>CALSCE010009347.1:18075338-18175688 GCA_943593645.1 Bovichtus variegatus
AGATAGATAGATAGATAGATAGATAGATAGATAGATAGATAGATAGAAAGAAAAAGATTTGAGGGAAAAAAATCTAAATCGCCTTGCTTTGGTTGAAATAATATGATGATAGAGACTTTGGATGCGAATGACTGTAAAATTAAAAGAAAACAGAGACATCATTTCATTTAATTTGTTTGAATATCTCATTAAGAAGAGCTTCAATGTGGTCTGACAATATAGTACTGCACGACATAACACTCTTTTAGGTACAAATTGGATTTGATTTAAGGGGGGAAAACAAGCTTATGGAGGTGTTGAGACTGAAGCGGTACACGGGTTTGTGTTACAGAGATATGAAGCCATAAGAATGTGTGAAAGCAATGCCCTCTAGATCCCCTCTTTTCACAACCCTATTATCCAATTGAAAACTGATCTTCAGCGAACTCCCATTGTGTGCCTCTCTCAGAGAATAAATGCACCAAAATTGATCTCAGGTCTCTGAAGTGGGCCCGCGGAGCTGGAGTTTACACATGGGACCATTTTATTCACTTCTGGTGGCAATTTACAAACATGCAAAACTGAGAGCCCTCCACCACAACCTGTGAGCCAAACGCAGGAGCTCCACCTGTCTCATAACCTTGTCGGAGTTCACAATTTTCATGCCTACGGTGGGGGGTTGGGGGGGTGGGGGCTGTGACAATGTCAAACAATGTGTGTTAGCAATTCAACTGTACAGTGGGACTGTCATGCAGAAAGAGCAGCCAGTTGGAGGATCTGCTAATGTATTGTGACTCCTGCTGTCAGCAGTTCAGCTGCACACTCCACAACTTTCCAGCCATCTCCACTGCACTGATACCGTTTCAAAGGCTGCATGCTGAAGCTGTTGGGACTATTAACTGTTTGCTCTGGTTTTGATGATTTACATTGTATGAGAGCAAAGAAAGATGTTTTCAAAACACCCATGTGGCCCAGCTGAATTAAAGGATGAGGGATGATCAGATTTTGTATCACATTTAAGCACATTTAATCAATATTTAAGATATATCCTGGTAATATTAACAAATGGACCCTACAACAAAGGGACTAATTCAAATCAAGCATCACTTACTTGTTTTATGTCTCCACAAGTAACAGATGCAAGTCTGTTAGTAATGAAAAAAAGCACAAATCTGAAGCCCAAAGTTAAATGGCGGTTGATGTATAACCAAAGACTAAAAATGTAACTATAAAGTATAATATTCATAAGCAATGTATAAACCATTGTTAGATGGTTTCTAACAAACTTTAATGTAGTTGTAAGCAGATATAAGGACATGGTAAGTGTCTATTTATGTATTTGTCAGCAACTATAACTCTGTAACTGGTATATAAATAATAAATGATTGACATATAATATGTCAATGAGTGATTATCTGTTTATAAATTACATAAATGTGGTTGTAATCAAAATGTATCTCCATATATTATTGGATTTTAAGTATTTAAGTAAATATATTTATATGTACACTTGGTACCTTTTGTTTTTAAAGATATTTCTAAAGCATTTGAAATCGTTAGTCATGATATATTGTAGCCACATTAAGTCAGGAGAGTTTCCATGGTAATACATTTAAATGTAACTAGCAATAACTAGCAATATGTAATAACAAAACCAGTTGACATGACATGTGGTGTACCACAAGGAGCTATTTTAGGACCCCTATTCATTCTTATCCACCAGTATATTAATGATTTTTTGTTAGTATCTATAGAACATTTGTTTGCTGATAATACTGGCAGCTTGTTTTTATTTATATTTACACATTTTATTCATATATTACATATAGATTTCATACATATAGATTTCCATTCCATACATAAACATAGTAAAAGATTACTAGAAATGACTTAAAGTTTATGCTAAACTATCAGTAAATGGTGCAGAAATTCCGCAATTTACTATAATTTCTTTCTTAGGGACGATGGGGGATTGAACTGGGAAAAACATGTTGATTTCACTTATAATTAAACTGTAAAGTCATTGGGGATCATCAGAAAATGAGGTCTGATTTGTATATTAACTCTATATTATTCCATGATTTATTCTTTTTTAAGTTATGGTAGTATTGTTTGGGCCAATACATACTCCTCTAATCTCCCCAGCGAATCCTGCCCCCGACTTGGAGAAAAAACGGCAATATAGATTTCAAAATTAATTGTACATGGCAAAAGTAACAAAATAGTGAAATACAGCCACTTTCTATAAAGAGCCGGTAAATATTACAGCTAATGAATGAGTGAAATGGTACATTTCTTGGTAGTGACGTAAAAATGTATATCTGGGATGAGAAAAAGTTGAAACAATCTCCCCGGCTATAAATATCTACCCTCAATCAAGCAAAAACATTAAATAAATACATAGCCCTCCCCCTTTGTACCCACCCTTCCTAATAATTTCCATACAGTCCCTAAACCGAGGGGGTTAAAGTAAAGTGTTACCATAATCCTATTTACCACTTTTTTAGGGTTATTCATGTGCACTTAGCTTGAGATTCCTACATCTCCGATAGCCTTTAAGTATGGACCATACCTCAGAGTCTGATTTAAAACAACCCAACAGGAGCATCAGGATTGAGCTGTAGTTGCTCTGGTTGATAAAAAGCTGCCACAAGCCTTATTATATGGTTTATAATTATAAAGCCTTCAGCTGTTTCAACCTATTTCCTGAGCATCCTTTTAATCAGGCCATAACCACCATTACATTTGTTCATCCAATGGGTGATGCAATCCCTAAAGCCAAAGCTCTCTATTCATTAGATTGTTTTAATGTGCCTGAAAGCAGTTGTGCAAATAAACAAGTGGTTACAGTGAAAAGAGAGGAATCCCTGAGTCTAGGAGGGACTACAATTCCAACTTGTGCCTTTTATCTTATTAATCCCACGCAACGTCATTTTGCAGGTCCCCGAGAAGGACTTATAAATTGCGTCTAATGGGCTTCAAATCAAGCACTAATTAAAACTGCATTAACCTTAATGAATCAGAAAAATTGAGACCCCAATTTATTGGAGTTGTGTTTATACAAGGGCTTGTTTCAATAATACATGACGCAACCGGCTGTGTGGGATGAGCCCGTCTTCCTAATGCGAACCTCCTGTGAGTGTGTGAACGTGTGTGTGTGTGAGCATCAGTGTGGTGTGTTTTGGCCCTCGTCGTCATTACAGGCCTTGTTAGAGGTTAACTTTAGCAACATTCAGGCGTCTTTAGCACCGCGGAAGGAGACGGAGCCGCATGGTGCCAATCAGCGTCACAGGTGTTCATAATTGTCTGTCTAATTGCTTCATTACTGGTGAGGAGGCCTGAGCCTCGTCTGCGCTTCCACCACATCTGGATTTTGCAAAGCCCTCTCCAGTTTAAACGAGAAGCTCTCTCCTGAGTTTTAACATGTATCTGCTTGTTGCCGTGATTTCCCAAGAGCGCGTCATTTATTGTACACCGATTCTGACTCAAACGCCTTTAATGGAAATTCCCATGGCTGCTTGTGTGTGTGGGGGGGGGGGGGGGGGCGCTTATGGCAATTTGTTGACTGGGAGAACTCATTTGTTTTGCCGTGAATGAATGTGAAAAGACGTAAAAAAAAATACAGCATGCAAATGATGTCAGTGTTGTCTTGTGTTCCAGTAAAGTACAGGGAGGTTTTTCCTACCTCTCTCTGAGTTTGTTTTTTTCATGTTATCCCAGTCACTGGTTGGTTAGAAGACCCTTGAGATTTCCCTCAAGAGACCTGCTGTCCTAATGAATCAAGCCTCTCCAATGTGGGAAGGACCTGAGGGGGTAAAAAAAACTATGGTTCTTTGTTACTTAGGCTTCAGCAAACCTGCCAAGCTCACCAGAGATCCCACCTTACTCTTGTTATGTCAGATTGCTGACTGAAATTACAAAATGGCAAAACAAAAACCCACACCTTTAAAATCACTCCTGTCTGATTAGTCAGTGTCTAATGGCTGCAATAGGTCTCCCTGTAAGGAAATGGGAGATAGATTAGGCTGAGGTCACCGCCGTTAATGAGACATTTAACATGCCATTGGCAGGAAGTGCCCCAAGATCTCCCCTCTCTCTCAGATAAGCTCCATGACACCCAATGTGAAACGGTACGCTAGGAGACTGAGGCTCGACCTCAAACCTCCAGCCACCTCTGCCCACCCACACAGGCTGTTATGTATCCATGGTCATGTCAAGCCTGGGCCTGCGCACGCCAATTAACTCCCAGCCATATGGATTTCAACTGTGGCTTTTGGCAGATGTTTGTCCAACCCATCGCTCAATTTGGCACACGAGGGATTTGGTGTCACCTTTTGGGAGTTTTGAAGATTTCTGTCAGATTTTGATTATCATTCTTCATCAAGTGGATTGGTGTTTTCCCAGGGGTGAAATTACGGCCCAGTATGGCTGTTATTTATACATGAAAGTGATCTCAGTCGCCTGCAGTGTCAGCAGTCACTCATGGGAGTCGCCGCAATTGTTCATCTGTAAAATCTGTGCTCAAATTGGATGAAAATTGCGAATTATATTCATGTCCAATAATTACATTATCCCCTCAAATTTCTGAAGCTGATTCAATTAAAACAACATTTGGAGGTACAGTTCCTTTCTGCCCTACTGTCAGATGTAGATGGGCATGTCTTGACTTGATTCTCCCTGACAACAGTCTTCAGTCAGGCATGTTGAAGTCCTCCGAGGGCTCGCTGCTGTTTCATCTAATGTCAACACTCTAAACACAACATGCTAGTCTTGATTTGTATCATGCCTCAGACATTTACACCTCTCTCATACTTGGTGATTACACACAGGAATCCAGCTATTGTGATATAATTAGATACGAAATAATGGCCAAAAATGAGCATCTGATGCATATCGATTGTCTATCAGCCTCCAGAAAGTCGAAAACATGCTTTAGTTTGCCATTACAGGCTGCGCCTTCTCCCTAACTACAAACTGGAGTCAACATTTCCCACCATTGTCTGCCCCAAATTGACTCGACAGTGGGTATTTCAAATACAAGTGGTGAAATATTTCATGTTCTTTGCAGCTTATGTGCAATAGACTTGGCAGCAACACAATAGCTATGGGAGGTGATTTATTTTCTTAAAGTAATTAAATGCCTACTTGATCATTTTTTCGGGGAAAATGTGAGAATGTGGCAAACAAATTAAAAGAGCACTCCATGACTAAACCTATCCCTAGGATTGGTGGAAACATCACAAGCGAAACAGGAGCCAAACCTTCTTAATCTACGTAGCTACATTTGGGAGTTTCTGAGGAAACAATTCGGAAACATGCATTCTATTTCTGTTTGCGCCCGATTATTAATTTCAATTTATGTAACCCCACTTACTCCCACAGTTTAATTAATGATGCTTGTTATCAGCTGTGTTTAAGAGGTAATGGACAATGCTGAATTTTGAGTGTTTACAGTGCTGGAGAAAAATCCCGCTTTACCCCTTTGTAATGGACTGCCAGCAAACAAGAGATTAACAGTGTTTGTCACTCTTCCTGCAGCTGTGTTATAATGCAAAGCAAAGAGGGGAGGGGGGGAAAAAGGAATTAAGCGCATAACTTTGAAATGGTGACTTGAAATAGCTACCATGGTCAGAAGAACTGGCATGCCCCTCCATCACCTAATCCATACCATAATTCCTGATCTAATTAGAGGGAAGCTCAGCGCTAGGCCTGCCATAAAAGAATAAAGAACACAGACAGACCGTGTGCCCAGCGAACGGAGGGAATAAGAAGTCAGTGAAATAGAAAGAGAGAGAGAGAAGAAGGAGTGCACAGTACAACGAACTGAACAGGTAAACATGGCTATGTATAGTGGGGTGTATTATTTGAATATTTACAGTGTTACATGTTTAATCCACTCATGAGATTATTGGCTTTCCTGTAATACTTTCTGTGTGGAAGCAGGTAAATCTAATATATATTTTACAAATCTTTCCAAGAATGAACATATTTCTAAACTAGATATAAAATGATAGAAGCAAAACATAAATACTAACAAGCCAGCAAGGTAACTGGACGGTCGAGCTAATTTGCTTTAGGTGCTTATCTCTTTATGGCAGATGTATACACATTTTGAATGGCTAACAAGGCTAATAGTGCAGCAAATGCTGCATCACACAATTATTCAAATTAAGTCAATCCACAAAATCCTTAAACTCAAGAATCAATAACATAATCAGCAATACATGAATAGAGTTTCACTACATTTTATATGTGATGATATATTAACACTATTATCATTTCAATATAGATTTTTCTTTGAATGTTCAGAGAGATACAGAGCCTCGAATGTGCCAAAAAAAAAAAAAGAGCAATTATTTATTTTTTTTAAACAGTATTCTTGCCTTTTGTGTTTACGATTGTGTTTTTGGGATTACGTTAAGGTCCGCTGTGGGGTTGTACACCACTGGTAGCGCTATGGAGAAATGCCTTTAAGAACACTGAATGTAAAACTTACTTCTTCTTGTTTGCAAGAAAACTCCACAGGGCTCCTTTAATTCATTGTCAAATAAATAATTGGTACAAATTCACAAAACTAATGTCAAACAATATTGTTCACATTTAACATATGTTGAAGGGAAGCCAAATATAAGGTTTGATAATAGTCCGACAATATAAAAGGTAGAATATGTAACATTTCCGCAATAAAATGACTGAAAAACGACTAAACCGATGTTACATATTTGGTTTATATATTGAGTTGTGCACAACAATGTTCAAAGCCAGAGTCTGTAATTTTATTCAAGGTAACGGTGCGTTTCATTTGGTCGCCTGTCAATAGCATCATATCCCCTTTACCCCTCTAGTTGCTCTATGTTCTGGGGAAACACAGGAAACACCAGATGATACGTAAGAGAGCGAGGAAGGAAGTCAGTGAGGTACTCTGTTGTCTCTCTATTGCTTACTATTGTTTGTGTTGCTCACTGCATTTTTTCTGCTACACTGCATATTTTTCTCATTAATGGCATGCCATTTAGCAACAGTAGAGACCTTTTATTAGATTTATTGATCCGATGTTTTAATATCGATCTATCTTACTACAATGTGCTACGATGACTGGCTAATGCCGGCTGCCAAGCTTATGTGTACGATAATGTTATAACATTATCGATAGACGTTCAACGCTTTCATAAAGTTATCTATAGCATGATTGTTTTTTCCATGAATAACGGCGCTGGGCTACGCTACAGTAGCTCATCTAATGGTAAGTTAGCGTTACGTTAGCTAACGTTCCTTCATTAGAATGAAATGACATAACATGAATAAACGTAACACAAATAAAACTTTAACACATTACCTCGTTCGTTAACATGATTTCTGCCTGGGTCACGTCAGATGGATTTTCATCGGCAATGGTTGTTTAGCAATTAAGACAACAACGCTACTCCGTCAAAGACATACTGTGCTTCTAATATGAAGAATTAACTCAGTATTTGTAAGCAACTCCATAGGAAAAGAGCTAGACTGCCACTAATACAACCACATTTCTAATTTGTGCACAAGCTACAAAAAAAGACTCCTCCTAAAATTCTTGACACCTGCAGGTCTTCGTAAACTATTACTCATACAGCAATAACACAAATAAAAGCAGCAATGTTGCAAAGAGCAGGAACATGTAACACCCATCCTCAATCTTTTGTTTTGTGATGCAGAAATCTCACATTTTCCCTTTCATCTGGGCAAGATGAAGTCATTTAAACAGCCAGGCCCTGCTCAGCTTCAAAGTGTCTGTTTGAGGTCTCAGACTGGACACTTGCTGCAGGTGCAGTGTTGGAAACACTGATGCAACACCAGAAATGGTTGACCCCTGTTCTTACAGGGAGGGGGGCGCCGGCAAAGAAGCGGAGTGAAGTCACCTCATGTGTCTACCTGATCAGACATGCAGCCTAAATTCAAATTTCCAACATTTGAAGACCTTTCAAAACCAAACTACATAAAACCAAGTGGGGAGATAAGATACCTCCCCTGGGTACTCAGGTGAAAGTAATAAAAAACCACCCTGCTGCCTCTGCAGATACAGTAGAGCTACAATAAGTTAGCTGAGGATTACGCTGTTAAATAGCCGGAGGCTGTGCGTGTATCATCAGCCCGGATAACTGCACTATTGCATACTACACAATCGTGCATTGCCAGTAATGTAGTCTGTACTCTGAATTACATTCACGGGGATGTCAGTAAACTCCCTTGTGATGTATCTTTGTGGGTTAAGAAATGAAATACATGGATCCACAAGTAAGATAGATGTGCTTACCAAGGTCAAGGAGGCTCCCCGGCGTAATTACACAGCTACCAAACACAAAGGGCATTGTTATTGGACAAGTATAATGCTGCACATTACCAGAGCAACACAGCTGTTTCTATCAGCGAACACTAGCTCGGGAAGACATAGGGCGGGCATCAATTTAGCCTACTTATCTAAAGTCTCTAATTACTTGGTTTATTTGATAAACAGAACAAGGAGAATCCTTAAATGATTCTGCAAGATCCAAAGGGGATTAATTTCTTACTCCTTGAAAAAACAAATCACTGGTAGAATCCCTTATTTCACTCTTTAATCACACATTAATTAGGAGCAATAGGGGCACCAGTTACACTTGGCATTTGGTGAGATTGCAGGAGAAAAAAAAGGCCTGCATTAGCCTCTCCAGAGGAGGAGGGAGCACATCAGGCTAAGACAAAGACGACACAATCAGACAGAACAGCAGGAAGTGTGAGTTGGGAGAATAGGGATCTGAGCTTCTCAAGCCCCATTCCCACACAAAGCACATCTTTCCTTAGGCAAACCCAGACTGGATGCTTGCACTCACTGCACCCTGGTCTGACAGTCTGAAGTCAATATTTTGCCACTGTTTTATTTTAATATAGGTTTTTAAGATGTGGGTAATACACACATACATGCTAATGTTATATGCCTTCTTCCCATCCATCCTAAAATCACCTGTGCTCAAGTATAGACAAAGGCTTCACTTCTTCATTCCTACAACGTCACATATCCTCGCTGGCCTTTAGTGGGTTATAAATCTGTTATATTATGTTAATTTAGTTTATAAAACGTTCTTATTTAGGAAAAACATCTCTTGCTAGTAACGGCCATACAGAACCGAATAGGAAGTCTATTGGTTCACACACAAGTGTCAGAAAAGACAAAAAATTCTGTAGACATGGACACACATATGGACCAGTTGTGAAGTTCTTAAACAGAGGAGATAAATTATGCTTTTGTTTGTAACAGCAGTAGCGAAATTGTCTTTGACTTCAAAATGCACCCATAGCAGATACTCATACTTTCTGCTGATATATGGGCCATTTAGCAGATACCAGCTTGTCCGTGGTCCTCCATGCAGTATCCTTGTTCTGAAATGTTTAGTCTTGTCCAGACATAGTGCAATGCTAACACAGCTGCTAACGCAAAAATAAATGGACACGTCTTGGATAAGTGGAAAGATTCAGTTTCCCATACGGATCTAAATCAAGGGTCTGAATAGTGAAGCCAATGCACAAGTGCCTTAAACCTGCATTCTTTGACCAGTGGAATGCAGGGGCCGACTCCACTGAATTTATTACCACAGTAAACTTTTCCTAATGAGTTTATGGTCTTAATCGTCTTCTTTAATACAGCGTAATGTTCATTTTGTAAATTATTATATTATATAGAGTAATATCTATTATATATGAAAAAGAGATGAAAAAAAAGGTTATGCTTTAGGGTGTGGCTAATTTGGGATTGACAAATCGCTACCACACGCTGTCGTTCAGTGTTTGATTGCACTAAAAGACACGAAGGAGTCAGCTAAATTTGCATCCCAATTAATATTACAGTCAACGTGAATTACAGATTAATTTTGCTCAGCTTGGTTAGCTGGTAACTTACTGTAGCAGGCCTCGCTCCTCTCCAGCTTTACCCTCTCGTCCAAATGCGGTTACTTCCGGTTCCAAAAAACAAGATGGCGACAGCTAAAATGCCAAACTCAACACTTCATGACCATAGCTGACAAACCAATGGGTGACTCCACGGTGACTACGTCCACTTCCTATATACAGTCTATGATCTAAGTGCTATTCATCAGCACGAAATATTCCAATATTTGTCATGTAAAAAAAAACTGACTAAATAGAAAATACTGATTTGTGTGTTTTCAGTGTGAAACATATCATAACACAGGTGGGACATTTACTGTACATGTGGCATCCCTTTGCCTTTTGGTTCTGCAGAATGTGCTCATCCACATGCTTTCTACCACAGGCTGTGAAATAACCTTTAAAAAGGACTGAGCCTTCAACATTAAAGCACCTGAACCAAAATACTGCTAAATGGCTTTCAAGTCTTCACTTAAAGAGTTTTTGGGTTGACTCCTTATCTAAGATGAAAACCGTATCGAACACAATGAACAAAATGGCCTGTAAAATGTGTTTTGAAACCATTATGCTCCCGGTCTGTTTTCTTATTTCGCGAGCTTGAATAAGGAGGTAGCTTCTCAAGCAATCTCGGCCTTGTTTGTTTAAGGTAATTACTACTTGTCCTCCCATCCTGCTGGCCCAGATGATGCATGAAAATTACCATTCCCCTACTTCAATCAAAGCTGGAGAAAGAAAAGGGAGAAAGGGGGGAACAGGGGCGAGCAGATGGGAGGGGGAGGCGGTGAGAGAGGAACTCTGTGAGACACACAGAGCTCCCTCCCTGCATGACAAGAAAGGGCACTGTCTCTGATTAATTAGCTGGAGTTGGTAATCAGTTTAATAAGACTGAAGTTGATGGTGAGAGGTCCCCTTTGGCAGAGCCACGCTAAGCTTAGCACTCTGTTCAGGGCCCTCGCTTTCTTCCACCAAGTAAACACGCAGTGTCTATTTACATAAACAGTTGTTTCTTTTTTGTGGGGGCTATTTTTCCTTCCAAACTGCCTGAAAGCCTAACACCACCGCTTAAGTCACTCCCAACAATGGCAGCGGGAATTGCAGACAAATTCATGAATTTTTCAACATATGAGAACTAATTAAATTGAGGCCTTTTTGAAATGAATATAGTGTGAGGTACTCACTAGCCCTACGCACACAAAGAGGGTATAATTCAGCGATTGAATTCTGGCTTGATAGCATTCAGCCTTTTACCATGGTGAGCTATACAGATGGCTGGGGTCCTTTTCATTCTTTTCTTTCTTAATGGCAAATCTCATTATGGCAGTTATCACTGTATGGAGAACAAGACGGGGACGATGGGCCACAAAGCCACGCGGCGCAGGAATTTGGTACCTGTCTGCTGCGGAACATGATACTTACTGTTAGGTCAGATCGTGATGAGAATTTTAAATTAGACTTTGTTTAGATTATTATTGATACAGCACATACAAAAAAAAACTGTAGTTAATCAATATCCTCAGTTTTATTAACAATAGCAATAGGACACACCGAATATATTTTACCACATGGAAATGGACCTTTTAAAGGAATAGTTTGACATTATGGGAAATAAACTTATTTGCCTTCTTGCCACGAGTTACATGAGACGATTGCTGCCACTCTCATGTCTGTCCATGAAATATGAAGCTGGAGCACGGACAGACACAGTTAGCTTAGCTAAGCATTACGACTGGAAGCAGGGGGAAACAGCGAGCCGGACTCAGGTCAAAGGTTAAAAAAATCCCCCTCACAGCAACACTAAAACTCACTAATCATCAGTGACTTCCTGGAATCTTGTCGTCACCATGAGGCAACCAGTGGAAACTGCAGGCAAAGGCCAACAAATAGTCCAGCCCCTGTCAAACCGCAACTGTTACAACTTGTTTTTTGTATAGATTAAACAAACGAAATATAACATGTGGATTAATGAGCTTTATGTCTTTGGCTAAATATCAACAAACCCATACTACTTTATTTAAGTGGAAATCCTAAATAAACCAAATACACTAACATTGTCAGGATGTCGTGATCATGGATAGAAAAGTGCTCCCAAAAAAAACATGAATTCTGGGTTTGAATATTACACTTTCACATCACACTTTCTTCTGTTTTGTTTTTCTTGAAAATGAAAGAAAGAATGGGTGAACTTTCAAGGGAAATATGATTAAAGGAGTTTTAAAGGATAAGACTGGAATCATTCTATATTTTTGTTATTGCAAACAAATCTAAAAAAAGACTAAAACCAACAATGTGTGGATTCGTGTCGCAGAACTTTCTGACTTCCCTACACTGTCCGTGGCTCTCAGCTACAACCCCATGTTTTTCCACTGAAGCAAAAAATCTTTAAAAATAGATCGCACAATTTTTTTAGCAAACGTCACACAAACATCAGTAAATAGGGTACTTGTCGGGGACTATTTTCAGCTGAGGACTATGACACAGCTGGTGCTCTATTTCCTGCAGCAGCACGTGTGTGTGGGATTGAGTCAAAATAAGTACAGTGTGTGTGTTCATGGTGAAGAAACATGTCAGCCAGTCCAAATGTGGCTCACCGAGGGATTTTTTGTTTTTGGTCTTTTCATGGGAACTGTTGACAGTAAGAAAAGTATTGAATATCATCAGACTTATCATTTAATGAAAGTTTGGGTGAAATTTAAGGAGAAAATCAAGAGTTGAAGATGAGTCACAAGTGTGTCATCAGCAGTGACTACAGTGCCTGTTTGAATCCTTGTTTTAACTCTAACCTTTGTCAACTGAACCTTTCTCAGACGTAAACATGAGCCTAAAATAGTACTGTATCAGTTCAAAGTGCATTTATTTATGTACTCATTCTCCTAACCCACAGTTAGAATTAAGACCGTTTTTACGCCTGCCCTTTTCAAAACATTCAAGATAAATTTGTCATATGAAGCCTCTCACATGACAAAACCTCTATAAAAGTATAATTTAACTTTCTACATTGTTCACTCTGTTGCATTAAAAATCTAATAAGTCAGGACTTAGACTTGTCTTGGAATAAAAAAAACAAGTTGTTGCCGTCATGGCCGAGCAGTTTCTATCTAAAGTGACCTCGGAGGACCGAGCCAGAGATAAGGGCGCACCACATCACCCCGTGGCGTTAATGATCGTCCGCTGTTACAACACAAAGACAGTCAAGTAGCAGATAGAGCACCGAAATAATTTAAGCAGTGCTAAGTGGTCTATTGTCATTCAAATGATAAATTATGCTTGGCAGAGGTTTTAGAGTCACTTTTACAAAGCGTTGCTATTGTTTGTGTCGAGACAAGGTTTTAAGGAGTCGGAATAGAGGGAATTACTTGGGAGAGTTTGGAGTTTCTTGGGGTTTGGACACAAATTGGTTCCCCGCTCATCGGGCCTGCTCTGACTGTTAGACAAGCCTCCAACATGGCAACACTAGTACGGCTGCACTGCTCAGAAAACAGTGTGTGAATGAAGATTTGGAGTCAACATGGAAGCTTAGATCAGTGTTGAAGCTATAAGATGAAGTTCAGGTGAAAATCTTACTCACAATAAAAGAAAAATAAATATATTTCCTCACCAATATGTAATGTAACAAAGGTTCTTAACCCTTAGATAGAAAGGTGGGTGCCATATGCATTTGGTAAGTCCATTTTTTTAGGAGCCTTTTATCCTATCAGTTATTTTTTAAATGTATTTTTATCTTCAGGTTCACCACTAAGCTGCATTATTTTACACAGCTGCTTTACACATTGATTATGCTAACAAATGCTATTAAAGACATATTAGCGTAGTCTACAGCTAGCTCACATAACTGTAGTAATTGTTGTAAATGTAGCTTAGTAAATAAGTACGACATTGTTAACGCTATTCATTCCCAGGAAGTCAACACTTCATTCCCCAAATCCACTTAATTTGATCCGACAGCATCCAATCACGATGCAGGAGAGAACCATGAAGAATTAACGTTACTGAGTGGCAGTTGGAGAAAAAAAATTATAGCAAAGATCATTTTGCGGTGGTCAGCAAAAACAAACTGCAGGATGCTAAACATGCGGGTAGAAATCGGTGCAGAACGCATATGAATTGTTTAGGATTCGAAACTCAAAGTTTAGGTCTTAGCACTCGACTTGAGCTTTAATTGTGACTTGCAAAACAAAGACTTGGTCCCACTTCTGTAGTATAGCATACGGTTCACAAGTTTACAATTGTGTATATGTATATATTAATGTGCCATTGTCTCTGGGACGCTGGATGAGGAATCCGTGATGGGGATAGATTTAGATTCTCAGATGAAGACAACCCAGATTATCACTAAATGATCACTGAGCAATGTGGAAGTGTTGGGAGGCCCCAGAAGTGAACCACACTGTATTAAATGAACATTACAAAACAATTCATGATCGTTTTTGTGGTGCAAACTTCTGAAAATAGCATATTTGATAATGGAAAAAAGCTATCGATTACAATGAGGATAATCTTTGGCCTACTTATGGAATAACATAGGTTCAAATGCATCTAAGGGTTAATGTACTCCAATGTACTCGTACGCTGTGTTGTTGCAGTACAACTACAGTATTAGCGGTATTAATTGATCAATAACAAGTCTGGAGCGGCTTCCTCCCCCTTCTAATCAAGCCAGTGTTTGTAATTACCTGCTCTACAGTAGGTGAGTGTTCTTCATAGGAACTCAGCAATAAATTACCACACAAGCCAGACTTACTGAGGTCTTTCCTGGGACAAATCAAGGTAATGTTAATTACACCATTAAATTCATTTGCTCAGTGTAAATCCCCCCCGGCTGCTCTAGATCATGCTGTGTCCATTCTTAAGATACAAAGGGATCTCAGGTCTGTGTGTGTGGAAATAAAGCCAGGTCAGAGTAAGTTGTATGGTAAAGTTGTGTTTACAACAAAAGGGGAGGTCTTAAATGAACATGTTCATTGTTAAATACAGACTACAATAAGAGCTTTAGCATCTTGATATAGCCCCATATGTTGCACAGCGTCACCTGGTTGTCCACACGGACGAGATTCTCTCCTCTCTCTTCAGGTACTTGCCGCTGCTTAAGATGTCATTACCTCTGTTGGGACTGTTAAATGGTTCTATAAAGAAAAATGAAATATTCATTAACTTGGTTAATAATTCATTCAGATAAAAATGCAGTATGTAGTTTGCAGAGTGAAGATGAATGCATAATGAGTGCATGCTCAGCATATTTGTGCTTGGGAATGTTTTTATTTCGCGATAGCAAAAGAAGAAAATTAATTGAAAGTTCATGTTTAATTTTTTTGTTCTATAAGTTATGCTAAATGATAAAATAGATGCTTTCCAAGCAATTTCGAACTAAGAAACAATTAAGAGGGAGTATAAGTAACCCGCACACTACAGTATGGGTTTTTAATTACAGAGGCTGTGCATTTAAACAGTCTTTATCAAATTGTAAATGTTAGCTTGACCTATTTCCCACAGTTTGAGGAAACTGTGTGAAGCACTTTGTACTTTGCTGCTTGAAAATTGGAACCATAACCTCTGCTTATCAAGTGACAAAAGCATGCCGAATGAAACAGTATATTCATAATTTCATGAGAAGTTTGGCCATTCCTGAAAATATCCAGTTGCTGCTCCAGATGCCACATCAAAAGTGTCCTGACCCTCCCGTCCAGAAACAGCAGTAAGTGTGCGCACGTTGCTTCAGTTAACACAGGAGTGGTAAAGTGTTCCCACACCGCCACACTGCAGTGTAAACACCGCTCATCCAAACACTGTCAAACTAATTTCCTCACACCACAGAGGTTCATTTTGGCTTTCAGATGAATCACATCTTTCTCTAATTATCAATTGTGACACCCGTAATCACTGGAAGACTGTAGCGCTGAATAAATGGCATATCTTTTGTGTTATAATTCTGTGCATCTTGACAAACATGACCCATTAAACAACCCTGTGGCCTTTTCAAGAGCGATGATTACACTAATTAAAACTGCAAAACAACACGAGAGGGCTACAGACGTGCCAGAATTAAACAGGTCATTAAATCAGCCGAGGAATATGTCAACATCCACGCTGCCTGTCACTCCCACAGTATGTTACGTTGAGAAGAAGGGAACAAATACACCTTGTGTACTGAAATGTGGTCATAATTTACATGATATCACATGTGGAAAGTAACATTCCTACGGTGGCCCTGAGGTACAAAACACAACAACATTCGATGAAACACATTAACAAATTTGGAAAACATGACAAGAGTCGTGAATCCATTCAATTGTGACGCACATGTGAAGCTTTTGAAATGTCGCAAAAAAGAAAGGCAATTAAGAGCGTCTCCTTCAACTGGTTTGGAGCGAATGAACTTGGCTTTGTGAAGCGTAGTTTCGTCAGAAGCTGACGGTTTAGGCTAGGTTTAACTCATGGCCGTAATACGCCAGAACACACAGTGGAAGAAGTACAGGTTGCAAACCGGAAACAAAACAAGTTGCCTTGGCTGATCTACGAGAGAAGAACGAAGAGAGGCGCTCAGGAATGGATCATTTCTGCAAGTTTTAATTGTTCTTTCATGTCAGCTAGTATTGGTCATGTTTCATTATGTCTGGTGAACGCAGAGAGCGGAAATAGCTGCGCAGTCGTGTGAATGAAATGTTTGCTCAGTCAGAACTTGTTTGTCAGGCAATCCCATATCCCGCTTAGTGCAACAACTCTGCGACAAGGCAACCACCACCCTAAGTGAGCGTAATTGTTTATTTGCGCAATTGTGGAAGTTTAATTGAATTTTGCGGTTTCGAAAACGTTTTTTATAATGCAATACTTCGGAATGCGCTTAAAATATGTTTATGGTAAAATGTGGTGATGTTGGTAATGAACAGGAAAACGTTTGGTTGTGTGTTTTCTAAAACGTTGCGTTTTCTGAAAAGATTTCTAAAATGTTGTTTTCTCTATTGTTGTTGCGTATTTCATTTTGTACCAAATATTGTTTTGCCCCTCAGGGCCACAGTACAGTAGTTCCTAATGGGAACAAGTGTCATTTCCCCAGTGAAGAATTACGTCCCCTTAATAATCAATGGTGCCCGATGAAGGTTAAATATTATATTCATTATAAATCTAATATTGATAGAAACCTTTATTTACACAGGGAACATTCAATGAGCGCAAGCGTAACGAGTTGTAGCTACACGATAAAACAACACCGCAGCTAAAATGTTATCAAAAACCTGAACAATACACAAACAAAGTCACATTACCACGTCTGATGTACACGTTGCGTTAGGTGCGAGGTGTTTTGAACGTCGCTCGCCTTTATCAGCTGCATCTCGGAGATCTCTCCTTGGAGTTAATCCTCTTCCAGCCGGCGATAGTGCGATAGCGCTGATGTCGTGTTACCAGCAACATATGTTCCCTTTCATACAACAGCAGCTTTCCAACCATTTAATGGGATTGTTGTTGTTGTTTTTTTCTCCCCGCCCCCCCCCCCCCCCCGCCCACCAACAACTTTCCTCGAAGTGGTTCGACATCTGCCCCAGGAATTTGTCTCTGCATTTCACAACAAATCAGCCTAGGTCAGGGGCTAAGACGGGCCTCCAGGAACAGACTATTGAAAACAGCTCCTCAACATGTCGAGAGGGGAAAGTGGATTTTCCAGCTTAAAAGCAGAATCATCTCTGCTCAGGGCATTATCCTGTGTTCCAAGAGATTAATAAAGTGAGATGCTATTGATACGGCGCCGCGCTGCTCTTGGATCAGCGCTGGCCATGTTCACTGACAAATGCTAGCTTTGAAAAATGGCTGCATGGCTTTTACATGCGGAAAACCCAGATTCAGAGATGCTTTGTGCCTTTTGTTTTGAATGTGAGCTCTTTCATTCAGGTGACAGATGTAATACCGATTATAACCTTCTCGAAAAGTTGTCCACAAAACAAAACAGACTATTAAACCATTCCGTTGTTCTCAAGGAGTTATCCGAAGCTTTTGAAGGCTCTAAAAATGTGACTACTTTTTGTCCCATTAATAAAGCATCTCTGATGTTTCCTCACTCTTCAGTCAAGATATATTTTTCATAGCAGTCATCAAAGTGAAGAAATCCCATGTCGTACTTTGATGTGCTTAACACAGTTTTAACTCGCGTCTCATTACAGAGATAATTAATAGTTTAATTAGCACCAATTCTCGCCAACTGACAGCCTCTCAGAAACACAGTCATATGATTCGCTTGGATGTAAAATTGTCTAAAAAAAAAACTTGATTTCTCAAATTTTAGCTTTTGTTTTTTTTTTATACTCGTGTCATATATAGATTTCTTCAGCTCAGGTGTTTTGTATCATAATTGCCTACAAACTTTTATTTCTGATGTTAAGGTAATTTTTCCTCCTACACAGCAAAGCTATGAGAACACTGCTCCTGACCAGGGGGACAAAGTGCCCAAATATGTGCAATGCAAACAACTTAGGTGGGATTAATTTTAATTCTCATTACCTTGAAGCAAAGCAATCATTTTCTATGGTTGAAAAAAAAAAAAAAATTATATATATATATATATATAAGCACGCATTATGAATAAAAGTAATTATCATGCTTGTGCTTTTTTTTGCATGCTGTTTGCAATTAACACTTCCTGGAATCTGAATGAGCATTTCAGAAGCGCAAGGAGCTGCAGAGGCAAACGCTGCAGATCAAAAAAAGATCAAAGTAACAGCGAGAGGAATCGACGCAAGTTTACAGATGCTGAAGAGAGCTCATCACACAATGAGCGGCGAGTGTAGGCTTCGAGAAACAGCGCGTGCCTCTTGTTCGGGCTGAGAAACAATAGCATGTCTCCCAGCATGGGTGAGGGCCAACAGCAAAGCCTCATCCCCCTCCCCACATCTCCCCACCCCCAAAATGTTCACTCAACTTCCAGTTTACAACTGCTCACAACTGTTTACAGCAGCCAAATTTCATTTTCTTCTCCCAAATCCTATCGCACATTATCCTGTACATTGCATTAGGGCCCTAATCTTTCCTTTCTCTTCCTCGGAAGAAGAAAGGAGCGCCTTCATGA
Organism: Bovichtus variegatus; assembly: GCA_943593645.1. NCBI lineage: Eukaryota > Metazoa > Chordata > Actinopteri > Perciformes > Bovichtidae > Bovichtus > Bovichtus variegatus. Next base: position 18,094,264 of record CALSCE010009347.1, read on the forward strand.
TTAACCCACTTTACAGCAATAAATAAACGCATCATCCAGTAATGTACACCAGATTTAATTTGAAGGGGGGGAAAAAAAGGCCAGAACGCTCAAATCACTGAAATGTAATGAAAAATAACACAATGCAGACACCAATGGGCGCCTTAGGAATTAATTTGAATGCTCCATAATTTTTTCGCTCTCTTGTGCTCTCTGGATTGGTTTTTCCTCAGCCAACTGTGTGACTTTTCCCCCCCTCACACTCTGATGCTGAGAAGTCTTCAAAATATACAAAGAGAATAAAATGAAACAGGATCAGTGTGCCATAAAAAACACTACTTTTATCAAATTAACTTAAAAAAAATAAGTCGTCCTCCTTTTCCTCCGTGTTTGTCACATGAAGCCCATGTTGCTTTTGGTTTCCCATCGTCTTTTAGCCTCAAACCTGCAACACAGAAAAAAAACACATTAAATTACTGAACCCTTTATGAATACATTTTAGCTGTCAACTTCAATCTCTGCATATCATTCAAAGTCCAGCTAATGCCTGCTTTCAGTCGCTCTATATTAACTGTACTTGAGCCCAGAGTGTCACACATGGCAGATATGATGCCGAACATAAACACAAGGACAGAGAGAGACGTCCTACCCCCAGGATATTTGGTTCTTCCTTTTCTGCGCTGCCCTCAAAGCTTCCTCTTCCTGTTTGCGTTGCACAAAGTCACGGCAATCAGCGGCTTGAGCGATTTTCACAGCCAGCTATTTAGAGGCAGACAGAGGAGAGGCCCATTAGAGAATGGAAATCAGTCTGTGGCGAGAAAAAGCTTTCTGACTGATGTGTCAGGGTGGCTGTGCTGCCTCCTCCACACACAACACAGCACTGCCGTTATCGAGCTGAACAACACATGAATGCTGTCTTGCTCTCCTAGAATTGAGCACATTTTACATTAGGACTGGGGAACATATAGCATGTCTCGCACAATGTCCTACGGCAGAGAAACATATGCACATCATTTATAACAAAATTAATACGTTGGACATGATGCAACAAGATGAAGCAGCAGCATGGGAAAATATGAATAAAACATAGAAGAGGTGAAGAGTAATAACAGGACGTTATATATACGTTGGGGATATATAATAACATATTAAATACGTATGTTTGGCTTTGTTTTCACTGTATCTCCAAAAAATAAGAAGTTCAGTTTGTTCTCTCCAACTGCAATAATACGACATCTGGTGGTTTTACTATGTGTTCTTTTGAATTGTTCCCAAGTCAAAATTAGTTTTTTTTGTTTCTGAAACGGACATTACATGTAAAACAATCAGTCGCTTAACCGGTCCACAGAAAATGTTGATAATGAATTAATCTTTTGTCATTAAATCAGGAAAAATGGCAAAAATTCACCAATTCCATCTTCATCAATATTTGCTGGTTCTCTTTGTCTTCTTTGATAGTAAGTTGAATATCTTTGTTTTTTCTTTTGACTGTTGGTCAGTCAAAACAAGCATTTTGAAGATGTCACCTTGGGCTCCGGGAAAAGGTGATTTTTCTATTTTAGAGACCAATTGATTAATTGAGGGAAATAATTGGCAGATTAATCAATAATGAAAACAATCAGTAGTTGAGCATGAGAAGTGCTTCTTGCATTTCTCTTTAAAAATGCAAGTCTACAAACTGTATATAATCTGCAACACCCAACATAGTGGACATATGTCTCGGGCAATAGTCAATGAAAAATAAAAAAGGTACAGAGATACACTATAAATAACACTGCTCAAAAATGTTACTGGTGAATGTGTGTGTGAGTGTATATCTGTGTTTTGAGTGGGGGGTGAAGTGCCCCATAGCTCCATAAAAAACAAGAGCACCTTTTTATTAAAATTATTCTAATCTATTTAGCCTTTTGTTTGAGGTGTTTTAAGAGCAAGTGATATTTTATAGCTCCTGGCTTATAGTCTCTCCCGCACATTGTTTCTTTTTGATTACTCCTTTTTCTTTTTCTTGTTTAATGTGCAAATGAAATAACGGAATAAATAAACCATGAGAAACAATGTTCAGCAGTTTGCCATTTTTTCCTCCCGTCTCAAAAAAACGTTGCAATGGCATTTTTCACTCATCGCCAGTGTAAAAGAGACTTTTCTGTTTGGAGTACTGCAGGCAGTCCCTGAAATCAGAAGTGAAGAGAATGACCGTGACTGCAAGAGGCAAACATTCAAATCCCAGGGAAGACGTATGTATTGTGAAGCAGAATAATCCCAATAACCCCAGTCACACAGAAGCACGGGAAACAAAGGGAAAAATCCTGCCTCCTCTGTCACTCCTGAGATAGGTTTATTATTCAAGCAAAGGCAAACTTTGATAAACAACTTGGAACTATTTCACCAAACCTTTGGGTAATTCTCTGTAATATTCAGAGTACAATCAGGGGGAAAGAAAGTCTTAAGGTAATAAAGAAATGTGCCACCACTGCGCCACTTGAAAAAATAAAAAAATAAAAAAGACCTGCTGGAAAAAAATGTTTCAATTATAATTAAGTGGGATAAACTTTATTAGAAAGACTGAAACTAAAATATCTCCTAATGCATGCTGGGATTAAGCAGGTCAGAGCGAGCAGGCAAGAAAAATTAAACTCTAAAGGCTTTTTATCACCATATTTCAGGAACCAAGGGTGTAAAATGTTCTAATTTGGGATACATTAAAAGCCATAAAGGTCTTTCAAAAAGATTAATGGTACTTTGCTTGGATTTAAGATAAGGGCTTCGGCTGGCTGCAAGTACTGGGCTCCGGCTGGGCCCTCAAGGCATTCATCTATACAGTCACTGGAAGATTTGTGAAAGCGTCTGCATAACCTGAAGCGTACATGCTATGACAGTTCTCCAGTTCTTTGCCATTTTATAGGTTTTAAAATCCTCAAATCATGTTTTCTCCTCTTAAAAGAGAGTTATAACGGGCAATTGCTCTTACATTTGCGAGCAGATAAAGCCACACCAGGGCTTTCCCTGCTCCTTGATGGAGTGGTGTAGGTGCTAAATGCTTTTTGAGTGTCTGCGATGCACGCAGAGATTATAAATCAGCTGTTTATTAAATTGTTGACAAATCTGAGAACGGCTTCTGCTCTCTGTGTTTGCCGAAATAAACACTTTGGCTCATTCTGGGAGCAAATCGAATGAAGCTGCATGATGCTAAATGGTTTCATTTGGAGATTTACAGCCAGAGATTTTTCTTTTTTTTTTTTCTACACCAGGATTACCCACATTAACCTGCTCTCCTGTGGGGTTGCATTTGAAATGCAAAAGGTCTTGAAAACACGCCTTCCTAAACATTCCAAAAGCAAAATTAAAACCCACTTCCATGCCTCTCATTTCCCCCTCTTTTAAATTCACAACATAGCGTTTACTATATTTAAAGCATTAAAAGGTCTTTAATTCTTTTCCTTTTTTTTTATCAGTTTAGTCTACAATCCCTGATTGTCTTTACTGGGGCTCAACATTAATGTCAACCAAGTTACCTAGGAGACAGAACAGATCAAAGAGACAAAAAAAACCCTCAAATGTCTGATTAATCAAGCCTGCAAACAGCTTATTTCTTTTAGCCTGCATGCAAGTATGAAAATGAGATTCCGAGAGCAGTACATTGTGCAGATTTGTTCATTCTTATCTGAACAAAGCCAGCGGCAGCTTATTTCATGGATCACTGGCACTGTCAGCGCTGTGGCGCCGAGCAGGTGACGGCTCCTCTTTCTGTGGCGAGAACAAAATTAGCAAAAAGTCGGCACAAATTAGCCTCTCATATTTTCAGTAATATGACATTATTTTTCATTTACTTTTTTGATCCACTTTTCAGGATTTTTTTCCCCCTCCCCTTGCGTGCATCTTAGTGCCAAATCCTTTCACATCAGAGGCTGGGGGAAAATAAGAATGAAAGTACAAAGCTGGAATAAAAGCAGGAGACATGAAACCTCCTGCACTCTTTGTTTATGTGGCTCCTTAAAGGCAATTCTTCCCACTCCACCACATATTAATATACAATTAAGTGTCCATCACGGCCATGTTTCTGTGTCTCTCTCTTGTGTGGCCTGGGCACAGCCCTGTTAAAAACAAGGTTTATTCAGAGGATTAATACTCTGACCTTTGGAAGATTTGAGGGCAAAAAAAAATCATCATGCACAATGCTGGCTGTGCAGCAGCAGCAGCTTAAGGCCACTAGGAGGGTTAAGTCAATAGCACCGTTTTCTGTTCATTCATGTTTGGGTCGTCATGGAGATTCAAGTGGAGACCCAAACATGGGGTCTGAATACAAAAAAAGAATCTGCATTGCTGCCGTATAGGCCATAGACAAGATAAACCTCTATCACACGTTTTTATTTGTGTCTGTTCTAATGCATCATTTCTGAGGTGTTTGATAAATAAAAGAAGCATTAGGAAGTCTTTATGAGCAGCGCAGGGTTCACAAAAACCACTGTGGCAATTAAAGAGCAAGTGCAAAAAGACAATAGCTGAATGAAAGATGAGAAAAATACATCTCCATGTGGATAAAGTGTTAAAGCTGCTATTAACAATACGAAATAAATGATGGCTTTAAGGAAGAAATGGCCTTAAACCCATTCATAAATTTCCTATCCAGGAAGCCTCTTCCAATTAAAACGTGTGAGAGGTGGATTAACAAGGGCTATATGGCTTTGCCTCGCTAAATCACCTCCCCGAGCTGCTCTGCTGCATTTGACGTGTAAACGATTAATGACCAGCCTAATTCCCTTATCACACTACCTTAATGCCTAAATAATGTGGCCTTAGTCAACTTTGGAAAGCAGGGCTGTATAAGAAAGGAATGAATATCAGATTAGGCAGCTTGTGTATTATTGCAGCATAATTTCTTAGAACTGAGGCGGAGGGGGAAAAAAAAGTGTTTCTGGCCACAAAGCCTCAGTGCAGCAACACTGGGAGGGTCAACAGATCATGAGGTCAATCAATACCACCCATATCGCATTAAAAAGAAAGGAAGACGAGGTTTCATTCAGTTAGTCCATTTCGACACAAGTAATAGACTGAAGTAGACACAAAGAATGCAACTTAACCTGATCCAGGTCGTTTATAAGACAATAGATGTGCCAGTGATTCACAGCATTACTTAGTGTGAACATACACACCTCAAGGGTTAAAATTCATCAATTATCCAAATTGTTGATGATCGCGTTGATCGAGGAAATATTAAGATTTGTTTAAAGTAAGTATAAGTAGCAAAACCACACTGTAAAAATACTCCATTACACGTGGATGTCCTGCATTGAAAACGTTATTTAAGGAAAGAATCAAAAGTACTCATTTGCATAAAAATATTGTATCATTAGATTATTCTTCCTGATGTATGAATGTGGAAGCAGCATTTTACTGTTATAGTTGGTTGAGCTCATTTTTAACTATTTTATTTAGGGTAGCCACTAATGATTAGTCTTACTACCGATTAGGCTTTTCATTGTTTTCTCGATTAATTGTTTGGTCTGTAAATGTCAATAAATAGTGAGAAATGGCCATTACAATTCCCCAGAGCACACAATTAAATAGCTTGTTTTGTCTAACCAATAGTCCAAAGCCATTATTCAATCATTTAAGATATAGCAAATCCTCATATTTAAGAAGCTGGAACCACTGAATGTTTGGCATTATTGATGGAAAAATGAATTAAAGGATTAATCAGTTATCAAAATAGTTACAGATTAATTTTCTGTCGACCGACTCATTGATAAATCGACTAATTGGTTCAGCTCAAATTTACTATACCATTGGGAAGTTTAACTGGTACAAATGCATCATAACTCATAGGATCACGTTTTTTGCATGTGCACAATAAAACAAAAGTACTTTGATGTTAGTACAGTACTTGAGCAAATGTATTAAGTTTCATCCATTTTTTTAATACTCAACTAACCTTTGCAGCTCTGCTTACGAGTTCAATGGTAACTTGTATTTCTCTGAATTACTTCAACAATGAGGGCTTGTATACTTAAGTCGGCAACAGCAAAACGACTGTTAAACAATGTATAGTGTGAAAGTCAAATCAACAACTACAATATGGCATTATTTCCATTGCAATGCTATATATATCCAAATATCACAGCATGCACCTCCATGTTGCCATATTCCCACACTGTTTCATGTGTTTTGTATAATCTTGACTACACTTTGACAAACAGAATTACATGGCAAGCAAAAAGAAAATCCACTCCAGGGAAGGCACAGTAGAACAGTCATGTCTACATTTTTCTCCATTAGTAATCTGATGCTAGATACACATGACATGTCATCTTTAGGGAGTAGACAAAAAAGAGAAAAAAATCTCTAAAAGTTCGGCTGCTTTGTGCACATTCCATTATCTCGCCTCTTCTGAGTAGGGTAGGCTTATTAGCAAGCTTTGAACTCACACTTACAATAATATGCCATCAACAGTTTTATAAGCTAATTAGAAAAAACAGTTTAATTAATGAGTGACTGGCAATAAAATGGCAATCATGAAAAAAGAAACCGAGGGTGCTAAGCTTCCACTACCACCAATTAAGGCCTAATTACAAACAAATTATATATGTGTTTTGCTGTGGGCTTTAATAAAAAAAAAATGCTTTAATTAAAAGAGAAAACATGCTAATTAATTAAACAGCACACAAATCTACATTGAAAAGTATGCTTTGTCTATCAAGTAATTAATGAAATACAATAATCCAAATGAGATTCCCAGGCATTTGATAAAAGCTTAGTACCCATTTCAAAATCCATTTCAAAATTAATGGGCGAAAATTTAATGTGAGTCATCCAGAGATACAATAAAAGTTCATTCAGTGATAAATTGCTTATGCTGAAGGAAAAATTAACAAAGGGGAGAGTTTCCCTAAACTCTCTGCGAGGTGGCCTGGGGGGTGGGGGGGGGGGGGGCTTGCAGGGAAGACAGAGTCAGCCTCCTCCTCTGATGTGGGGCGGGGAAAGTCAGAATCTGATAAAGCCCCCATTCCAACAAAAGCGCTGCTCATTAATTTTTTGATTACCAACACGGGCCATGGCAGGGAAAAGGTGGTGAGAAGAAAAAAAAAGGTGGTGCTAAATAACATAAATATCATGAAACACTCTTAGTTCAGCCCTTTGTTTCAACTAAGCCACCATGTCTCCTTCGACAAAATGCCGCGACACCTTTGTTTCACAGCATTTAAGCGAGGATTTCCAAAGGGTAGATTTCAAGGACAGTGGGGCTTTTCCTTTCAGCTGCTGCTTCTATTGAAATACGAGCTGGGACATAATGAGGGATATTATAACCATTCGCAAGTTCAAACACTACAGAAACCATAAATGGCTCGAGTTAATACATATTCATTAGGTTAATTATTGTATATTAACTGTATAATATCTAACTATTAGGAGGGAGCACTTTTTAAACAGTTTAGGCAGATCAGGTTAATCTCGCGCAAAATTGGGTGTAAAGAGGGGTCTGGCAGCCAAAGGCCATCCAGATTACAGGAAGCCAATTGGTCAAAAATGATGTTAGATTAGGATTGTTGAGCCGTTACTTTACAGTCAGTTAACAATCCAACACAATACAGGCACTGAAAGACCAGTCAGGCTCTGCACAACTCAACATGAACGCGCTATGATGTATGTTTGTCAACAGGACTACGGAAAAACTACCGGCCCAATTTTCATGAAACTTGGTGAAAGGGTAAAGCATCAGCCAAGGAAGAACCCATTACATCTTGGAGTGGACCCTTTTGGAGCGGATTCGTATCACAGAGCAGACACACAAATTACTTCACTGGGTTATTGGATGGAAATGTAACCAGTGAGTCGAGGATCTATGAACACAACTATGAGGTTAACTTATTGCAGTTAATATCCACTTGACTCGAAGGTATTTGATTATCTCTTGAGTTAATAATCTGAGAAAAGGTCCATTTCCAACTGATTTAGAGGGACTGCATTAGCATGGTTGACACTTTGTCCCATTTGCAGCTCCATCTAGATAAGACAGTGATCCTTATGTTATAAAAACTGTCCAAACAGTCCAACACCAGGTGTGTCTGAAATATACTGCCCCTCCATAGTAGCTAGCTCTTTTGCACCGTAAAGACAGAAAAACGAAAACGACACACTTTCTTTGTGTATGGTGCCATTCGCAGGCCTGTTTCTTTCCTGTTGGTTTAGGAGAGGCCAGCAGCCATTTAACTACTTTTTATTTTTCATATTCTTTAGCTCCTGGAAGTAATGAAATGGACTTGACACCCCCTATTGTTACAGACTAAAAGAGTTTCTGTTTTGAAGTGGTAATGCCACTCTAATAGCTGTGATGAGTGCTATGGGGGAACTGTAAGCTCTAACATGGCGTGACAGTCTTTTGTGGTGAAATATGCCCACTTACTATATATCAAAGTAGAGCTCCTGACTATTTCAAAAGACCTCAGTGGCTCTGTTTTATAAAGAGAAAAAAAAGAGTGCGGGAGAAATTATTTGTTGTATGGATGAGGTTGTATGAAATACTACAATAACAAGGTTAATTAGTGTGACAGAGAAAGTATTGTACAGTAGCCGTCGTCTTTATTTAGGGTACAGCGCTGAATGAAGACCGCAAATTACATTAAATACAAATTCTCTCAGCATGGTATCATCATAGCTGTACGTTTAGTACTACATTTTATTGGCAATAACAATCCGGGTCAAGAAAATCATATTGTTCTATTCGACCTTCAAAAGACTTTTGTTTCAGTAAAAAGGAAGGACTTTAAGGCTATTATGTGTGATAACCTAGTAGTTTGTTGGTTTAAATCATACCTAAATAATCTTATTCAGTATGTAGATATGAATGGCACCTTATCCGATCTAGGAGTGGTCACGTGTGAAGTTCCACAAGGATCAATCTCAGGACCCTTACTCCTCCTAATATCTGTTAATGACATTAAATCTGCAGTTGATTGTGAACGTTTTCTCTATGCTGACGATTCTGCTTTGTTCGTTCGTGTGTCTCTCGACATTGAGTACATTTCACTAAATTGAATTGAATTTGCCTCAAACAATAAACTTGCTCAATCCATATTTCTTAATGGCAGCTGCAATGGAGTCACAATAAAAGGTTACATCCTTTGGCTACCTTTTTCTAGTAATTCTATGCTTAAAATCTTTTTCCAGAAGTCTAATGCCTGTCTAAAAAAAAAGAAAAAGTTTCATTAATACTAGTAGCATGATATCCTGTGATACAATCAATAATTCCCTACGCAGGTTTTATATTACCATGTCTTTCTAAGCAACAACAGACCTGCTTAAAGATTGTACAAAACATGAAAAAACTAATTTAAGTATAGGACATTTTAATTACTTGGATGGTTAAACTTTGGCAACAGAGCTCATTATTTAACAGCCAGGCATGTATATATGTAAATGTCTTAATGGCCTGGCAGCAGACTATTTACAGGTGTTTGAGCTTGCTAGAGAACAGCATAGATATAACACTTGGTATAATCATAATTCAGCCAACATTTATAAATATGGTTCTACTATATCTAAATCATAAAGTGCTAAACAGTTCAGCAGATAACCTGAGATACCTAGAATCTACTACACATTTTAAAAACAGCTATACAACTTCTTTTTTTTAAGGAAATGGAAAGAAGAGATTTAAACATATGTCTTACGTGTACTTACCGAACCGATACATTAAGCATTTCCCTAAAGGTCATTCTACACTTATGATGACACTGTGCTTTGTAGTACTGATCAGCTTTTTGCACTGGCTCATTTAGCAGGAATAGCTGCAAAATCAATCTGTCAAATATGAGCTGCTGGATGCCATCAAGCCTCCTGACAGACTCTGAGCCGTTTATACTATATATGACAGTCACTCTATGTTATGCTAATTACTGAATTAATTAGCCCATATGCAACTTGCAGCAGTGTAAAATAATGTGCAGTAATCAAAGGATGGAGACCCAGTCTTCTTAATTGGAGGACTTGCACCTTTTAATCTACTGAACTACTAGAACTACTTTAGAGGCGAGAAGCTTTTTACATTATTTTGTGTCTTCTAAGTCTTGTGAAAGGAAATCTAAAACGTGCTGAGAAGGATCAACAGACATCGTTATGAGAAAATAAACCCTATCTGCCCAGTTTAAAGGAATACATTAGTGAGCTTTGTCTAAGCAATGTAGACTTAAATAATATTTTGTTACCTAAAAGGGGATGTGATTTCTTTGCGCTATCTTCGGGGGCGTTAATACTTTCACTTAAAAGCGGAGCATGTCTTCATGAATTCATCTAAAACAAAGACATACAGCCTTGGGAAATATTTAAAAACTGTAATGAGAATAAAAAACCTCAACCTGCAATATCCGAGCAGCGCGTCTTAGAAGTTTGACAGATGAAAGAACACACATCTTTGAATTTGTAAGGAGCCTTCAAAACAGTTTTTTACCAAATTGTTTTAATGTTCAGATTAAAAAGAAGAAAGTAGAGCAAATGGAAATCATTAATTGATTTGAGGGAGCTGAAAACAGCAGAAACAAACATTTTCGTCTTATAAAAGGGGGGATTCTGACAGCACGCTCTCTATCTTCCTTCCATTTCCCTTTGCTTTAAGGAGATAAGTGGGAAACCGTTAGATTGAGGATGAAAATACACTGAAACATTGTCATCCAACATGTACCAGGGTTTTCTTAACAAAACAATGCCTAGAGGGACAAACAGGCCTCTTTAGTTCTTCACAGCTGTCGGAATGCTTTTGCATTTTTTGCGCGGAAAACCTGTTCCTATTCTTCCAGTAAAAAGCCTGCCACAATCATGTCTTGGTGTTATGACCGTAAACAAATTAAACATCTAAGCCATTCCGTACCAAATGAGCCACTCAATTATAACCTTGAAATTGATTCTGGCCACAGCGGGGATTATTGATCCTCTAAATGTTTGTCACAGTGCTCCTGTCAAAAGTGAACAGGAGTGCTGTAAACAAACATTGGTCTTAATGCTATCTGCATTACAGGCTGCATCGTTTAAAACATAATATAATCCTTTCCAACTGATTCAGAATCCTTCAAACTTTTTGCCTTTTAGCTGCCACTTCTCTTCATACTCTCCTATATTCAGCAAAGCCTTTCTTTGTATTCAAAAGTGAACGATAAAGAACTTAACGTCACCTCGGTTTTGGGAATTTCCAAAATGGTCAATTGACTACACTTGTGAAATGAAGTTATCGCTGCTAAACAATGAGTTGTGGCTGCCAGACTGCTGTCACGTCCCATCACTGTTCTGGCAAGACGCGAGGCAGGTGCCAGGGAGGCGAGAACCTCGGCTCAGGCTAAAACCAATCCACCAGCGCTCTAAGAGGCTTTATGAAAGTACAGCGCAGGTGCCACTCACAAGAGCTTTTATTTAACTTCCCCATATTTGACCACCATGCCAGCAGTTAAGACGGGAATATAAGGGTTCTAACGCTGCACACTAATGTCCATTACACACTGGAGATACCGAGGCCACGCATGTAATGCCAATTCAATGAATAGTACAACTCCCTGTTTTAAAACACAGACTCTTGTTGTTGGAGCCTACTTATTTATTCAAGATGGTGAGGTTTCAAATATTTACTGACATTATAAAACCTTGTTTTTAAATAGCAGGAATAACATCATACAAACACACATTCTGTACTCCTTTTTACAGTGTGTTGAGTCATTTCTCGCTGAAAACCATCTTTTTGGGAGACATATCTATTCTGAAGGTCAGATAATGTTTTTTTTAACTGTGATTTCTGGTTCACTGTTGCAGTGTTAGAGTTGTGAAGCGGAAGGAGCCATTTTGGGCACCCCTTCTTCCGGAAGTAAATGATTACATGACAGCTGGACCCCTTTTACTGCTTGAATGGCCATCAAACCCACCTGTTTTAATCATCAGTGCAAAAAACAAAAACAGTGGTTCTTTGAGAAGTTCACTCCCCCCCAAGAATCATTCCGGCACATAAACCCCTGTAAGAGGACAAATTGTCATTTTGTGCAGATTTTACTACCTTCCTTAAAGAGCCAGACTAGCTGTTTCCTCTTGTTTCCAGTCGTTATGCTAAGCTAACTGCCTTCTGGCACTAATGATTTTTTTTCCATCTCTCTGTCGGAAACCAAAAATCTTGATCTATTCCTTTAAATCAATTCACATTTAGCCACAAATTAGCTACAACTCTCTGAGTGGCTTTTTCTCCATCGCATCGGCGACAAAGGCTTATGGGTATTGTGGTGTTTAGAACTTTCCGCTATGCTACACTGATGGACAAAATAGGATTTCTTTCAAAAATACGTTTAAATAATTAAAACTGGTGACCATAAGATAAACCTATAGTAGAGGAGCATTATATGGCAGACTCTTGTGTTTCTATGTCACTGCTTTGCAACCCTATTGCTATCCAGGACAGACAATGAAATTGGAGCCCACAGTGTTACACATGTTTGTGTTGCTATTATTACAAAATGAAAAAGCTTATGGGACGCTGTAAGCAACATGCATCATGAAACAAAGAAGTTTAACTTTGATGCTCAAAGTACGGCAATTCCCCCGGTGGAGAAGTAACGCTGCAGCTGTATGTCTTTTTAACCACAATTATATGTGTGTGTGGGCTACATTTTATGCTAAATTAGTTTCAAACCACTTGATCCTTGATGCCTGCCAAGGCGGTTAGTTACAAAACTTCAGGCACTGCATTTAGGGACATGTACACTTCAAAGGTATGAAACTCTTACCTGGAGAATGATTTAACAGTTGGCTTGAAAGCAATGTACCCTTCATTAAAAAGCAGAGCCAAAAGTCCTTTAGACACTGCAGCACTTCAAAACTAAGGGGAGGGCTTTCCATTAACTCAATGGAAAAGGGCTGCAGGACTGAATGGTGGGTGTCTGCGTGTGTTTTTGTTCCTCTATGTCTTTGCAGCAGAAATGGCCACGGATCCATTAGCCTGATTTGTCACAGCAGGAGCACCCCAAAGATCTCTTATCAGCACAACGTACCTCTCGAGTGGCGAGTCTGTCGCTCATCTCCTCCGCCTTTGCAATGTCCCCTTCAGCTATGGCCCCCTCTATGCTCTTTTCTAGGCCGGACTGCAGAAGAGGAAAAAAAAATAAAAAATTCAGATTTTTTTTTTTTTTTTTTTGAAATAGGGGTAGAGAGAAAAAAAATCAAAGAGTAACTTCAAAAGTCCCCAGGGCCTTATTTTTAATATGATTGCCATTACTACAAATATGTAGATTTCCCTTCACAAATGAAAACCTTTTTGATTGGATATTAGTGGGGAAATCTTAGAAATGCTACAGGAGATTACCAAACATAAATGTGACTCTTTAATTACACATTTCCATTACAGGCCGAAGCAGAAGGGGGTGCAGAGAGGCCCCCGGTTACTGATGGCAAGGCAGTTCTGCTGTGATGAGCCTATCTGAGGAAGCGGAGCACCAGATTTCTTCAGCCCCCAAAATTTCATCATGCTAAAAAACTACACTGGAAAGAGTCTGTAATTATTAATGTGTCCCCTCTGATGTATTGTTTGAGGACCTTGACTCAACTGTAAAAGTAAAAGGACGATACCATCAGGCTTAAAAACACAGAATTAGTATAACAATTTTCTCTGAAACTCTAGTTGCTTGTTCTTGCTTTATATAGTTTATTCCTCTGCATATAAACTGAAGCTGACACTGATATAACCTGACTTGGGATCTCAATTATCGTCTATAGTATCTCACTAACAAACTCTAACTGACAGACCATCATGCTTTATGCCATGAAATATGTTTTTCAGGTCACTGATGAAATGCTGTTACAGTTGAATTAATGACATCTGACTGCAATGTAAGCTATTTTACTCAAATGACTGTGTGAAAGACTTGGCATAATAAAAAAATAAAAAAAGATATATTAATTACAAGGAACTGCATTTGAGGGATAAAGGAGCCCCTCATTATGTTGATGTGACAAGTTCTGTTTTATTCAGCTTGTTAATCATTTCTTTTATCCTTTCAGAGTTGCCTTATTCAAAATGAGGCTAAAATCAGCAAAAGAAACTCAATTTTATGCTGCTCTGAGATAAATTAAGCACAAAATACTCCAAAATAATCATTAAAAGGATTTCAAATTGAAATGAGAACAGTTCCCATTCACTGGGTCAGCTATAATGTTCATCAAGCTTGCAAATATTTTTGCTTCATTGGCAATTTGCAAGCGTTTGCATAAAATGTTCATTCATCTTCAAGTGCAGAAATGTATCCCAATGAAAGAAAGTTATAATTTCTTTCAATGATGAATTCCACAGGAGTGGTACGTGCCCATTTATTATCTAACCATTAATTTAAATGTTCTAGCTGCAGCCATAGAGGCTGTATCAGGTACTCTAACACACTCTTCTCTTGTCAAGCTAAATTTATTAGGTTTCTTGCAGAGGAAAAAAAACCTACATTTCACTTTAATCTCAACCACACAAAAAAGGAGATTCATTCTAATCTTATCACTAAATGTAACCAAACATAATCCTTAATATTCATCTCAGTGTCAGGTGGAGATTCTTCTAATCCATATGTCATATCACAGAAAACAATGAGAGGATACAGTGTCATGGTAACACAAAGGAGGGGAAGGTGTTACTAACAGCTACGACTGACACAGTATTAAACCTCAGCAGATAAGTTGGAAGGCAGGAGTCTTTGTTACCTTCGGAGGGGGTTTGGAACATGCAGGGGGATGAAATCGATCATTTACACCAAAATGCTGCTTAAGCTCATCCCAGTGCTTCTCCTGCTCCTCCTGATGCTCTCTGCTGACAGAGGAAATGTGTTAATGTTCATTACATGAAGACCGGCACTGCGATAAGGCAACCTAGTACCGTCCATCTTACTACACAGTATGTCTAGACGAGTACTGTATCTATCACACAGTATGGTAACTTTAATTGTACTAAACTACGTTTAAGAGGCAAAATGATCTGACGGCAACAGTAACTTTACAGATTTTACATACAAAATGTGATGATTGTATAAAATACGATGCAGTGTTTTACTATTAAACTAGGCAGCAATATATAAAAGTACCTAAATTACAACATTAACTAATAATATCCAATAAGACAATATATAATTAATAATATAACACTCTGAAAGGAGTGTTTCTGCATGAGTTACTTTTATTTTTGTTTCTTCAACAACAATTTGCTGAAAGTAGTAACAGTGAATGCTTGTAATAGAGGATGTGAGTACTTTACTTTGTGTGTACAAGTTATTGTACACTAAGGCTGTCGCAATATAAGATTTTCACTACACGATTATCGCAGCCAAAATAATTCCCGATAACGATATTATCGCGACATCCATAGAACATTTGAGAAAAAAATAAAATAAATAATAATGCTATCAGTCAAATTTATCTTTAACTTTTCGTTGTGCACTCACTCTGTGTGTGGGGCGTTGATGGGGCGAGAATGGAAGGAAACGGAAATGATTTAAGAGGCGCTGGATTATTTACACGATAATTATCATCAGTATTCTTAACATGATATTACGGTTATCGTTAATACTGGTATATCATGACACCCCTATTGTACACACAAAGTAAGTACACAGTACAGCTATGATGCTACACTGGTTGATGCTCAAAACTTGCTGACGTATAGATGATTTAGAAAAAATATTTGCTTTAATATAAATCATCTGTTTCTTGCATGTTTACTACAAATCACATATACTGTCTAAAGCATACAATATATGTTTAGCCATTGGATTTTATTCCTGTCAATTTGTTATGAGGATCAGCTCGCAGTAAACGTGTTTATGTTACATCGTCCATTAAAGCCTTCATGTCTGCTTTTATTTTCGTTAAAAGATATTATCATTGCGTGATAGTGCCGTTAGAAGCTTGTTATTTTGCCATTTTCAGATACACATATGCCACAATTTCATGAGAAGAGAAGAATTACCTGGATCTTTTGTTGTATAAATGAATTTCTCTGGCTGGACATTATTGTATATTATTTGGTACCTTATCTCTGTAGGTTCCTCCGTCTCTGTTCCTGTTGATTGACACAAGAGACACAGTTAAAGGTTTGTAGGACACTTTGATACAAATAGGCATCAGCGAAACAGAAGTCTTCAAGTATAATAGGTGGGCCAATAAGGTGCTCTGATATATACAATACTAAGTGTCATTGCACTTTGTACAATGGAATGTGCTGTGCAGATACTGAAATGATACGTTAACATTTGGACAGTCACACACCACACACACACACACACATATGCGCACCTGCCATACACATAAATAATAGTAATAAAAAGAAAGATAAAAAGTAGTAATAAAAAGAAGTGGCCTATGTACATTGTGGCAAATTGTATTACACTTTTCAAAGATAGTATTGCACATTATATACAGTTATTGTACATTTCCTCATTTGTATGTAAAATACGATTGCAGTTTTAGTCCTGTGGTGTGGAGTGTTGTGGTGATGTAGGGGGCAGGGTGGCCTAAAGTTAATATGGGTGAGAGTATAATTATTATCATTATTATTATACAAGTATTACTAGTATTTGTTTTTTGTTCTCCTTTGATCAAAAAGACCGATTCAAATAAGTTTGCCCACTGGACTAAGCAACATACATACGAACAGAAGCAACCATTGTGGCTCAACACCAACATACCGTGTCAAACATTACATTTTCATTGTATTATCACTGATACCTTTCTTGTGTCGTCTTCTTTTTCTCCTTTTGGGGGTCTTCAATGTCTTAATTTCTTCATTTTTCTTTCTTAGATCCTGGAATTTCTTAAACACACACATACTCTCACAAAACTGAATTCATAAACTGAGAGCACCACAACCCCTGATCTACCTCTACTGTGCACACATCAGGCTATGTTATGAAGCACACATAGTCCTATGGTACTGAACGGGTTCAAAAACCTTCCATAGCTTAATTTCTAGCAGGGCTGGGGATCTTTAAAATAATGACCCCCCACTTACAGATAACAACACCACAGGTGCACTTACAGCTACCTTGCATTTCACAGAATGAATGCTAAGCTTAGCTCGATGCATACAAAATCAACATACTTGCCACATTTCCTGGGATATACCAGGCAGACTGCATGTCGGGGAATGACTGTCTGCATCACTGGCAGTGTGAGTGGAATGAGCCTGCACCAATGACACTGTGTTTTCCCCGGCACAGCTCAACTTTTCAGCAGAGCTCTCACACTTCTCTCCCTCCCTCTTCTCCTCAACATCATCCTCATCGTCATCTGGACTGAGGTCGTCTTCGGTTAAACCTTTGGGCAAGAGTCCGCTGTACATTCCGAATCAGTAAATGTCAGTCAAACTATACGGTAATGTACCATTTAGCTGGGCTAAAAATAGCTAAATTATAGACTTTGACAGCAGCTGTTGGAGCAGGCTCTCATTTCCGGGTAAACACTGTGACGTTTCTGATAAGAAAGCACCGATTGGCTGGTAGCTAGCAATGTTGAGCACACGATCCAATCAGAACGGTAGCTATAAAGCCTGAGCAGGAGCACGAGGACCAGGCAAAAGCTCTTATTGGCTGTTTTGGTAAGAACAACGTTTAACAGTTTAGGTTTAATTTTGGGTTTTGTTTGGCTGGAACAGCGGTTTTATGGCGTAAACTTCCTGTTGAAGTGACATTTACAGCTCATAATAGACGCGTGGAACAACTTTAAGGAGTTTTAGTAGTTTAATCTTTGCAGTGAAGTAAAGTCGAGAGCAGGCTGTTGTGGAGCATTTCTAATTGAGGTGAGCCAGGCTACTGACAGGTCCGCGAATTACCAGAAATCATTCAAATGTTAACCTATATTTGTGTCATGTTCTCGGTGAGATAAGCTTCCTTCTATGACCAATGGTTCGCAATTTGCTCAATGTGCTTTGGGCATTACATTATTATTAGAATGATTAGCATGCAAATCTTGTATAGCCCCTGGCACTGGCACAGGCACATCTACCCTTAAATTGCTCTTTCACACTCATTCACATTAGGCTTTCTTTTGGTTGCATCTTATTGCAAAGCCAATAATCTACATAAATTATAGCCAGCATTTTGTGTGCCATATGAATGTGGAATAAAGAGTGAGACCTATAACCAATGTGTATATATATATATATATATATATATATATATGTAAAGGTCAATAGCCAGGCTCGAGTTGGCTGGACATGGCTTTATATGGAAGGGAAAGAAGTTTCTGGAAGAAAAAGCATCTCAGGTAAACCCGCAGTTCTGTACTGGACTGACTGGGAATTGTGTGAAATTGTTAGAGACTGGTTCAATACTAATAAGGGATTTTGGTGCCAATGCCTAAACAATATTTAAAGAAAAAAAATATATATAAATGACTATTTTTTTGCATTTAGCGTAAGAGGCCAAACTTCATAAATGTTAAGCGGCCATATGGAAACTGACAAGAATTGGCAAAAGTAATATTTAAAGCAGATGGGGCTGAAATAACTAACCAATTACACCATGAATCCATGGACAGAAAATTAATTGACAACAAAATTGGTAATTGAGTAATCATTTCATCCAATTCATCAAGTAGAAATGTCAAACACATTCTTCCAGCTTCTCCAATGTGAGTATTTGCTGTTTTCCTCTGCTTTGATTGTAAATTAAACAATAAACTGAATTCATTTTTTAATTAAATCCCCATGGGTTTTGGAACAGTGGTCGGGCAACATATTTGAAGACATCATTATAGGCTGTGGGATCTTGTGGTTGGCATATGTCACTATTTCTGACATTTTATAGACTAGACGATTAATTGAAAAGATAATTGACAGAATAATAGTTAATGAAAATAATATTAAGTTGCAGCCCTAAATTCAGAAACTGGAAACAAGACCACCAATTGGTTCAGCTTTTGATACCCAGTGGCATGGATACGTTTTGGTCGCTAACAAAAAAGTATTGAGTTTTGAAACCCAGCCCTGTCTTGCGGCCAACATGTAAAAAAAAAATAAATAAATAAAAAATCCCGGAGACCTTGCACTCTCCTTGACCTTCCTTTGCCCTAAGATGAGAGATTTACGCAGTTCAGTTTTGCAAAATGCAGTGCATATTAAACTGGGATGATAAGGCTTATGCTATATTGAATGTCATCTCGAACATGTAAAATCTCTGTCATCCTCTAAAATATGGAACCATTAACTGGTCTCACTCACTCAGCATTATCATGACTTTAATTACTTGTGTGACAAGTTGATGCGCACGGCAGCGTCTGAAGGTAAATGAGAGTCACAAAGTCCTGTTAATACTAAACAATTTTGGCATTACAGGTCTGAATCATTTCCTTATTGATTACTAGACTTTGTGTTCTATTTCACACTTGAATTAATGTCTCTCAGCTTCCCCACCATGCATCTCTCTGGCTCTCCCTCTTTCTGTGTCTCCCTCCCTGGCATGTGCTCCAGTTCATTATTTCCGTCATTTCTTGGTAATTTGGAGTTGGCTGTTTAAAACTTAGAGCCTCTTATTAAGTTTTGGCCATGGCGGATAAGAGGCAGGACTGTAAGAGCACAGAGATAAACTAATCATCTTAAAACCCTAATTATTAGTATCTTACTGTGACAGACTGTTTTTGCGAGCCAGCCAAATTGAGCCTCAAATGAGGAAAGGCATATCTGTGGAAGTGGTAATAATTTTAAGTCATCTCGATCTGGCTTGGTGTGGCAGAATTCATTAGTGCAGATTAGCACTGTGTGTACAAAGTAAATGAGATATCTAATAGCAAACGCGGAGGTCCGGGGACTCTTAATTTCCTCTCCAATATGAGGGATGATGTTAAGAGGCGATTATTTATATTTTAACATTGTGACTTCTGCTATGTAGATTTGTCTCCTCTGCTCCTTTACCAAGTAGTTACACTAAACAGTGTCACTAAACTGTTCACCTCTCACCTTCCTCTGGATTGCAGCTACAAGGTGACGAGAACAAAACCCCAAATCAGATTAAACTGTGTTACTCTGATGCAGAGGCAAGCTGATTTTTTTCTTTTTTTTTCTTTTTTCGTGAGGACATGAAGGAAGTTAATTATGTGTGTAAGGAGAAGGTTGGGGAAAAATAATAAGATTACAAAGAATAATTTGCTGATATAATTACACCAAAATTGGGTACACACAATTGTAAAATACATGTATTGCTTGACCTGGGTTAGCCAGTGAAATAAATCCTCCTTCTATAGCCTTTGTTAATTTGTTTTTATCATCTCCAAGTGGTGTTTGTGCAGGCAGTTCAATTTGCATGTGTAATTCCACTGTGCAAATTGACAACAAGTAGATAATTCGAGGAAATAGGCTGGTTGCAGGCCCCTGCTATCTTCCCAAGCCTATTCATTTTGAGGAACCGCTGAGGCATGAAACTCATACATCAACTATTTCCTGACAACGCTTAGGCTTATTGTCCCCTAAAATGTCATTACAGCCATTATTTATGAAGCTAATTCATTTATTAAACCATATTTACTCTGACAGAATTTGTCACATTCTATCCATATCCTGAGCATTGCTTTTGAACAATGTCTTTCGATGAGTATGTGTGAACACGTACAGCCTCACAAAGTTTTGAATCAACCCTATTTGTCACTCATAATAGTTCGAATATTGGGAAAAAAGGCAGTCGTTCTTCGTTTCATTGGCTTTATTCATGGAAACTTTTCATGGTAAAAGCCTAGGCCTTGTGTCACAGATGTCCGCTGAAAATACTTCGGTAATAACCTGTCTCTTTTTTTTTTTTCTTCGTCCAAACAGAGTAGAGTTAACATGAACATAATCAGATGGATTGCAGCTATTTTAGCGACGCTGATAAATCCCCCCTCTGACAGCCTCCTTCCCAAATGAGTGTGCATTAGTCACTTTTAACGCATTGCAGTCAGACATCTGAAGCTAAAGAGTTCTCGCGTGGAGCCTCCTGGCCTGTTGCTGCTGACTTATGGATCTGTCAGTTTAGTGCAGCACACTTCATGACAGTGTGGATAATTTGCAATTGTGAGTGATGAAGTAACGCATAGAGGGGGTCATACATTTTAATGTTACATGTTCTCTCTGGGTAATTCCGTCATACTATTCTCCTGCATCTCTTTCTTTGGACTTACCTGTCACCCAAAAGCACTTATCACAGCAGTGACGATAAGTTGTGTTTGAACTGTTTTACAATATTGATTTGGAGGCATGACATTTTAATTAATACTGGGTGTTAGCTGTCATATAGGCAGCCAGCCTCATTGGGTAGAATATGAGACAGGCGAGGTGGGGGCAGTGAAGATAAGACTAAAGTACTTACTGTGAAAAGGCTGTAAAAAGGGATCAATGTGGAGGGAGAGAGACAGTCATGGGCTGAATTTAAGGTGGAAAAAAAACGAGTAATATCTGCGCTCACTGTATTTCTGTCAAGGTCTATTCTCTGCCCGATAACACAAATCATTGAGACACAGCGTGGCCTCTGTCTTCCACAGGTTGCAGAGTACATCATGTTATTGGGAGTCTGTGTTGCCAGCGTGCTAAGAGACAACCAGGGGGGAAATTAGGTAACTTTGTAGCACTCCATTGAACAGCAATAAGCTTTTAGGGCTTAGCGAGCATAAACACATTAAACTGATGAGATTCATCAGCACTCTTGTGTCAAATCTATTGTGCCCACAGGCAGAGCTCAGCGGCAGCAAACTGCAGAGCGGCAGAAGGGTTGGAGACAAACCAGTCCTGTGTCCTCCGGATGTTTCCTGGTTTACCCGGACTGACGCAGGTGATCTCTTAGCTTAAATATGAACCTCAGAATTTAGATATTGATGCACCATTTCCCCCGTGGAATAGCAGAAATGTTTAGCCACTTGAACTGCCTGGAAATAGCAAGAGATTTAGTACAGGGTCAAAACATTGGCTGCAAAAATACAATGATTGAGTTATTACTTCACTTTTTGATAATTTAATGAAAGATATACTCCTATTTAATGTAAATAATAATAGTAGTAAGGGGTAAGTAACGGTATTTCAAATTTAGCTGAGCCCAAAAAAGGGTCTGCAATCTACTCATTTAAAAATCAGAATCAACAGTAAATAGATGCATTTACTGGAGGATATATATATATATATATATATCCTCCATATACAGACATAAATATTATATATTGGTAAGAGGAGGACAGCAATTTGTCTTCAGGGTTGTGGTACATAACAAAGGAAGAAATATTGTATGAATAATAAGTTACTGTATAAAGGTGGGTTAATATGCATATATTGAGAGTAGATTAGTTACAATATATGCAGTCTGCTTCCTCCATATGGCAATAAAAGGATAGTATGTAGATGTTGTTGCACAATGTGTATATCGCACATTATGGTATGATATGCATATACAGCATGTACTCTAACCTAATATTTGGTATTTTTACTTGACTGAATGACTTAAACCATGAATTAAGTCATCGTTTTGGAATCAAATGTTTTTAGGTTGACTGATTTATCAATTCATTGAGCAATAATTTCAGAACCGTCGTGTTTCTGGCCTGTGTGAAGGTGTGTTAACTATACGCAGCAAACTAATTGTGGTTGTAAGTGAACAGCATAATGCCAACCTTTAAACAGGAGCACACAAGGCATTTGTTCATTTGCAGTTAGTTCACCGTATTTGATGTATAATTGGTGTAATCTCAGAGCTGCGAAGCTGGAGGACTTTACCCTGATAAAGTGATACATTTAAATTGAAATATTTCTTCTCAAAGGTAAGAAGGCCCCTTCAACTTCATTTTACCATTTATCTGTTGTCTCTTCTTTCCCAAATCACTATAGCCTCTTGCCTTTTGGATAGTTTCACTGGAGGCAACCAGATTGGCATGAAATGAGCTCAGTTTGAATCATTATACGGTCCAATCAGATGAGCTGAGATTGAATCTCGGCTGGCCTGCCCTACCAGAGTCCGACCCCTCAGATGAAATGGACTACATATTCATAGGTTCACTTGCATGGTTGATTATGACAGCATAGATGGAAGGTACAACCTTTCTTCTGTTTATCTTTATTCCATTTTTCATGTGTGAGAATGAATATTGAATATGAATTCTCCCACTGATTGAGTCAAAAGGACACAATGACATGGCACCTATCTTCCACCAGTCCAAATTAAATCATGAAAAAAATCACTTTTTTTTTTTTACACAACCACTCCATATTCATCCCATTGCACAACAAATTTTTGAATATTCAATCATTTCCAGCAGTATACTGTATAACACAAAACTATTTTGATAGCTAAATAGTGTGTGTGTGTGTGTGTGTGCCCTGGTAGCTATTCATTACCTTCCCTGACATAAAATAATGCCTTGGAATAATGAGAAATATTACCTGATGAATTAATTATGATGATAGCATCTCGGGGAGAAGTCTTAAATGCCATCTTAAATTACATGCAGACGTTAGAAAACTTTCAACTTGTCAAATTTGCATGAGCGGAGCAGAAGTATGCATAAATACGGAGGCTTCCTTTGAAAAGAGGCAAGTACATTCTCTGGGAAGCCTGATCGATATTTTATAGGAATAATAAATCAAAGACGATAATGAGAAGAAAATAGGTAAACCTAGACGTGAGAGCCTGATTTCTTTCTTACTATCTATGAAATGGTTTCTGTTGTCATCTCTAGATAGGACAGCATGGGAGTACTGGATGATTTTATTATACTAAAACATAATTTAATAGAAAAAACAATACATATATTTCAAAGGTTACACCCTATCAATTTAAAAATAAATGTTTTTCTACAATGAAGCTTTGGCAATTTTCCCATTATTTTATTTGAATGTCAGAAGTGATTGTCTCCTGCAATAGTTCAGCATTTTTAATTGACTTAATGGACAAAATGCCAATTTAAAAATTGGAAATGAAAGTGGTCAGTTCCTTAATAAGAAATGCTCAGTTGTACTGAATCAAAAATACTGTTGTCATTCTTTGTTTTCTTTCATTATGTGGACTGGGCACAAAGGACTGGCAAAATATAACAAAGAAGTTCGGTCAAAGAGATTGGGATCAGGATGTGTATCTTTTACTGAAGCCTGTTGACAGACTACAGTGATATGACCTTAACTGTACTCATCAGGTAAACTACAGAACAGCAGCATTATTATTATTATTATTATTATTACTCAATGAAATCCAAAGATAATGTGTAATTGTAATTTCTTATTTTAAGTAACGCACCAAAAGAAATGGTGTAAAGAAAATCCACCCTTCCCGTCTTGACAAAAAAGAAAAAAAAAAAAGAGTGAAAACTTGATTTGATTGATAGTTATGCTGTACTTTAAATATGCCCTCCCGGTCTCTATATATCATAATACAATTATGGCTCTTTTGGCAATGGCAGTTTTTCAACCCAATCTGATATCTCCAATGTCTCCCCATGTGCTTTAATGTCACTGTCAGAATTGTTGGTTTGCCTACATGAATTTATTTGCAGTACAATTAAAACAGTAAAAAAAATAATTCTATTTTTCCTTCTTCACATCAGAGCCCGCTGCTAATTAAGCTCATGTGCACCTACAGTAAATTCACAGGTAAGCTCTCCATCACGGCATCATAGCACAGTAGGAGGAAAAAAAGCCCCCATATTGTGGAAATCTCCTTCTCTTTAGAGAAAGAGAGGGGGAGAGAAAGTAAGAAGGAATGCCTTGCCTTCCTCATTACACTGCTGTCATTTACTCTTCATCCCCCGTACTCTTTAGTGGCATTAAGACGGGATGTAAATTTGACAGTTAACGCTGTTAGAAAATGGCTAGTTCAAGAAGGGCAGGAATTAGAGATGGGCATTAGACGCTGATAAGCTCCTTTCCTCTGCCGCGGCGGCTGCTTAACATTCATGGGAAAGTCATCATCAAACAACGTTATCACAGCTCTGTTGACGGCTGAGGAACATCATCACTATGATAATTTTTTTTATAGCTGTGAGCCAAAAAAGCACTCTTTTATTTCAGCGGTTTGTTAATGAGATAGGAGCTTGTTGGTATGGGCAAATGCAAACTTGCCCACTCTCCAGCGTTTGTTTGAGTCCCCCCTCCCACCTCCCACCGCACCCCCTCCACACTGTTTAATGTTGCAGGGAGGGGGGAGAGGCATTTTTATGTACTCCTTTCGAAGTGCTCTGTGTACATTGCTGAAGGAGGGCCTTTATGTGTACCTTTGCAGATCAGTCGCTCAAAGAGAGGAAAACACGGTTATATCAACAAACGCTCTCTCCTAACAGCCCTGTAGCTGGCACCTGTCACTCACCTGGGGTTTAGCCATAGATCTGAATAGAAGGAGAATGTTGATGGTTATTGAAGCTGAGTCAACTCCCACCAGCAATAAGCATGTGATCAACTCTGCTTTTAATGATGAAACGACTACTTAAACTGTCGTATTTTTTGAGGCCTATAGTAATTATGGCTATAAATCATTTGCATTGTTCCTTCCTATTCATTCATTACGCTCCTAACAGCTCGGTTCAGGGGTTTCTCGCACCCTGTTACCACTGGAGCGATTCACATAGCTGCCAAGGCTAAGCAGCTTTCCTATGGATAGGGATGCAAACTGTGGGCTGTAGATACCAAAATCAGATTTTGGCTTTAGCGCTGTTTGTGTTTGTGGAGTGGGTTAAGAGAGATTTCATATCAAATCCTTACCAGGGGAGATGACAAATCATCTCTAACTTGCTCTAATTACTTCTAAAACTTTTTGTTTTCTATTACAGTTGGTGAGCAATAGTAGATGATGGAAGGTAGATGAGGATGTATATGTCTGGCAGAATTGATCCTGTATACCAAAGTATCTGTTGCAACCTTTTGAGACTGATGTAGTGCCTTTCAACATTCTTAGATTGTTGTGTTAGTACAATTTTTAAATCATTTACACATTTCGAAGCATACATTAATGAGTGTTGTTAAAGTAGTAATACAGCAGATGGGTGCTCTCATTTCCACCCTGTAACTCACCTGCTCACCACCTCATGTACCCCCCAATGAGGAAACGGGGTTTTTTTTCGGAAAATTTCACAGAAGTTATGGTAGCTGCCCTGTGCCCACACAGTACAGTGAATTGATCCATATCCAAACCAGATGTCTAAGGAAGCCAATAGAGCTTCAACGATTAGTCGACTAATCGATTATTCGATGGACAGAAAAATAGTCCCCAACTATTTTGATAATCTATTAATCGTTCATGCAAAAATGGCAGATGATGATGTTTTCAGCCTCTCAAATCTGGAGATTTCCTGCTTCTCTCTGCTTTACATTATATTAAAGGGAATATCTTTGGGTTCTGGACTTGGAGAAACTGGGATGGACATTTTGCACTTTTTTCTGACGTTTTATAGACCAAACAATAAATCGATGAATCTAGAAAATAATAATTAGTTCCAGCCCTAAAAGCCAAGTCAAAGCATAAACTAAAGAACAAAGAATAAATAGCTGATCAACCACGTCACGCCTTATTGGAGGTTATAATGATCAGGTTTAAGTATCCAGTAAATGTATATAATTCACATCTTTGACTTGGCATCAGAGCTGCGACTGTCAGTGTGTTTTAATTCTTGTCAACCTATGAGACAGTATGTGTTGAAGCACAGTAGCTTGTGTTGCTTCTGGTTGACACAGAGTGAGTCTTCAGCAAAGATTTGTTTTAAACATTTTCTGGCACACAGCGCCAACATGTCAAAACCAGGTATAAGAACACACAGCAGAGATCTGCCTGTCTCCACGATGCAGTGGAGCTCTTGGTAATCACTATGGCAGATGTAAAAGCAGCAAAAGTCGACACTTTCTGGCATAGAATTACTCTAGACATAAAATCACGTGAAAGAAATTTCAACATGTCAATTAAAATTCTGTGTTCTTAGGTACTGTAGTGTTCAGAAGTGTTTTTCACAGCTTTTTGACACAATTCATAATGATGATTGCATGGCGCCTCAGCTTATCGGAATTCAGCAAATGAATGGATGTAAAAAAGGAAGACAGAGCAACAACATTGTTATATGATTTATACCTGGAAAAAAGATAGTTTATTGTCACGTTAAGTGCAAGAACTGAAAGTGGATCACTTTATAAAAGCCTATGAAAACCCTCCATAGAATTGAATTGTGCGATCGAGAAAAAGAAATCCGGTTTAATGTTGCTGTTCTCTGAAAAGCTGTTTATTCATTACTGGCTTTGTTGATGAATTGATTGGATTGAAGACATTTTTTCAGCTCTCTAATATTTTCATTGAGCGATTGGTACTGTTTAAGCGCATCGTTGTGTAAGTCAGCTTGTTGTACAAGTTCGGAGTCATTTCATTCCTTGAAAAATGAGTACAATGCAAATGAATCGCAGATGTGCTGCAATCCTTTTGGATCCACAGTAATTCTGCCTTTGAGTCGAATTCACAGCATTATCTCCACTTTGTAGTGGTCTCTGAGCCCATTGTCATGTTAGTTCAATAGTCCTCTGTACAGTAAACCAGCATTGCTCTGTGTGTAGCTCTGTTATTTAGTGCCACTTTGGGAACGTGGAGACAGGAGAGAGCTTGATCTTGTGTTTCTGGGCACAGAGCTCATTTGCAGGGTTAGGAACCTTGAAAATAGATTTCATCATTTAATGAGACAGGATGTTTTGCTTTTGAAAAAAAATCATTTAAAATATTAATATAATTAACCCAACAGTGATTTAATATATTTAATTGTTTTTTGTTTTTTTTACTATTCAGTGCCACCTCATTTTTCTGACAACTGACCAAAATCTTCAACTGCAACCAACAAAAGAAAGTCTAGCAGAAGCATTTAGAGCTGTGTTGGAGGATCTGGGGTTGAGTCTTTGGCTCACCAGCTTGTAAATGCCTTATAACTAAGCCGCAGTTGGGTTTTCCTTATTTATGATAATGAAATGTAATTCCGCCCTTCATTGACATCACCATTGCTTCCATATTTTGAAACCATTACTTAATCACATTGTCAAAATCCCCATTTCCTCTCATCAATCCTACATTGAGCTTTATTTCTGATCTTCTTTTTCTTTTGCCCTCACCCATTTTTATTCACTCCTTTTCTCTTGTTCAATTTCGCTCCACAATGCTGATTTTTTATTTTTTATTTATTTATTTTTTGAGGATGACTGGATTACTCCTACTGAAATAGCTGTTACTGAGATTTTAGGTCATCTACCAAATCCATTAGGGGAAAATAAACAAATAACCCCACTTTTCTGTGTCACCCACAGTGGTCTGCTCCTGTTTCTCATCTTGTGGCTGCAGAGGCTTATGGTGCTATTAATAGTAGGTACTCTGTATCTCTTAATATATTTATGGTTATTGTGTTATAAGAAATAAACACTTCATGTGGATAAAGGCTACGGTATAACCAGTAGTATCCAGCTTTACCGCTCCTTTTAATGTATACTAAACATTCTTGTGTCACATTATTATCAATAACAGAGAGGCAATGAGAGAGCCAGCTGCAGCAGTTCTCATAATTCATAATGTATTCATTTATAATTAGCGGGTTTAATGAAACTGATACTGCAATATTAGTTATTAGGTGTACAGTTTCAACAGAAACAAATCCGCTCATTCAATACAATAAAAGTGGCCACATGAAAGAAATAAAGTGAAGAAGCAAAGAGCATTGAAGCTAACGAAGTGTATTACACACTTATTAAAGTCATTTTCACTTTGCCTCCCAGACCTGGCCAAAACACTTTCAAATTCTCATTGTACTCCAAGGTAGGCTGTGTGAAGCTTTTTTTTTTTCCTTGTTAACTTTGAAGTAAGCTCGAAAATGTATAGGTAGACAGGGGTGGCATCAAATAATCAGCAACTTCAAAAAGCATGCGGCCACTTAGCACTCCTAAAGCTAATGTCCCCGAGACATTCAGAATGGAAATTATTCAAACTCATTTAGTGGCAGCAAATTGGTCTAAGTTCAATCAGAAAACAGACTGACACTGAACAAGAAGTGCAGCCTAATTATACTTGTTTGTCAAATGAAAATTTCATTTGGGCAGAAATGAAACCTTCGAGCAACTTCTTTTAAGGTGAGCTCCTAGTTGTATTATCAGCTAAATGCAGTAAAATCCATAATCATATGATGATAATGAAAATGGAGCCAATGTTAACATTCAGGCTTTCAATGCCCCGGGCACACGGCGATAAAAATTAAGTACCATAGTCCTCTGCCAGGCACGCTGACACCCGGGCTGGTCTTTAGCCTCTTAGATGCGTTTTTGCATTTTAAAAACTTTATCAAAGCACTGTTGCAATGTGGAAAATGTCAACGTGAAATGCACTGAAGGCAAATTGGAATTTCATTAATAGTAAAATTATTGCTTTTGACTGATGTATTACTATGCTTGTTAAGAGCTGGAGAGTGGAACGCTCGTCTGTCTGGTCGGCAGGCTTGCCTCTTCTTGTCCCATGCCATTTGCTGAAAGTTAGAGATCTAATTCCACTGGAAAAACAGGAATGAAGTTCCCAAAGTTGCAGGAAGTGAAGGATATCTAGTTGAATACATTCATTTACAGGGTGGAAAGAGCACTAAGTCTCCTAAGTAGGATACATGTGAAGATACTGAGCTTATTCAAGAGAAAAAGAGACGGGATGAACAGGATAACAAAGGCTCTATTGTGTCGGATAACATTAACATTGTACTTTCAAACGTGCTGTGCGTTAACATGGAGCTGATGTTCACCTCATGATTGACCAACAATGCAATGTTAAGCGTGGTGGCATCTAATCTTAACTATAATGATCCCACTGTGGAGTGGTATCACAGGCAAATAGACCTAACCTGGTGCCGAGGTATCGGTTCACCGAGACTTGTGCTCATTCATGAAGCCGGTGGTGTTTATTGATATACCTCGTAATCCTCTCACTGTCAATGTCGTCAATGATGGAGGGGAAAATCAGAGTCAGATGGAGGACATTTTCTGACGGCAAAAGGAGACAACAGATTATCTTTAATGGGATGCTGGTATTCATGTGGGGTTCGGATATGTGGACCAAAATTAGTAGCTTGAGAACTGTTTTTAAAATGTTGAACTAGCATGGTGGAGAAGCTATTAAAAAAAAAAAAAACATTTTATAGCTTTATACGTAGTCATTTGGTATTTTTCATGAACCCTATCTTCCATTTTCTATAAGTAAGCTAAGAACATTTTTTTTTTTTTTTTTGTAAAATGGGAAAAGTAAGATAAAAATATGAATTAGCATTACTGTTTCAAAGAAGTGTTAGTATTTGTAGGTAGAAACTGGCTACCTTGAAAATGTTATGTGTACATCAGAATTCAGCTAAATAAATTAGGTGATTCCACATGATGGAGTAATGTTACTAGTTTTGAAATTAGATTAATATTTTTTGAGATAATCTCTAAAATGTTTTGGCTAACAAAGAAAATTATCTTAAAAGCTATTGTTTTCAGGTTGAAGCAGCTTTTTAATTTTTTTTAAAACTCATTTAGGAAATAGACATTTAGCTTAATGTTAGCCACGGGCAGTGCCTGCTGCTGAAGCTTGTGTTTTCATGATACAGGAAGTGCAATTCATGAATTGACCCGACACTGTCTCAGTCGAATGTTCACATCTGCATTGTCTTTCTGTGTAACTATACATCTGATACACGCAGAAGTGTTTGTTACATGTTGGCTTTATTGTCTATTTTATTTAAGTTTGACCCCTATTTTCAGTATATTTGTCACACATTCTATCATAGAGTTACAGGAAAGATAACAAAAGATATCGCAGCACAGAAACTTAAGTGACTTCTTGTAGCTGGCTGCACAGATTTGACTTGTTATAAAGATGAATGAAGTATTTGTCTTGTCAAGTAGCATAAACATTGAACACACTGCGTCTTTCATTCGCATTTTCAACCTAGACGTTACTGCAGTGCTTTAATATTCAAGACGGGGACCCGTTCTGTGACTTGCTTTTTTGTATGATTGTGTTAATATACATTGTGCCTTGCAGTCTAATACAAAAATGTGGGACACAGCATTACGCTGTCCCATGGAAATATAAACGCATACAGTATTGCTACAGAATAGATTAAGAAAATAACGAGCGCTTCGTACCTCAAAAATGCTGAATATTTTTAACAAAATGTGTCAAAAAATATATTGGCTACAATTAAAGGGTTGTGTATTTTGAACCCTAAACGTTAGCGGCAGTCTTTACCTTTAAGGCAGTATCCTCTTTAACTCTGCTCACAGAAACATTAACAGCTGGTAGATTCAGTTGGTCCTCTCATGGCATGAATGCTGGTACGTTGTCAGTAGAGTTGGACCTAATCACAGATGTATGGCATGGACTGTGGACAAAGGGTTTTCAATGAAAACAACCTCAACAAGATCAACTTACAGTGAGCTATGCCTTATGAATTTAAAATGTTTTTTTTCATATTACATTTTCAATGATTGATGTAGTATTTAAAAAAGAAAATAATAATAAATAATAAATCTACCTCATTGAGATGAAAATCTATCTGATAATTACCGTAAAGGATAACATAACAGTGCAGTCAGTAAAGCCCATAGCATTACATTCCTCACTAACGTCTACATTCAAACATCACTGACAAGATTGCTACCTGGTATTCAGCTGTAGGCTTTTCAAAGAATTCAAATCACACAATGTTGTCACTCTTTTCATCTAGTTTAATGACACTATTAATTGGATTTGTAATGATGTTTTAAGCAAACTTATTTCAACAGACATCTTTGAGGCAACGGCCTTCATGATAACGATGAATAGTGCATGTCTGGCATACAGCAGCATGTGGATTAGAGGTTTCATAGTATTTGTAGTGGAGCTCTGACCTCTTGTGCCTCATTGTGGAAGTGCAAAATCCTCATGCTACACTAGCAGTGGTGGTAATAACAAGCTTTGTAATGCAATATCTTTGTAAGTATGCACTTTAATTTCGAAAATTAAAGCTTCTCGGAGGCCTCTTTCACAGTTGCTCCATATGTAGTACTTTATGAACCCCTCAGGTGGCTTCCAGAAAAACCGCCACAATAGCAAGTGTAGGAACGGGCTGGGTGACATTTTGAAAAGCCCAAAGAAATGTTCCACAAGGATCCATTTATGGGCTGTTCACACTGGAACTGTGAAGGAACCTTTATCAGTTTGTGAAAGGACACATACCAGCGCTGGATGACCCAGACTACTGTACCAACTTGCAATAGAACAAATTTGGAGCCAATGTCATCATCAAATCTGCATTTAAACCATGTCTGGTGGTGCCTGATGGTTCCATTGTTTCACATGGTTTATGACCTTTGCTGTCTGACATCCCCGTCTCGCTCTCGTCATTCCTGTCACACTCCACTGCACACATCTAAAGCAGCAATGCCATTAAATATTCCATAATCCTTCTACAGAACTGATTTAACTCCTGTCATATGTCATGAAGCAGCAGGATAAGTGACCTTTCACTAAGTTCTACCTCTCCATGTTACTGTTGCTAACTTGGACAAACAATCCCACCTGGCATAGTGCCAACTCTCACAACAATGGGAGTCTGTCACTGATAGTCTCTTAGAGGCCACAGATAACTTTTGGAGAAGGACCAGTTTGATATCATCACAAATCCAACGAAGAGGCCTCTAGCATGCTACATAGAGACAAGTCCAAGATCTGGAATATACCAGAGGACATGGTGAAGTACTAATGCTTCGGGGTGTTTCTCTCAGAGCAAAAGGAGACTGACTGTCACCTGACCTTACCATCTGTTGATAGCAAGTAACTCAAGAAATCTGTGTGATGGAGCTTTCTGGATCAACATGAGCTCATGTGGAAAACGATGAGGAAATGCTGATTACGGCTGGTACTTTGTATCACATTGACCATCAGCAACTGACCACAGTTACTGTTGCTATATCTTTTTCTGCAGCTAAAGTAGTTATGTCTCTTCTATATGCTTTAAAATAAAAAAATAAAAAGTTTACTGTATAATAGCAACAATACAGTCAGTCCATGCAGACACCAAGGAAAATATGTGCAATTTTTTTCTCTCCCATTAGATTCAGTTTTATAAAAACAGGTTTAATTGCTTTTAGTTTCATATACCAATGTCAGTGTTAAACTATTTTCACAAGCATAATTTAATGGATGACGTTTAACCTGCTATATATTTGCCAATAACCACTTTAAGCTGCCTTTAAAGAAGCTTAAGATAGCTATAAATATTACCACCATAAAACAATTAAATTCCAAAGACAGGTGGTAGATTTAATCTGTTATCCATCAGCCTTTTTATATAAATTGAAAACCTTTTCTCTAAAGGCATTTTACAAAAAGGCTCCTATGAATTCTGAAAACATGAGTGAAGTACCTCCAGTTACAAGAGCCCTCAATTATTATCAAATATACGACTCAAAAAACTCAATCTTAATTTTGTCTTGAATGCAAAGAGAATATTACTTTAATTTTTTGTGGAAAATGTGTTTTTCATCCGGCACATTTGCTATATTGGGGGCACTTTTCTTGAAGCGTTACTTTTTAGAGTGCGAGTATTCATCTTAATTCTCATGCTGTCACCTGTGTTCTGTAAATCTCAAGCTGTAAAGCGTGCATTTAAGCCAGCACAAGGAGAAGTAAAGAGATTCATGGAATCCTGAATATTGCTTTTGCTATTGTTGATTCATCTTGTGAATCCATCTTTGTCAGCTCGATGAATCCTAATGAAGCAGAAATCTGTCACATTTGCTCCACAATGAGGGTAGCTGGCAAACTTTCTGAAACTATTATCTTCAACTAGACACGCACAGGGCTCAATATAAATAAATAAAGTCACACTTATCTAGTGGCCAGTGTGATTACTGTAGCCAAAGCTGACATCCAAATTGACTGTCTTATCATGTCGAAGTGATTTCAGCTGAGTGGAGACTGTAGATGAAAGCGAAATGATCTTTAAATAGTCGTTAAAGATGGCTTCTCGATAAGTTGTTCCACAACAATTTTGATCAATGAAGCATGCATTCAATATATTGCCTATTTAGATATGTGAGATAAACTTAACTGGGCCTCTAAATGATTCATAAATTATATTTCCCTCAGTACTAGGTAATGACTTTATGACCTTGTTGAATTCCCCATGTTGGGATGTAATGAAAATGCTTCAGGAAAATTACGTTGAGCTGGAAAAGACACATTTTTATCTTACAGTATATTGCCTTGTGTCTCTCGTATTTATTTCAGCTTTTAATGCTTGATAAACATGTTATCATTCATATATATATATATATATATATATTTAATTGTTTAAAAACAAACAATTATTACACAATAAGTATCTGTTCTTGAACCACACATACTGTATGGATGCTGACCACGGGTAGAGTAAGTGAAAACGGGCCGGTAAGCAGTATTTCAGGAGGAAGCTTTGACTACCTCATGTCTAAAGGCCTATGAATTGAATTTGCCGTGCTCTATACGACAAAGCCTGTCAGGTGGAAGCTCCGGCTATGGAAAATGTCAAAGCTATTTTCCTCTTTACTAGTCAATGCAATGCTTGTTTAATAGTAATTGGAATCTTATCCCGCTGTTTGCTCATCATTTCCTGTGCCTAGTTATTCCACACCTAAACTCCATTTAAGTTTTTAATAACATTTTAGAATAGTTCCCATTCAGGTAAACAGAATCTGATTACCTTGATGGATTGGAAATGTATGTCTGACGGTAGTTTATTTGATTTATTTATTCAAAGGGCCTCAAATGGAGGCACTTTAACTGAGGCAAACAAATGGCTGGCGTACCCTTTCCAAAAGCGGAGTGGTTTACAGAAACGGTGAGATTTTATATTTTGTTAGCCTCCGCACTTCTCTATTCCACTGTGGAGAGACCCTAAGAATGAGAATGTCTGCCAGTCTTCATTTGTTTGTTCAGCCACATTTTTTTGTCAGCATGTCATTGTTGCGTCCTATAATGGGTTCCACAATCCACCTGTCCAAGAGATAAAAACTGTCCAGTGTAGTTAGTGTGACTTAAGATATTTCCAAAAAACTGAATACATGCACACTCGGTGCCAGAGGCCAATGAGCAGGAGTCTAAAACTATTCTGTGATAGTTTAGGATTTCCCTCTCTCCATAAGCCTCTCATTGTGTGAGAGGACCTGCTTTGTACAAGTGCTTGCCAGCTGCTTACCAAATGAGGTTATAGTGTTTCCCTATCAACTGTAAATTTCAATAATTTGTTGGAGGGGCCTCTCACTGTCAGTTTTTATCATATTATCAATGACGACTCAATTTTCCTCTGCCACTCCATCTCAAGCACTGACCCCCGGCCCTATTACAGGCCTGTAATGAAGTGCAATGGAGTGGTAATTGGTCCACATTATACCAGATCAGGTAACATTAGACTTATTTTCTTATCACAATGAGCCCTGCTGGTGACTCTCAATGAGAAACCAAACACAGTTCTTTTCTTATGCAGGCTATCATCCAAATAACATTTCAGCTCGAGACCCTTTCCCCATTTCAGTTTTCCATTTCAAGATTGCACTCCATGTCCTCGGACAGCGCTTTGTTTCTAGCTTCCTCCACTTTAAAAGTCTCCCAAACAGCCTCAGAGGCAGTGCAGATATGAGGTAGAGCTTTCTCGGGATGGGGGAAGTACAGTAAATGAGACGGTAACATGACCATTATGTCGGCGATATTAGATGTACAGTACTCTGCTCCCCCTCTGTTACAGCCTCCTGCCTTGGAGTGCTTGGTGCTTAGTAACTTCAGTTTTGATTTTATTGTAGGGCTACACGCTTCACTATTCACTGAGCCAGTTTCATGAGCTGTTTTTTTTTTTTTTTAAAGTCTAAAAATACACGTTTCAATTTCCTCTGATCCTCAAAAATTACCTTTTGGGAATTTTTCCCCCAGGAGGCACATTATTTAGATGTTGAAATCAATTTGAGTTTAGAAAATTGCCACAAATCAATTTTCTAATATACAGCAATTATTTGTCTGTCAGCTACAAAAGTGATCTCATGACGAAAGAAGCAAAGTTGCAAAATAATTTCTGCCCAGGTTTAAATAATTATGAAAGTTAAATAAAACAAACATAGCTGAGCCCATTTTGCTTAAGCCGTCCAGCTAACATCTAGGCATGGCTCAGGTAGACTAAAACTAAAAAATAAGGGTCAGCTTCGTCAGTAGTAAACTGTTGAACCTCGTGCCTGTAACACTGACTAATCCAATGCCAGCGTAGCAGAATATCACAAAGCTGTTAGTCCTTGCGTGAACCTTTGTGCTCCGAGAGGCAGGATGTCAGGTCTCTGTTGTGAACTGACGCACGCTCTCTGGCAGATTCGCTCCGTGTGCTGAAAACACACCGCAGACTAAAAAGACAGGATATTGGATAACAAGGTTAAAATATAGGAGCAAAAATATTCTCTTATTAAACTCAGGCTGCTGGGATTTGATTTGAGCCACCTAATAGATAGTGGTTTCAAGGGAGCCCAAACAAAAGGTAACGGGCCGGTCATGCTTATGGTAGCTAATGGCAGAGTTAGAAGAAATTAGGAGATTCTTTTTCTACAGGAAATTGTACTTAAAGGCGGGTCATGGATCACCCTGCTCTTCACAGGCAGCTTCAGAAGTCAGAGAGTGAACTTGTGCTGCGGCCATTAAAAGGTCTACGTCGAGGGAAGAGGTCAAAGCAGAAACAAAACTAATTGCATTATTGGAGAAAGGCAAAGCTGTGTAAATTGATTTCATGGCTGAAATTCATGGTTGGAGAAGTGAATAAACTCTTGTGATTTTGTAACTATAATTAAACAAAGTGAAGATTGAGGACAGGGCAAACCTTCGCATTCATGCCAAAATCAACCAAAAAAGGTTTAAACCTGTGAGCCACAAAGAACAGCTTCTTGGCTTTGATTCGACACGTGTCTGGACGTTTGTTGAAGTTATTCTACAAGAGATGTGGCGGTTCGGTGTTTTGTTAGTTTTTTCAGGTGCTGCCACAGAAACCCCCGTGAGGGCTTTGTTGGGCTGCAATCAGGTCCATCAATTCCAATACAATGATCGCGATCAACGATGATTGCTTTGTATTTATTGGCATTTACCTCTCTTTCAAATTGGTTCAGCGTGTCTAAGCAATGGCAGAAACATTTACCTCAACTGTAGCTTACAACATGTTTTTTCATGTGCAGCATAAAAATGTGTGAAAAGAGTTTAAGCTCTGTAACTTTTCTGTGTTTTGTTTTGCAACCAAACCACCCACTCACATGTTATACTGAGCCGTCAGTCAGTCCATTTAGAGTTGTTCATCTGCTTTTGCTTGCGTAATAATAGATATTTTTTAATTACTATTTAAGTGATCATGAATTGAGATTTCTGACACTTATGAATTATTTCAATAACCACCATGTTTTTATTTTGTATTTAATCTTTTCTTAAGTTTTTTCTTTTTGTTTACTGCATTTTTTTCTTATCCTGCAGTATGTAACACGTCTTTGAGAAATCTGAAAAGTGCTGTATAAGTCTAATGTATTATTATCATTGTTATTTTGCATGATTACATACAGGTGTAGCGTCATTTTCAAATCTAGAAAATGTGACGCATTACAATGTGGGATTGTTAGCAGAAAGTGGTCCATGTCATAGACACTACATCTTTTGTTTTATAAGTATACATTTCTGAGGGCACTATATAGCGCCTAAACTGTACATGCAGCCTCTCAAAGCAAAAAAAAAAAAATTTAATTAAAACTTCTATACAACTACTCCATAAATCAGTAACGTTCTCCTGCCAAATAAAGATGCTCAAACAAACTTCCCTCAGTCAGAGATACGGTGTTTAGTCTGTCTAACTAATACAATGCATTTAAGTAATATATTAGCCTAAGTATGGCGCTGCCACAGTATTTCACCACACCTGTGTAGAGGTACCTGCCTTGTAGTGACTGCTTTCTTCTGGTAGGTGTCTGCATGGTGACTGGTGATGGAGACAGTCTGTTGGCGAGTGTAAGTGAGTATCTGCTGCCCTCTGGTGGAGGTATCAGTGTGGTGCCTTGTGTTGTTGCAATCGGTTGTGTGAGAGGAGAAATTCTTAGGAAATCTGAAACTGTAAATCTGAAGTAAGAGTGACGCCATACAGATGATCCATTCAGCGTTCGTAATGTAAGAGTGTGTGTGTGTGTGTGTGTGTGTGTGTGTGTGTGTGTGAGATCATTTTCAGTCAGCTTGATTACATTATAACTGTAAAAGTTTCATCCTAAACATTTAAATACAGCATAAAGAAAGAAAGAAAATCACCTTCACTGTCACTTTTTTTTTTTTTAAAGTGTTAATATTAACTTTTATATCAGCACATGATCATAGTTATTGTTTTGAGACGCACACGTTTATTTATTTCAGACTGTGAACTCTCCTGACACGCCGCACCTTGTTAAGGAAGTAAAAAAAAAAAACGGAAGAAGCATCTGAGACCCGCACAATGTGTGTGTGTGTGTGTGTGTGTGTGTGTGTGTGTGTGTGTGTGAAGGGCTTTGTATCATTCTGTTTTCTACGTCAAGGTCTGTGCCTGCATGTCTCAAAGTTCAACAC
Organism: Bovichtus variegatus; assembly: GCA_943593645.1. Classification (NCBI taxonomy): domain Eukaryota; kingdom Metazoa; phylum Chordata; class Actinopteri; order Perciformes; family Bovichtidae; genus Bovichtus; species Bovichtus variegatus. The sequence continues at coordinate 18,132,810 of CALSCE010009347.1, forward strand.
AGTAACTCATTAAGCTCCCCTATTTTCTTTTTCTTTTTTGAAAGCCTTTTTTGCCCTGAAAAATGTACTATCTACAAATGCCCAAAGAAAAACAGCAGGGTGTATGTGTAATTGCTGCCATGTTGCACGGCATGATACCACTGTTGTGCGTTTTCTCACTTCTTCAACTGTTTCAGGAAGTGGGGCAGTGTCACCAAAATCAGGAAACCAAGTGTTGCTATTTATACAACTGAGCAAAGGGCTATAGTTGGTGAAAGCTAATGTAGTTTCAGTTGAAGAGAAAAGCAGCTTGCGTCAACTTGAGAAACCAAAAGGACATATTTGTGCAAATGATGCTTATTGTGGGGTGATTTTGTGCACTTTTGAGGCTTCACCACCATGGAAGAACCCGTCTCAAGTAATAAATCAGGTAAATGTGACATATCTACTGTCTTTTTAGTCGGCTTCAGAAGGTGAAAATATGCGCAAAAGACAGGTTTTTTTTTACACAATATGGATTAGTCTTTTACAATGTTTTATCTTTCCTTTTGAAATATTATTTGATTGTTATTCATTTCACTGAACCTTCATTCACAATTATTTTCTGAGCTTGTACAAAAAAAGAGGAAGCAAGTATCTTAGCCTTCCTGTACGCTTAAACTAATACGTCGGCTATCTGCTATTTTAGAATTTCCCACATCTGAACGTCTGAATTAGAATCATGTTATCGGTCCATTAAGACACAGATGGCAAGTCTCTCAGTCCTGTCGTCAGTGGGAACTGTGATGAAGGTGAAATAGTCGTGTTGGGTTTCTCTCCCAGTTAGCGTTTACAAAGGTGAACTTGACCTGATTAAACACTGTAATGAGTCAAACAAAATTACTCTGACCAGTGTTGACACAGTGCAGTGTTTGCACAACTCCTTGTTGGCTCGGCGCTGAAATAGCAAACAAATCGGACATTCGTTCCCTAACCTTGACATTTCACAGCCGGACAGCTGGTATGTTGTGGAGCATTTCCACGACAAACATTACCTGCTGCAATATGGAGAGCGACACATAATGTGACCAGTGTCGTATCATGTTTCAGCTGATTACAGGATTGTGAGTCATTTCACATGGTTAGGCTGCTTTAAGGAACTAATGATTCATATTTTCCAGTTTTGTGCTTTGGTTGGACATTCTGTTTGAATGCATGCATTGAACATACTAATCCCACTGTTTATATATTCTGTTTTTCAGCAAAATCTGAATCATATTCAGCACGTGAGCTGGTAATTGTGCACACAGCTGAGGCACAGGAATGGGCGACATATTTGGAGCAGATCTTGAAAACCTCCAGACAATTCCGCAAAAGGTCTATTTTGCTGTACGCAATCGACACAGCTGATCAGCTCCACGGATATGACTTTGAATATTTCCAAAGGTGCAAGTGCATCGTGCTGCTCGTCACGGGAGCGATCCTGGACTTGCTGTGTGACCCTGAACTGCACCGGCCACTTCAGAGACTCCTTTATCCTCCACATAGAGTGGTGGCACTGCTGTGCGGTGTGTCGGAGGATAACACGCTGACGGAGGTCTTCAAAGACTGGCAGAGCTGGAGAAAACTCTATGCTGACGATGAGCCTGCTGTCTACATTTCCACCATTATGGGGTCCATCACTGAGAGTACGCAAAACTTATCTCTTATCTCTTCTTTTTTAAACATGTCACGCTTCTTCAGCTTTTTCCTAACAGGTTAAGTTCAGATAAGCTGCTTAGAGGCCCACAAAGCTAATATAATTAAGACTCAAAAAACACATTATCTCACTTACCTATTTACCAATTTATGTGGTAAAGTAATAAAAAAAGACGAAAATATTTGTTCACTTGTACTGTTTTTTTCCCTTGTGAAAACTGAGGACTATTCACAGAGAGTCAAATGTTTTGAACAACATTCACCTGTTATTGTGTTAAGGTGGTGGCAGAAGTTTCAGAGGTGGCTACCTCAAACCTCAAAAAAATACATGTTCTGTACTCTGCACAGAAAATACATGTTCTGTGCGTAAACTGAGCCTTTAGCCCTCACTAACTCATTAAGGTATGTAGAATATGTAGGCTACCATAGAAGTAATTTCTTTTTGATAATAATTTCTTTGTTTTTTAATTCAAAGGCAGACTAGTGGAGGCGGAACATGAGAGTGAAAGTGTTGCTGCAGCAAAGTTGCACGTCACAGCGGCCTCTCCAGCTGAAACTACTCTCACCGTTTATGAAACGGAAGAATTGGTGTCAGAAGAGCGACAAGAAACTGTCCTGACGGATGAAGAAGCGGTGAGCACGGGGATTTCAACAAGGGAGGAACTTGGTACACCCACGCACCTCACCTGTCTCACCGTTCAACCAAACAGAGTTCTGTGTGGGGTAAGACTATAAGATTAAGTCATTTCATAATAAACAAGTTATTCTACATTAAGTCCCACTTTTTTTTTTTTTTATTGCGTGACAGAGAAATATTAGGTATTAGGTAACATGAACAACTTTCTCCCAAATCCAAAAACTGACACAAACTCATATTTGTGGTGTCATCAAGTAGCAAGTCTGGAGCTGCTCCACAGACAATGAATTGGAAAGATGTTACAGATAAAACTGAGAGCACCCAGAGGAATGTTCTGAGTGTATGGGGACTCCAACAGAAAAAAGCTCATTTGGGTATAAATAGACAAAAAAAAAAAAAAAAAACACAAAATCAGTCTGCCATTCATTGTCTGTGCAGCAGCTCCAAACTTACTTCTCTGGTTTCTGGATTTGAGAGAGAGGAGCTCATGTCGGCCAATAACATATTGGAATTCTTAATTTAGGTAGTTTTCCTCTTTAGGTGCAGAAATATTTACCAATTACATTCTCGTACTGTTGTTTTTCAATTCAAGCAGAAGAGTTTGTAGTTGTATTGATACTTGTTTTAAGATTAACTAATAATGTCCTAGTTGAAAATAAACACTAATAATTCATATTAATTCTATTTTCTGTTTTTTTTTTTTTTCCTTTTTTTTTTTAAAGGGACAGGAGAGACTTTTTATAATTTTCACGCATAAAGTAGATGATCAGTCTGTACCAGAGGTGGAGTTTTCATCTGAAAATAAAGCTTCAAAAAGAGTCCCAGGAACTGTGGAGAATGAATACACTATAAGTGTTACTGCACCTGGTAAGTATCTCCAGGAAGTCATGTGACCTTAAGAGGTTTTTTCAGTGTTGATGGCAAGGTCTTAAAAACGTCAATCTGAAATCACTGTATTTTCTTTCCCTCCACTAGATATGCCTGCTGGAGTGGTATCACTCGCCATGTACGCTGACAACTGCTCTGTCAGCTTGAGGCCTGTTACATATTATACAAGTATGGGAGAAGTCAGTCGGTATATTGAAAATGCTGCTGATCCTGTTAACTTCATCTGCCAGGTGAGACATTATGTCCCACCGTACACAACGTTGTTTTGCTAATGTTAAAAATCTCTCCAGGTTATGCAAGTCGTTTTGTACTTTCAGGCCTTCAACTTGACGTCCAATGCAACTGAATCCCTGGACATAATGCTAACTGACTCGTTGAAATCCAGGATGCCTGCAACTAGTCTTCAGCTATTTGGAATCAGACAGATTGAAGAAGACAATATGGCGGCATGTGAGTGCAAAAGTCAGATTTTTTGTTTTATTAATTGGCAAAACTGATATATTTTGGGCGCATTCCCTTAATAATGTCCCAAAGTTGGGGCCACATGTGCTGTTGCTGCAGATGTATCACGAGAACATATCTGTAAGCATTTAAAAAGCATATTTGATTCACATCTGATATGTTTTAGATCTATTACCATGAAAGCTCAGAGAGTAAAAGCAGCTTTTATGAGTCAACATACGGTCATACGAGTGGTATTATCTGATTGCTTGTTTGTCCTTCAGATCAGCGTAAAGAGGAGCTTCCCACGCTGCTGCACTTTGCTGCTAAGTACGGCCTGAAGAAGCTGATCACCCTTCTCCTTCAGTGTCCTGGGGCTCTGCAGGCTTACAGCGTGATGAACAGGTCTGGAGACTACCCAAACACGCTGGCAGAGAAGAGTGGCTTCTCTGATCTCAGACAGTTCATGGATGAATTTGTTGTAAGTCCAGTGATGAAAGCTTACTTTTATCCAACAATGTGTTGGATCTTTTCTTCTGACGGTCAGGTTCTCACATCTTTTAAATCGGTGTCTGCCTGCCCCTTGTCTTTCAAACAAATCTAGGAGACCGCAGACATGCTCAATTCTCACATCGTGGACTCCATCAACACAGAGCAGGATGCAGAGGTTTATGAGTTCATGTCAACTACCTCTCAAGATATCATGATGAAGTACTCTGGTTGCTCAGAGGACATATATGAGTCGATGCTGGGGATTGACCCTGAATGTGCAGAGGACCTATGTAAGCTTCACCTATATATTTATCTGTTGGTCCTTACAGTGACGACTACAAGCATACGGATGCTAACGATGCTGTTTTTTTTTCAGATGAGGTGATGAACCCTGAGGAAGCTATGCTTCGGAAGTTCTTTCAAGGTATACATTTGAATAACTGAAGTAATGTTAAATAGCAACATTTATAATCTAGTATAGAACATATAATACAGTGAAGGTAATCCGGTTACGTTCTGTCCTTCAGCAAAACCACAGGCCAGTGTAAACCAGAACAACAAGGAGCATCTCAAAATTGAGGAAGAGGAAAAAGACGATACTAATGACTTTCATGAAATTGAAGAGGATCCTTACAATCTCTGCCCAGAGGATATCTATGACACTGTGGATGCAAACGGCACCTATGAACCAACAATCCTGAACCGTCCACCGGCCCCCATCCCCAGACCTGAGTCTGAGCCTGATAAGCCTATGACCGTCATCTCCAGAGGTATTGAGCGGTCTCTTTTTCTTTCTCTTTACACATCACATTTCATAAAACTGCTCCCCATGCGAAAATAGATAACTCAATATTTTTGACAGTATTTTCAGATAAAGCTACGTGCCAGAGTAAAACGATGGACATGGGGAATCCTGCAGGTAAAGCAAAGTTTAAACTATTTTGTCAAGTTGTGTCATCATTTACATTTCAAGTTGATAAGACAAAAAAACTGATAATAATCTCATGCTACTTCACAAAAGCTTGAGTCGATTCTCAATTTATTAAACATTGCCTACAGTATGATATCCTAACAACACCAATGTTACATTGTGTGTTGTAGTTATGGAATGTAAGTAAGTACATTAACTCAAGTACTGTACTTAATTACAGATTTGAGGTAATTTGTACTTTACTTGAGTATTTCCATGTTCTGCTACTTTGTACTCCTACGCCACTACATTTTGAAGGCAAATGTTGTACGTTTTACTGCACTACATTTGTCTGACAGCTTTAGTTACCAGTTACTTTGCAGATGTAGATTATTAATACAACATATAAATCAGCTAATACATGACGATGTGTTATTATATGTAGAGCTACCCAGAAGTATATAAAGTCATTTAAATTAACCCCACTTTTACCAGCTGCAACATTAAAGTGATAAACACATTAGAGGTCTCCAACCTTTTTGCACCACGGACCGGTTTAATGCGAGACAATTTTTCTATGGACCGAGAAGGCAGGCATAACAAAACACACAATGAAGTGCAAAACGTATAATTTAATTATTACATATATAATGTAAATGTAATTATTCCATTTTATATTACACACTTTATTTATATAATTATTACATTAAAATATATATATAATACATAAAAATGTTTACAATAACTATTACCAACCTTTTCTGTGCGGCCCGGTACTGGTGGTTGGGGACCCCTGCATTAATGCATCAATAACTATAATCCATTAATATAAACTATATGATTCTGAAATGGGCCATTCTCCATAATGAGTACTTTTACTTTTTGTACTCTAAGTACTTTTTGATGTTAATACTTTTGTACAATTTTTAATACTTCCTCACCCAGTGTATCTAATTATCCATACGTCTTAACATTTCAGTGGTTTTAATCATGTAAACTTCTTTTTATATTGGTGATTAAGTTTTCAAAATGTTGAGATGAGACCATTCTGCCAATTTTCATCATTTTTATTTGCATGTGGACCTTATTAGCATCATCACCTCATTTCTCATAGATGGTGAATAAAAATAAACGTTTTCCTTTTGCATTTGCTGTAATGTGGGAGAGGAAATAGGCCATGTTAACACTCATTTTAAGAAATGTCAGTCAGGGGAATTTTGCCAGTCACTAAATGATACTGTGGTTATTTTTGTAGGCTAATGAGGCTCGTTTTTGTCATTTGAAAATGCTAGTTTGTTAACTTGTCTACAGACCTGATCCAAATGTATAAACACTGTGCTCCACACATCAGTGCTTCTTTGACTCTGGATGAGTTTAACTTCAATAGCCAATCAGCTTATTTCGGACAATGAGCCTCCACATCAGCTTTCCACATGAAACAGTTGTACAACTTAAACAAACAAAAGAAACAACAGCCTTTGATTTCTACTTTACATTGTTTTTACCAGGCATGAAATAATGCGAAGTGGAAAATTAAATAATGTTTGGTAACTCCTTTAGTTTTTGTTGAATGACAACCATTTCCACCCATCCAGCTGGGCCTGTGGAAGACCCCTCCTTTCCTCTTTATGACCCCTACGCTGGGATGAAGACACCTGGACAGAGACAGCTCATATCTCTGCAGGAGAGGGTGAAGGTGGGGGAAATTACTGTGGATGAGGCCGTCCAAGAGTTCAAGGCCTGGCAGTTTGACCATGAGCGGAGGTCCGGCTCCATACGGTATCAGCAGGTAGATGAACGATACACATTTTATGGTCAGATTGATGTTTAGAGGTCAATAAATGGATCTAACGTGTGTGCCGGGTTTCTTTCTTCAGGAAAACCTAAAGCGATTAAGAGAAAGCATCACCCGACGTCACAAAGAGAGAGAGAAGAGTGGAAAGGAGCTTGGTAGAATAATTTGACTATTTATTATTTTAATATGTATTCTCTAATGCAGCTTTAATATAAATATATATATCTCTCCAAAATGAACTGACTACAAGCATATTTTACAGATGAATAATAATTGTCGGCACACAGCAGAAAATCACATCCTGTTGTTTTTAAAAAATGCTTATGTTTGATGTGGTGTCTCCCCCCTTAGATTATGAGATAAGTGCTCCGCTGCAGAGGAACTTATACTGGGGCACAAATGTGACGCTGGAGTGTTCTGTGTACGAGCCGGCACCCAGAATGATGCCGCCCCCTCCCCCAGTGGCTCAGAATATCCAGAGAGGCAGCTGGAAGACAGGAAGCACATCCAGCACATCCAGTGAGTCCGAATGCTTTTTGTTTTCCCTGTGGCTCAGTGGCCAGAACTGTAACTAAACAGGGAGGAGCAAAATGTAGGTTCTCAGGTCTTACCTTTCGTTTTGTCTTTGCGTTACTTTCTTCCCACTTTCCAATGACATGCATGTCAAAGGCAATGATGACTCTAAACTCATGTGAGTGTTTGTTGCTTTGTGACCCAGAGAAGTTTATGACACAGCCCATCATTTTATCACTAGTTTGTATTAAAAAAAAAAAAAAGAAAAGAAAAATCAGAATGGACTACTGTAGCAGCCGTACTTAGCCAGAGAAAGTCAGGAAGGATGCGGGAGAAGAAGATAAAACTCACGTAGTGGCAGTGGTGATACTGAAAGCACCAACATTTGCAGCTGTTTAAGCTTTTCTTGAAAAAGCTTGAATTTCCCTTTTTTTCATTTGCACCTTGACTAAAAAGAGGTAAAAAAGTTAAACCCAGTGGAATAATCTCAAACTAGATTAAGTATTGGAGAGAACTGACTTGACTCAAGATTTGTTTTCTTTGTCATATAGCAACTAGAGGGACTTTTGTCAATAAATACATTTCTTTGGACTTCATACAAAATAAGGCATTACAGAACGTAAAGCATGTGCCTACCTTGGAAATGACCTGTAAGGAAACGATAATGGTGGCCATCTCAGTGCGTGAGAGATATGAACGTTTAATTTTTTAGGTTCAGACCTTATCTCATAACTTTGTTTCACAACACTGAACTTCCTTATTCTGCTTTCTAACAGCACAACACAATATGTCGGGTATCTGCAAGCAAAGTAGGGTTTAACAACATTGCTATTCATTGTCTGACTTTTTTGAAAAGCCTCATTCCCACCTCAGTTGCAAGACAAACATGGATTTCTTTGAAGTAACATCTTATGATTCCTGCAAATCAGAAACTGTACAATTTTGAAGAAAGGCTTTGGCCTCTGATCTTGCCAGATATCTTGACTAATAAACAAGTCCTGCTATGATGGTGCCCTACTTCTGTGATGCATTTGAGATTTTAAGATCTGTTAACACTACCTCTATGAATGTAAATTAGATGAAATCGGAGAAAGAACGGGGGAAACAAATCTCTGAGGAGTTTTTTGAGTATTTAGTCTTGAGGAGATTCACTTTTGTTTTGTTTATACTAGACATTATACAATTACACAACAGATTTCCTGAGAACTCTCTAGAGAGCAAATCGGCTTCAATGCTTTGCCCTGCGACAGAAAACTGGTCTGCAATACTAATATTGGCCCATATGGCTTTTTTTTAAAAAGAAAATGTATTTTATGTGTAAGAAGAAGCAGAATAATTCCCCCAGTCAGATTACTGTTTGACAAACTAGGCTTCTTTGTTAAAAACTGAATTTTGATCAGATCTGGCAGCTTCTTATCAGAGACTTAATTTAGTTATATTGTTTGTTGTCTCATGCTTTTTTGCCTTTGATTATTATGTCGTTTTCAAGTGAGCTGTCTTAGAATAGTATGGACATTGAACTGTTCTTCAGTATGAATTCCAGGTTATTTGTATTTTTTTTATAAAGGAAGTGTCACCTTAATTTCCTAATTTTTTTCAAATTTTCACCAAAAACCTGCTTAAAACTAAAAGAAAAAGTAAAAATAAAATGTGCTTTTTAAATGCACTAATATGTTGACAAAGTTTTGAAGAATTTGTCTCTGATTTGTCTCTGTTTAATCTCGCTCTGATCATACCTCTCCCTGCTGACATGTTATACAACTGTAACGTCTTTGTTTTGACACTCAGACAGATATTTTTATCCACATTTGGTGAAGCGGTCTTACGGCATCATTTACCACAAGCACTAACATCGCAGAAACTTGAAATCATGTGTATTCTTTCCACATTTTGCCTTTACATTAGGTACTGAGAGCAACAGACTCAGCACTCACAGCACCTTTAGCTACAGCAGCGGGACAGAGCCTGAATTTGAGGTGAGCCCGAAAGAAACGACAAGAGCATTTACATAATTAGTGCACATGGAAACCCGCATCTTCACACCTACTTAACTCCTTTTAACATTAGAAAGTGCGGATAGTTAGACGCACCATGACAGGCTTTTATTGCTGCATTATTGTCTATTAACCAAACTGAACCTTCACTTGGTCTTTTGGTACTGCACATGTCTGACCCTGTGTCATGCACTGGTAACATGCATGACATGACTACATGTGCAACAGAGAGGTAGACAAAGCATCCAGTTTCATTCTGCAGTCACTGGCTACTTCAGTTCTTCGGTTCCTAAAATGCTACAAGTACAGAGTACAGTGCTACTTATTATTTCAAATTTGTTAAAAGACTCAAACTGCAAGACCCACGTTTTTCTTTCTTGTGATATCTTTTAAACTTGCCACACATTGCTCAAGTTTCTCAGAAATTATTAGTTAGAGTGTAATCAGAACTGCAATGTTTTTTATACAGATTTAAATTGCAATGCTCTCATTGAAACCCCTACTGATATCGCAATCATCTTACATCTGATATGAAGGTAGATGCCTGCAACTAACAACTAATACCTAAAGATTTTCAGTTTACCGTTACACAAGATCAAGAAATGCAGCAAATCCTCACAACTGTGAAGCTAGAACTCGAGAGTGTAAAATGACTTCAAATATTAATTGATTTATCAAAAACTTTGTGGATTAAATTTCTGTTTATCCAGTAATTTATAATTGGCTAATTGTTTCAGCTGGTTGTGTTTGTCAAAAATGTATTATTATTATTGATTGTTTTTTTTTTTTCTTCAAAAGGATATGTTAGAAAATGTCCCTCCTCCACCACGACCTCTGCGGTCGTCTGATGCTGCACTTCCACCCAGGGTTCCTCCGCGAGTCCCAGAAAGGTCAGTTTAAAGAGCAACGATTTGAGTTAACTGATGTTATGTTAAACAATATAGTTTATTACAATTGTATACAAAACAATACGATGTCGCAAATGCATTGTTTTGCGACGTGACAATGCAGAATAGCAATTCTACCAGAAATGTAAGAGTGTGGACGTGTGACCAATGAAGAATTTACAGGCAGCGATGAGTGAGACAAGAAGTGTTGAAGAGGAAATGGTCACACACACCAATGATTCACAGCTGTGCATAAGGGAGGAAGCCAAAGTGAGAAAGCAATGAAGGCATGATGCTCATGCCGTGTAAATATATAAATATCTACATGGAGGTGAGAGAACACATGCTGTGAACATTTTAAAATGAAAGCACACATCAAAGGGACTCTAAAATTGGGTTTGTTTGTTAACTATAACTGCACTGAATACCTGTTACTTTCCTGTAACAAACTCTGCAGTCTCATGATCTTAAATGGTAAAGGTCTTTAAAAAGTAATGTGGCTGACAGTACGGTGTGTACTGCAGCATAATGGTTATAAACTCTGATACACCTTCAGTTGGTTCAGCTGTTGAACATTTGATACATATTGTGTATCTATATCATCTTTCTTGTTCACATTTGTGCACAAAGAATCGTACGTCTGTAAACCTAACTAAGAAAGAAGAAATTACAAACATTTCTCTTAACTACGTAATGTTTCCAAAACAAATAAAAGGGTCAATAATGAAAAAAATAAATGAACTAAAGCCAACAGTACACCAGGGCAAGGAAGTTTAAGGTGCTGCAAAGATCTCACAGTGACAAGAAATTATCAAGAATCAAACCCACGTTTGCTAGTTTCATGGCAGTGTGAGATCTTATCGAGGAGTTTGTGGTCTGTACGTTTTTGGTGAGACTGCGTGAATGTTCAACTGAGAGTAAACACTTATGATAGAGTGATGGAGGGGATTTTGTGGGTTTTTCTTTGCCTTGTTTCTTTTCCTAAGTGTAACGTGACAGAATGAAATGCTGTGATGGGATACAGTATAATACTCAACAAGCAAGTAAATGCAACAGAGTGCGAGTGCGACTGCTCCCGTAAGATACCAAACGATCAATAATATAAGATATCCAACGTGACGCAAAACAATAGTCTATGATACAACCAGACGATACACTATGATTTGATACCTTTTCATGTCCCCAAGGAGGTTCAGATCATTGCCTCAGTACACTGCCCTGCAAAAGCAATATGCTGTAATTGCACGTTTTGTCAACATGATTGACTTGAAGAGCAGAGTTTTTGAAAATGTTTATGCCATAGAAATGTATACTATCTGTGAAAACTGCATAAATGTTCAGTTACCACAAACCAGAGGTAACAAACAAACCTCAGGAACTGCACTGAGCGGACGGAAGATCACGCTGTCACACATGCACTGAGAAACAGCCAACTGCACACGAGCGATAGCAAGTTTATTTCCATAACATATTTAATTCAGTGTGCTTTACATAAATGAAAGCAAAAAAGAACGTTGATATAAAAAATAGAACTAAAAGAAAGCAAAAAAAATACAACTTTTATTTTTTTATAAAAAAATCTAAATTAAACAGAGTAATATAATTAAAAGGTAAGTTATATGAAAAAAAATACAAGTACATAAAATAGAATAAGAAATAGTGGAAGTAACCTCATACTTAGAACTGTATCAAGTGAAAGCTAGCTGGTGGGATAGCCACTGCTAGCTTAGCTGAAACTACAGCTAAATGTAGCCCTCATTCAAAATTGACATTCCCCTAAAATGTCAATTTTGGTGTCAGTAGTTAAATCCAATAATGATGTACACAAACCCAGCTAAACTCCTGCTAAAACAGAGTAGTCTCTGCATTTTAGGGTATTATGTAGGTTATTTATTTATTTGTTTCACACACATAAATACAAATCACATGAAATGAATATAAAGTAAGTGTGAGGATGTGGTAGAAACCTGTAATGGCTTATATAAAATCGTTTTTAAAACACACACACCAAAAAGACATGTAAAAGGTAAAGTATAAATATACAAAATCACCAGTACATTTTAAATGCTAGTGTTGTTTCAAATGTTCTAATTTCTAAGTCTCGTTTTGTACAAAGACAATGGCGCAGAGGAATCGATTTAAATGTACATTTTTATTAAACAAGATGACTCCACGAAATTTGATAAACAAAACTGACAACAGGATGTTTTATACAAAGGAAGATGAAGATTTGTAGCCTGTCTAGATGGGTAATTATGGAATTGTTTACAAAATAATATATAGTATACCCATGATTAATCTTTATTAATATATTTTGCTTAGGTTCTATTGTTATGACTTTATGGGTAAAATAATCAGCCTAAGAAGTCATAAAAAGCTTTACAACCTTTTTATTTGTTGAACATTGTTATCACAATCTTACAGATTTATTTAACCAGCGAATAGTCCAATGATTTGCTTACCAATGATTTAGTAAAGTTTACCCAATTGTTAAGTCCTCATTTCTGGGATAAATAAATGGCACAGTATGCTGTATGAAATACTAGTTTCAAAGGCTGAATGTATATGTGATATTTGCTTCTGCTGCTTTCTTTTTCTTTTTCTTTTTTTTAATCATTAACATAAGTGTGAGGTCAAAGTTTTCCCTCCCTTTACTGTATATCTACAGCGGCATCAGAGTCCATGACCTTACAGCACTGTGTGTTTCTCGCAGGGTGCCAGAGAACATAGTGCATGAGCGCTACATATCCTGCCCGACTCGAGCAGCTCCTCAAAGACCCACTCAAAGACACACAAACTCGGCGCCTCCCTTACCTCGCCGCCTGCGGTAATCGACACGTGTAATTTAAGGTAATTAGTATTTTAAGAGGGATGGAGGAGTTAGAAAGACAGTGTGTTCCTCTGGAAACAGCCATCAGGATTAAACAAGATGCAGAGACATTTTTTATTTTGTGTCTTTTCCGCTTTCATTAATTATATCAGTGTCCGTAACAGAGTAATTCATTTCCCATAATATTTCTGTGTGTGTGTGTGTGTGTGTGTGTGTGTGTGTGTGTGTGTGTGTGTGTGTGTGTGTGTATTTGTGTGTGTGTGTATTTGTGTGTATTTGTGTATTAGTGAGTCTGTGATATTCAGTGTATATGTTTTGGGGAAAATTGGTTTAAGATTTAAATTTTAATTGTGATATTTAAACATGGTTGGTAGTGGGTTTCCTGTTAACAGCCAGTGATGTTAATGCTGTTCCGTTCCCCGGATAGATATGATGATCCCTTTTATAAGTATGCTTGTACTTAATTGAGAGTTGTTTTGACATATTGTTCTTATTTTACCTCAAATTATGTCACCATTATACTTCTTAAAGGACTTACAGTGTGGCTGGGATATTTGTATAATATCTTTCTTAAACTTGGAGAGAAAAAAAACCCTTAGGAGGTCAGTTTTGTTGTACATCAGACTTAATGTATCTTCTGAATTGTATAATGAAATATAAAAATCTGTTCCTTTTATACACTTGAATGCATTCTTATTTTATTTTAGCTCTCTAACAACCAATATTTATTTATTTCTTGTACAATATGAGGTTTGGTGACTTGATTCGCTCTATATTCTGTTTGGATTCCGCAAACATTTTTTTGTTCATGTATGTAAATACTTTTTCCAAGTTGAATTGATTCTATTAGGCATGCAGCCGTTTAATGAAATTACAAATGACTTCACTGTTATGAATATAAGTGAATCCTGACTGTCCCCTCCAAAGTCCAGAGAGAAGAGACGCATGTACATAGCCTGAGAGATTTCAGGGTCAAAACTTTCAAAAGTAAGATCTTTACTGATAAATATGCAGCAATAAAAATAAAATAAAAAAAGAAACATGTTTTATTTATTTTATCATTCACTGTAGATCACTGTGGTTTATAATAATTTGCTGATTTTCTGTGTAAAAGGTGTTAAGGCTAAGAAAAGGTCTTAAAAAATAAGTGTGCTACAGCTGAGTAATGCATTTATGAATGGATTAATTCTACATTAGTTTTATGTTTGTTTTTGTTGTTGTTTTTTTTAATGATTAAGATTAATTTAACAGATCATTTGTGTTTATATGTATTCTTTGTCAACCAAAATGAGTTATTAATGTGTGTGCTATGACCTGTGTCACACACAGACACGGGTCTTCTCAAACGTGACAGAGGTCAGCATAACTCCTCTGCGTGGTTGATGGACTTATTACATCTTCTCATTTGACAAGAATTTATGAAGCCACAACATTCTGTACACATCAATATTCATCAGTGGATACCTTTTAGTCATGGGACATTTCGACATAATTGAATTCAATCTAATTTAATACAGATATATAAATCAGGCTCATGTGTAATAATGTACAAATGTAATCCAGCAAAATGTAATCCGTGCACCTTTAGATCAATCGATTTTCTTTCGTAAACCAGTGAACAGAAAAGCGACTGCAATGTTTTTTGTTTTTGCTTTTTCACCTTACTAAATGGTCAATTGAACATTGTTTAGGAGCGAGGGGCGGGGCGGAACTCCCGGAAGTCATTTAAAAACAAAAGCCCTCGCAAAATTCCTCTGATAGCTCCGGTGGGTGGACGGTATGGCAGCCCTGCACCACTGGAGCCCGGCACCACTGGAGCCCCACTCCGGTGTGATAGCAGCATGCTGGAGAGCGGGTTGACGTATGAACATTAATCCCTTCCGCTGCCTGATCACTGGGGAGACACGGCCACACGCCTCCTGGTTGGACGCTGCAGCTGATCATCTCAACATCACTGGAGTGAAGACGGATCACAGATTAAACTCAAGTGCATCACTCTAAAGTGTTGTATTTGATTTGTTTTCTGATTCACCATGTTGTTAAACATCTGTTAATTATTGAGCTAAAAAAACAAAACGGACCACAAACACCTTCATTTATTAGAAATATTTTTATTTTCATGATCTGTTATTTCTCCCATTACATTTTATTATAGATACACAGAGAGCATAGGAGAGTTTGTCTGTCGGCAAGAAACACTTTTTACATTTATCGACATTTCCATTGAGTCACATGTGAGGCTGATCATTCCTGGCAGTCGGGATAGACAGGAGTTACATAATTTCAAACATTAAGCCTAATAAATACTTCCAAGTGTTTAAAAGACACCACAATCATATTCTGGGTTATTAAATAATTAATTCACAATCAGAATATCAACAAATACAGACGCAAATAACGACTAAATAATATAAAACTCATTCTGTCACTAGAAGTAGTTTATGATCCTTTAAGCAGGATAAAATATACATACAGGTGTGCAGGAGTTTGTAAAACAGGTAACCGGTAACTGCTGCTGCTCTGGCGGTGATAACTGTACCTTTATTAGTATTGGCACAGTGCACATGTGTGCAGACACACACTCCGTCAAAAGTCTGCAGCTGACTGACAGCTGATCGGCTGTGATCAGAAACGCTTCAGATGAAAGGGCGTCTCATTTCCTTGTTTCCTCTCTCCTCGTGTGTGGGTAAATGTTGATGTAAATTAAGATGCACCCACAGACAGGTAAGACGTGTCTTCTTGTTTCTTTGGTGGGGGGGTTGCAAATCCAAAAAGTTGCATTACCGCCTTCTACTGGATTGAAAATAAGACTCAATTAAAACTAAACTAAAGAAAAGGTTTATTCCCCACCCCGTTCTCTAATAAATCTAGTCCCATCGATCTCGGCTCTGAGAGCATGAACGCCTCTCTCAACAGCCTCTACACTACAGTAATTCCCACGACATCCCAAAACTTTCTTGCAGCTTCAATGTCTGTCTTTTACCAAGTGAGGGCTTTTGTTTTGAAATTACTCCCGAGAGTTCCGCCCGCCCCTCTCCCCCAATGTTCACTTGACCATTTAGTAAGTAAACACAAAGCATTGCAGTGGCCTTTCTCTTTACTTGGTTTAAGAAAGAAAAAACATTAGTACAGGGGCTGAATGTTCTGTGTGGTCATTATTCTGTTCAGGCCACAGCTAGCAGATGCATTCAAGTAAAGTTTTTAAAAACCATAAGAAGAAAATATCTATTTATGTGCACAAATATTTTTTTAAACTGTGTTCATCAGTATATGTATATTAACAATCTATCAAATGACTCTGGGTAAAGTAGAGGTGTCGTTCAAGATGAAACCCTACTACTGAGCATTTTAGCATCTTTCAGCTAATTGTTTTGGTTTTACGGGCCTCACCTTTATTGTTGGGTTCAGTCTCGCTCGGTTCCTTTGAACCCTGTTTCCCGCCGAAGCGGAGAGCTAGCTGCTAACGAGGCGAGCTAACCTGCAGCACACAGGCTCACAGTTAGCTACTAGAAAGTGAACATGGACATTTAGCAGCTCAAGGACAAGATATATCTCTCAGGGGTGATGGCGACGAACAATGAGCTCATGGGACAGTGGATATTGGACTTAAATGAGTCAAGTGGTTTGAAACAGGACTCCCAAATGAACGCTAACAATACTCCCTGTTTCCTGGAGGTCTAAAGGTATGTAACTGTTTGCTAACATGGTAGCCATGAACTTAATAGTAACATGTCATTGTTGTTCAGCTGCCTCCAAGTGGCCAACATATATTAAAGGGTACTGCTTTAAGACGGAACATTTTACTGTAGCTTCAACATTAATTTTGTTTTTATTGTGAAGTGAGGGATTCCAGGCTTTTATTGTGAAGGGACGGTGGCCCAGCCCCCGGTGCTCGGTGGTTGTGTTGTGCAGCGGTGTTGACGCAGCTGAGGCCGGTGAGGGTGAAGCGCTGACAGGACACTGGTGGAGAGCAGCCGTCGGCGCACAGAGCTCAGTGAAGTGTGTCTGCAGCAGCCAACATAACACTGGATTACCATCACACAGAGGTAAGCATGTTCCCGCTCTGCATCACTGCTGCTGTGCTCTTTATTTTATTTATTATTATTCCTACCCCCTTTTTTTATTTATTTTTTTTTTTTTTTTACATTAGCATCATAACAGCTGACTTTGTGTTATTGTCGTATGATGCAAAACCAGCACCACTCAATGTGTTTCTTATTTATCACTCAGTCATTAAGTGTGGATTCAGCAGCCCTTATCAAACATAAGTGCTTTTATGAGTTTAGTCAATTTTGATTTTGCATCTCAGCAGAGATGCGCTCTGGCTTCGGGACAGTTACTGCAGTACAGACTGATACATACAGTGAGAATGCGACCCGCCATGGGGTGCCGCACTCTGAAGCTAAATGCCCAGGAGAAAAAGAGGAATAATCTCTAATCCGGGAATTAAACGCTTCCTGGCTTTACATCTTGCTGAATACTGGCTGGTATCATAAAAAAAATAAAAAAAAGACTAATTAATCATTTCTCGTGTGGCTGTTTCTTTAAATTGGCAGGTAGGGTTATTAGCGGTTGTCATTGTGAGTCATGGGGAGCAGACTACAGGCTACTCCACATGCATACAATAAGGCTGTGACATCAGGACCATGCACTTAATGGAATCCATGTAATGCGGCATGCAGGTGTTAGCAATAGTTTATTGAATAGTGTTTCACTGTCATTTTTGTCACAATGTTGTCAGAATAGAATGTAGCCTTTGCCATTTTTAATTGGAAGATTTTATAGATGAATATGCATTGAGGGATTGAATGTAGGAGAAGCAGTTTGAGTCCAGGAGGTGCATTAGATACTCAGTGATGTATACTTAAGTACAGGTTGTAATGTTATTTTAGAGGAATATTTTAGTGCCGTTTGTTATTTTCCACTTGTCATTCCAGTGACGTCTGTGTGAGTATGAGCAGCTGTGTTGTGTAGCTGCACAGTGGTAATAGTGCGTGTATTTTCCGCAGTTTTGGACACAGTGGACCTGCATGTTAAACTTCATGTTATAATCTGCCAAGCAAGTCTGCCTGAGGCGTCATAATGAACTGCATGTGACATGAACAACTGCCTCACGGCATGTGTGGACCTATGGAGACTTACACAATCAAATATACTCACCTCTTGTTTACATTTTGCAGTGCTACAAAGCAATCACAATAGGCTTTTTAACAATTTCCAAAGTATTTGACAAAGAGGAAATTCTAGACCGTATTATTAAATATGGATTAAGAAAATACAGAATAGCACTGATCATTGTGCTTATTTTGAGTTGAATTGCTACCGCAGTTCAAAATTGCTGAACACTTTAAAACACTAGCAATAAAAATCCTTTATATATTTCATATCCTTTATATCTTAGCATGTCCCTTTTAGCATATTTCTTCCAATTGAAGTGACCCTCAGTTTATGGATGCCACCACATGTAAATCCTAGTAAGAAAAGAAAAGCTCTCTATGCTTTTTTTTTTAATATATATATATTTTTTTATATATTTTAAATATTTTATTTAAATGAAATATTCTTACACTAATTTTCCTTACAAAAAACCATACTGCCTTCTGAATTCAAGTTTCTTTCTTTTAATAAATCATCACCCTCATCGCAAAATGAGTATCTCCACTGTCACTGAGCCGTGTCGTTTTCCTCTGAAACTCCGCAAATGTATTTGTCTTGTTTGCCCGTGTTTCATTCATAATTTTACTACACTGGTGACTGCTTTTACTCTAAGGGATCAGTGTAACATGACGCTAAACAAGCATGATAAAATATTAACCCCGACACAAATAATTCATCAAACTGCTACGAGGACAGAGGCAAAGCCGTCAGACGGATTTTCAACACAAAAACATTTTTTTCCCATGTTTTGTTATGTGGACGGCACATTAGTGAATGTCACACTTTTCTCTGTGTCTTATCACATGGACACATGTAGTAGAGATAGTGTATCCAGACTGTGTTTACTCGGAAAGAAAGAACAGGACCTCCACAGGCCACATGTTAAAGGACTTTGTGTATGTTTAACCAATTCAGCTTTGTTAAGCGTTTTGTCACTGAGTGAAACAATATTTTGAATCTACCTAATGGCACAGCTTGTGTCCACTCTGCTCAGCGCTACTACTGAGTATCGGCACAATAGTAGTAGTTCAGTAGCGGTTCAGCAGCGTATGAAGCAGACTCCTGGTTGATGACATGTCAGCAGAGGAGTTGTAGATGTTTACACAGAGATGTTTATAGGTTTGTGTGTGTAAATAGAAGTCCTATGTTACCTAGCCATGAGCCATTTGTACAGTCACGCAAGAGCCGCCAAACCCCTGTATGACCTTTTGCACATCGAATCTTTGAAAGGATTCGAATCTTTGAAAGGATTCAACATGTGTAGTTTGCAAATGTAAAATTTATGTTTTGCAGTAGTAAATACTTGTTTATTTGAGATTAACTAGCCTCAGGTTTCAAGAAGAGCTGCAACAATTAGTCGATCAGAAACTAATTTGATTAATCGTTAAAGTAATTGTTCATGCAAAAAAAGGCACAAAATGCTGTTTTCAGGCTCTCAAATATGGAAATGTTCAGGGTACTAATATTCAAACAGCACCTGAAGTTTGGTACCTGCTTTTATAAGCCGGTAACAATCTAGTTCTTGCTTTTTCAAAGACCCAATAAATCAAGGTCACAGTGTTGCAGTGTTTTGAGCTCGACAAACAGAAATGATAACCTGTGGAGTAAGCATGGGACCTGTTAGTGTGAACCCAGCACAGTGGTTAATATTTTATGAAGCTTGTTCAGACTCAAGTTACACAAGTCCCCTAGATTTGAGAGGAGCAACCCTCAGAAACCTGAATCTCAAAACTGAATTTCAAAGATTTGCCAGCTGGCCTCCAGATCACCCAGTCTTGTTTTTTCCAACATGATCTCCATTTGGTTTGGAAATATCAGAAAATATGAACTAAGTTACGTTATTTCAGTTAAATCACCACACGTGCCATTACAATAGCTTGCTTTGCCAAATAAGTGTCTTTTACCTGTTACTTTGACACATGAAAATATCATAAATTATTGCCTTTGTGGTGTCGGCCTACAGGACCCATGTGTTCAGAAGAATGTAAACTAATTATTAGCCATTATTACTTGCAGTTCTGAATGTAATGCAAAGTTAAACTGGACAAGAGCAACATTATTTAATTATATTCTTGTCTTTGTTCAGGTATATTTCTTAAAATCACCCTTATTTATGATTATTAGTTCATGCCAACTGCTTGTTGAGGCTGGATATTAACATAACATGGACCAAAACCTTTCTAGTGAGAGTGTTTGTGGAGATGAGCCGTGTCTTTACTGTGAATAACGGATGGCTTTGAACAGCAGGTTTCTGTTTTCACTCCATGTTAATGTTACAACAGGTTGCTAAGCAACCGCCCCCCTCGTCTGCTCTCTCCATCTGCCCCCATTGGCTGAAGTGGATGGTGAAGTGAAGTGTTATGCTTTGGCTTTTCAAGGTCCGTGGCACAAAGAAGGCCCCCTGATCATGGACGCATGTAAACAAGGCAGCGAAAAGACAATTTATGCTTTGGTGATGGATTTAAGCTGCACTCCTCACCACTACCACCACCACCACCCCGCCTCCACCCTTCTCCCCTGTGTGATATGTCAGCAACTGGTGGAAAACGACAGCACGGCGGCAGTTGTTGGAAGATATTTTAATATAACCAGCATGTGTCCTCACTCATCATCACACAAACCAAACCCGGATGATCAAGCGAGAGTGATATGTAGCATGTTTAAAAATCACTCACCACCAAATATAATAAACAATAATGAAACTCTAATATGTGTGCCGCCACCTATAAGGCCCAGTTGTTATTGATGGAGCTGCCTGTTGTGTTTGTGTCTGGGTGTGACGGGACGAGTCAGACTGGTCCGGCATTCCTGAAATAGACAGATGATGGGGAGCCGCTGGAGTCCTGCCGCACACTCATTTCACACGAGGATACCTTCATACCACTTAAAATTGCTGGATTATCACATCGCTGTTTATATTCACGTTTAGCCGCGATATCCTATGACTCAATTATCAAGTAGTCTTGTCACATAGGCGCTCGGAGAGTTATATTAGGGAACACACTCAGAGTGTCCAGTCCACGTCGCAGT
This sequence comes from Bovichtus variegatus, assembly GCA_943593645.1. Lineage (NCBI taxonomy): Eukaryota > Metazoa > Chordata > Actinopteri > Perciformes > Bovichtidae > Bovichtus > Bovichtus variegatus. Next base: position 18,154,040 of record CALSCE010009347.1, read on the forward strand.
CAAAACATCCAGCAGAGATGAGGAAACACTTTCAGCATGATTTGAATTGTCATCGCAGCTCACCTAACGTGCGGTACGCCCCATTATCTAAGCCAGGAGGAATCCATTGTGCACAGCTGAGCTCGTTATCTAGTGATGACATTAAAGCAACATCATGAATGTCTCGTATTCATATCCCCAAATAGTGCTGTCACGATATTAGGTTTTCACAACACGATTATGATGGCCAAAATAATTCACGATAACTATATTATTGCGGTATATGTCGAAGATTTTAAAAAATAATAATAAAGATAATAATAATGCTATCAGTTCATCTTTAGCTTTAGCTTTTGGTTCTTGGTTTTGTTTTTATGCCTCCGTGCTGTCGACAGCCGTGGCCAGAGGCATTATGTTTTTGGGATGTCCGTAAGTACGGCGTGCCATTCTCGTGCCATTGGACTTTTAATCAAGGATGAACTGATTAGAATTTGGTGGTCAAAGGTCAAGGTCACTGCAACCTCACAAAACATGTATTTCGGCCATAACCCAAGAATTCAAATGCTAATTATGACAATTTCTCACAAAATCTAATGGGATAAAATGGTGAAGAGATGACATTTTGGACAGACATGGATGTTAACTGCAAACTGACTGGTCCGTGGAGGCATACATCCGTGAGGCGCTAATTCTATTTGGCAAAGGAATTGCACTCAAAATACGAGTGGAGGGAGGTGGAGAGAGAGTCGGTAACCATAACTGTATACAAGTGCACACAAAAACGCTTGATTATTAACACGATATTATCATATGTGCATTCAAAACCGGTTTACCGCGAAACCCATATTCCCAAATTAAATGTCAGTATAATATTTCAAGGAAAGTGACGTTATATTGCCGTCGTTGTGGATTTCTTTCAAATTACAGTCACTTACTGTAGTAAGTTTTGACTATCTCCTTATTTGCTCATAAGCTTTTCTTATTTTGAATTTTTCACTGTGTGCCTTCCAAAGTAAACTCTCTAAAAAGCCCCATAAAGAGACACCACAGGGCTACTTGAATATTCAGTTGAGTGTTTATCCTCACTCCGGGGCCTGTGAGGCAAGCTTTCTCACTCTGAGTGCAGCCTGGAGCGCTTTGCTGTGAAGATGCATCACCCTGGGCAAACTGTCAGCTCCCTGACATTCCTATTACACTGGCTCTAAAAGCCTAGCAGGCCCGTTATAAGCAGACTGGCTCTCTAACACAGCATCTGTAATAGTCCATGCGGCCAACTGCAGTCCTCCCCAGGACCTTCACACGTGCCAGCCAAGTGTTCCCTCTGTCCCGGGGATCTGGCCATGGTCACGTCCAAGAACTGTCGGCCCTTCTCATGGACACGCTGGCAGGCTGCGAGCCTCTCCAAGCACCAAAGGGACACATCTTTCATTGGCTGGCGTGATGGGTGCTTTTGTTTTATGCCTCAGAAATTTTATTCCTAAAGGTCACTAACATCCTTGAATATGACAGTGATACTACTGGATCACTTTAAACTCATTACGCCTCTGTGATATTTCATTAGGTGGGGTTAAAGGAATAAAGCAGCGTTCATATAGACTCGTCTTAAGCTCCTACCATTATCAACATGAATGCGTAATCCTGCTGCGAGGCCTTTAATGACTGCAGTATTTAAGTTACATACATTTCCTTTTATGCTGCAGTTGTTTGAAATGAACTTCAAATAGCTTGGTCGAGGAATGTGTAGAATCCCAGGCTGCCGTCCAGCGTGGAAGCTGTTTATGGAAGAGAGTTGGAAGGGTGGAGGGGTAGGTGGGGGTCTCTTCTCAATTAGGGGGATAAGCTGCTGCTGCGGAGCGGCCCTTTCGAACCATGTTTGGAGCTATTTGGTGGGATACACGGACAGCGCTGGATAGCTTCTCTCCTCTCTGCCATTTGTTGACAAAGCAGAAGTCAAAGTGCGTTACGTAACAGCCCTTTCTGTCCGTCCATAGTACAGCTGAGCGTGTGGTGAGAGCTCTTTTGTGTTAACATAGCTCACTTTTAAGGCGGCCTCTGACTGCGACACAGAGACCCCCTGTGTGACATACATCATGGTTCAACTTGGTACCACCCCACCTTTGTTTAGTTTACACAGGGGGGACAGACAGAATCTGGAGCCTGATTCAGATAGTGATTGTTGCTGCTCTGGTGTCCACTGGACATTGAACTCGTAAAGCAGTTCAGGGTAAAGAGAAAAAAGTACCTGATGTGTGATACCATCCAGTTTGTTTCCCACATCTAATGAGCTGGAAGTTTCTCACTCATCGCAGCTACAAACAAGCAGCCGTGCTGTGAATGCTTTATTTCTCACTGTAATTTAAGAGTTTAACAATGTTTCTTAGAAATGATTTATTCAAATTAATTGACAATCTTTCCGCTTCCCACTATTCAGAAGTTGTTGTGGGTCTCGCGGCTTTAGTCTGGGCTTCATTTAAGAGAAAAATCTGTTGGTATCTGTCTGTCATTATTATCTAAATGTAAACATTTTTTAAAACATAGGTATCAGCCCTCAAAACACGTATATTTTGTTGTTATATTTCACTTAAATATTATTTATTAACATCAAGGAATAAGTCAATATAAGTCAATATTTTAGGAAATACACTTTCTTGCCCAGAGTTAGATGAGGGGATTGATACCACTCTGATTGCTGTCCGTCACGCTAAATATGAAGCTGGAGCATTCAGCGATCTGTTTTTCTCTCTGGCTTTTGAACTGATGGTTGTACAAAAAAGGAAGTTTTGAAGATGTCGATTTTGGTTCTGGGAACTTTTTTTAAAACTAAACATGGAATTAAGCGGTCAAATATTTCAAACGATTGTACATATTTCAATGAAGTATCTACGTAAACATACGTCTACTTGTTCCTGATGTCTTACAATTCATTAGGTCAATAATAAAAATCTCTTTTTAAAGATTTTGCTTTATAGATCTAATCACACATCAACAGGCAGTCAGTCATTGCAGGAGTTGATCATGTTGACTAAAGTATTAAAACCTTATGGACGTCTGAGTCATCCGGTAGCAAATTCCAGCCGTCCTCCAGTGCTCTGTCTCTCATCTACTGGCCCTGCAGGAGCATTTCGAGGGGTGGGAGGATTTTATATGGTGGTCTGCACAGTTGTTGAGTGGGTGCCACATTCCCAGGTGGCATGTGGTGACAGGTCCATCTGGGTACGCCTGTTGTCAAAAACAAACAGACCCCCTACATAGTGAGGGTCAAGGTCAAAGCTGGGACCGTCCCGCCCACACAAGACCCTCAAAGCTCAGGCAGACGCCCCAGGAGGATTCAGAGGGTCCTGATGTACGTGGACTAAGGGATCGCTGTGCACATCACCGAGTAGGTAATGCGCCTCCTTAGATCTGCAGTGATGTGTTGGGAAGCCTTTTGGGAGTCTCTTGTTTTGTAAAGGTATTTAACACAGGTTTGTGCTGAGAGGGCGTTTTATTGGCTGTGATTTCCTGGAATCCTGAATGATATTTTTAGTTCATGAATAACACCTGCACTGTGAGAAATGGTTTGTACAAGGTCTCTCAGGTCTGTCAATTCGCAAGAGACGACCAGAAGACGTCTGAGCTCAGAACTGTAGCTTGTGGCTTGTTTAATTCTCGTCCTGGTCGTGCTGGTTGGAGACCGCTGGTCTAATCTAACAACGTCAGATCACGATGTATCAGCTCTACAAGAAACCCCTGGTTAAGAATGTGAACTTAAACCTTAAAGAGTTCATTACTTTTATCTGTTGAGCTTCGCGGTCTAACTCTCTACCTGCTGAACACTTTATTTAAGACAGCCAAGAAATACACATAACAAATGGGATAGTATGATGACATGACAACCTCACAATAAGATTTGAAAAAAGACTTGGAAAAAACAGCCAAACAAAACCGATTTTGACAAAAAGAAAAAAGAAAGATACCCTAACCTTTAGCAATTCATACAACTAGCTTGACAGTCCGGATACACCCAAAAAAAACTAAACGCATACATGACAGGCAGAGCGTATTTATTATTCCTCATACTGTAGTCCCACTCTTCAATAGAGCTAATTTATTTCATATTGTGTTGTGCTACTTTGAAATGGTTTGTGGCAGTTATTTTTTCCAAAAGAAATTGGCTTCACAACTTCTTCTTTTTTTTCAGAAATTCAGAAACTTAAATTCAGGTTACTTATTGATTGAGCTGAACAGAATAATTGTATTTATTATCTGAGGACATTTTTCACCCACAACCCCCAACAAAATGTTTAAAAGTGTAAATGTAAAATAAATGTTAAGTGGCCATAGCCAATTTTGGATATTGGTCTTCAAACTTGTACCATATGAACAATAGGAAAACAATTGCAACTGGTCCTTCTCGTCCTCATTTCAGAATCTACATAATGAGGATTGTTCAGTGTTAAACATGTCGTATCCATTTGTTTGTGTGTTTATAGAGATTTGCTTAATTGACACCATTCATGAAGCAGGGACATCTCAAAGCTTCCTCGACTACAAGGAGTGACGGTGTGTTCAGGAAATTGCAGTTTCACAGGAGTTTGTCTGATGAATCTCTCTTTGTTTTGCTGTTTGCCTTGGCCCAGTCACTGCTGGCCGTTCCAGAGCTCCTTCACTGGTCTCGTCTTTTTCACAGGATGGACGGCTTTCTTTGCCCGGCTCTGCTCGGAGGCATCTCTTCCTAAAAAGGCCAGGGGGGATCTCTGCTCTCGTGTGTTTATACAGCGAGCCGAACACTGCAAGCTGTCATCTTTCCATTAACTATCATATGTGAGAGGTTCAAATACTCCCACATCTCCCTTTTATACTGTATATTCACCATCCTGGGGTTCATCTGAGGATACAACGGAAGTAGAGTTGAGATCAGTGTAAGCACTCCTCACAGGAGTGCCTGTTAATGGTTTTGAAAATGAGATCACGGATGCATTGTCTCCCTGGGATGCAGGGGGTCAGGAAGCAAGTTGATTTTATTAAAGAGAGAAGGGAAATAAATACACAGAGCTCCTGATGCTCCAAGACTGCGAAATGTTTTAAAGGCATTTAGCTTCGTGTCCCTGGGGGACTTGTTTGGAATCGCTCCCATTTTCCCTCATCCATTTAGGCCTATTTGTGGAGGTTTCCAGCTGGAACATGAGTCCCCTGCCTGTTCTGCAGGTTGGCTTATTTACTGCCATGTCTAAACACACTGCACACACAGTCCCACATTAACTAGCAAAGATACAACTTTTAAAAGCAGCCTAAAATCATAGAAGAAATTCTAGATAGATTTAGCTTTTTGTTTTTTTCCCCCATTACCATTATCCGTAGTCTACAAACAAAAACACTCTGTGTGTGTGTGTGTGTGTGTGTGTGTGTGTGTGTGTGTACATGTATGCTTGAGTGACAGTTTGAGTGCCTTTTGTGTGTGTGTTTGCGTCTTGACTCAATCAACCCTTTTCTTGGCATTTTAAACGGAGATGTCTCCTAAATCAGTCGTGCTGGCTGAGGACAATAGGAGGCCCGGCGGAGCAAAGGGAAGTGTTTCACAGCCACTTTTCTGGTGGCCTGGGTGTTCTTTCTGCATGCTCCACTGATGCAGCTCAGATTAACATATGTTTGTTCTCTCTCACACCCTCCCTCCTTGTCCTTAAAGGGGAACACTGATACATATTTGAATTCATTGGTAACAAGACTTCCTCCCAAGCTAAACTAAAGGCATGTAAAGTGAGGCTTGTGATTAAAGTGTCAACTGCAGAATTGTTAGTTGCGAGCAGTTTTATCTTGTTACCTTTACTGAGTTTTAACTGATAACTGAGTCACCATTGTGTTTAAAATGGTTGAAAGAGAATCCATAGAAAAATCCTTTCCCTAATTCATTTCTCATGCATCATCTGTTGATATCTTAGATTAGTTTTTTGGCTTTGTGATCATACAATCTTGGAATAGCACATGATTAACAGCCATATTGGACACTAAGGACAGTCAACAGATTGTTCTGCTGTTTGCTTTCTTTGCTGCGCATTTTAATATCCGTGTGATAAACTTTTATAGCACTTATGAGGGTTGGATAGTACTAAGAAAACATCATTTTATATATTGGATCTTGCCGTATGAAATGCTGGAGGTTATTGTTCTTTTTTTCTTTTTTTTTTTTGAAGCAATAACTTTGTCGTTAATGATGCAGTTCAAGCTGTGAATGTCTTGTGTGTCATAGACTAGATTTGAACAGATAACTGTAGGTTCACCGCCTTCCTGTCTGGCTGCTTTGTATCTCATTTCAGTGTGTAACCCAACCATAGTACTACCACAATTTCATTAGCTGTACGCGGTCGGCAATTACAGCTATTGGTTGGTGTTGCCACTATTTCTCCAGTAGACGCTTCTGCCAGTCTTTTCAAGAATCTTCTCTATATGTGATATTGCTTCAATCAAACTTCCTCTGATCCACAACTTATATTCTATATACTGATATCTGCAGGTGGTGACTTTAAGATACATGGTTTTTCACACTGAATACACAACAATTCCATATCACATGTAAATAGAACTGCAAAGATTAATCGATTTAATCAATTAGTTGTCAACCATTAAATTAATCGGCGACTGTTTTGATAATCGATTAATTGGAGTTATTTTTTATGGGGGGGAAAAAAGTCAAAATTCTCTTTCCAGCTTCTAAATGTGTATATGTTCTGGTTTGTTTACTCCTCTATGACAGTAAACTGAATATCTTTAAGTTGTAGACAAAACAAAACATTTGTGGATCTCATCTTCGGCTTTAGACGTTTTTTTACTAACTAATCGATTAGTCCAGAAAATAATGGACAGATTAATCGACAGTGAAAACATTGGTTAGTTGCAACCTTACGTGTAATTTGAGGATTTAGACTTTTCACTAATTGAACCTTCTTAACTGCATTATACAAACACCAGTAGTGATTTAAACTGTGACATGTAATTGTCTTTGCTGCATTTTGTTGCTGCACCAAGTATCTTTTGTATATCTGCAGGCTAAAGTATAATTCCAAGATATCAGCTCCTTTCCATGACGATACTGAGTTGAATATTTGCATCCTGCGTTTCTCTTCCAGGGCTCTCCAGAAGGGGGCAGCGTAAGACCGAGCACAACTCTCAGTAAGTCATCTCCCTTTGAAAGTACCATTGATTAGTTCTCATGCTTTTGCTTTAATAATTGGATGCTGGTGGAGCACTCGGACATCCAAGTCATATTCACACACAAACACTAATATTTGAGCTTTTAATGGTACAGAATGTCTCAACATCTTTCAGTCCTTCTGTGGGTTTCTGCATTTTGTCCTCTACATTGGGGGACAAAATGCCTTTTACTTTTCTGACAACATTTCAGCTACACAGTACAAAAAGAAAGTATGTTTGTGTGTGTGTGTGTGTGTGTGTGTGTCCCGTCAGGTCCTCGAGCAGTCTGCGCTGTCAGGATCACGCCTCTGATAACCATGAAAGGCTCTCCTGACCTGATTCCTGCCGCAGGTGACGTATCCCTCCGCCTCATCAATCTTTCAGTGCCTACAACTGTGGGACACCTCATACTCGCAAAGAAAACACAGAATGAAACTCTTAAAACTCACTTGTTAACAATGTGGCGTCACTTTAATAACCTGTGTTGAGTTGAGACAAGCTCCAGCTGCTCTACTTCCAGCTCTGAATTAGCTTTACAGGACAGTAGGAAATTAATTTTATGGCCTGGTTTGGATGTTGCAGTTCTATTTTGGTCATTTGGGGCATGAGGTAGCAATAACTTGGATTCCCAGCAGCTCTGAAGCAGAAGTGCACTTGGAGAATACCGGATATAAGAATGCTATGCCTTGAGTGATGAGGAGCTGCGGAGGTGATGCTCTTATTTTGAATGTTTTCAGATTTGGACCCCAGCAGAGTGTGCAAAGGGAAAGGTGTCGTGACTCTGAGGGCCACCCTCGTCCACATAGACGAGGAGGGCTGCATCAGCCGAGAGCCAAATGTCATCACAACGCCAAGTAAGTCTGAGCGAATGCCACAGCTGCCTCATAACAACCCTCCACATGATGAAAAAATATTTAGAGGACAGTAACAGTTGCACGGCCCTGTCAAAACAGGACACGTCACTCTGGAATGTGGACAGATAATGTGAACGTTGCTATAATTTAAAAAGCATTTCATCATGTTCTTTAGTCGTAAAAATTCCTCACGTGCCTTTCAGAGTTCTGTTTGGATGTCAGGATTATATAATGCATCATGTTTTGGAGTGTCTGCTCGGTCGGCGGGCGCACACGGAGCCGCGATAAAGGCCGATTGCTCATATTTTCATGTGAGTGTCAAAGAGCTCTATTGTTGCGGCCTGCCCACTGCACTTTGGAGCAGGGCGCCTGGACTGTGGGCTTGTTTGTTACATAGAGCACATTGGAACCGGACTGGAGGCTGGCCAAGGCTTTTGGGGAGATGCTTTAATTGTTGTAGAGAATATAAAGGCCATTGGAACAAACGGCCTTTGCAGCTCACTGAATAGACGCTTTGTTCTGATGACAAAGTTCAGAGATTGTGGGAGAATCCTTTTTTTCTTTTTTTTTCTTTCCAGGGCATATTAACATCTCAGTGCATGAAAACCTCCAAGCAAAGCATTCACGCCCTGCGGAATGAAATGGAGATTTATTTGATCAGCAATTGGCTGTTATGGTTTGAGTAATACTGTACTTTTTAGTATCATCCTCAGTGTTTGTATTCTTGCCGCGCTGGCTGCCAAACTAAGAGAGTTCTGGACTCCTTTCAGGTGGCTGGACAAACCAGATTAATGGAGACAGCTCTAAAGCAGGATTGGCTGAGGGAGGCAGCAACATCACAGCTGATTTACCGCCTGTAAACAACACTCAGTGCCAGGTACGTTTACTTCCACCCCATTTAACACAGGAACTTTGTTTGGCTGTTTATTGTTTTACAATTATGAGAGCTGCGTAATATCTTCATTTTGAGGTAGTTATTAGATTTCATTGAAGGAAAACTTTATATTAATTAAACAGCGTATCTTATGTTGATTTCAGGCCAATTCACCAGCGAGCATAAAAGAAAACCAGGCTCCCTCGTCCACTGTAATTCAGAACTGTATCACATCAAGCTCCGGCTCTGTTTATCCCTGCACCAGCACAGTTAACCCCACAATTGTCCTGCTGCAACACAACAGAGGTGAGCACAGCAGTCTTTTACATGTATGTGTGCAGCCTAACGTTATGTTACTCTTAGCTGTCTGTGATCCATTAGCCTCGTCTTGCTCTGTGTCACACATAACCTGCGTTTTCTCACTTTTGCCTCATTGTTCGCTCACATTTCACTGTGCTGTCCTTGTCTTGTCTTTCTCTCACAACAGAGCAGCAAAAGCATCTTTCTCATTTTGAAGGTATGCACTGGGGGATGTCTATTTGTAATGTGTTTTTCATTTCAGCAGTCCCAGTTTTATTACAGAGCAATAGTTTTTGTCCCTTGACTGAAGCATCTGTCACCTTCCTACTGCCATGACGCAGCCAGAGAAATGCGTTCGCCACCACAAGCCTCATGAAGTGAATGAATCATGTTTCATGCGTCAATGTGTTGGAAAATATTGGAAATGTTTATTTGTTGACAAGAATGTAGCTATACAAAAACATCACGGCTATGATTTACTTTCTGTATATTTTCCATTAACTCGCATTCTGTTTCTTTTCCGATATGTTGCTAATTCCAGACCTGCGTCACACTAGATTTAATTTCATGTCTGTTGCCAGATAAAGATTTACACTTTCTTCCACTTACTTGACACCTGACACATCTCATTCATGGGGCCAAGTGTCACCTGCTGCATAATGTGCCACAAAGTTTACCTCAGAGTCAGCAGTTTGTATCATCCAGTGGCTTTACTGACAGGAAATGAGGAAACAATAATAATATTATTACAATATTCTGACCATGGCCGAAATGCACTTTGATGCCACTTTTAAAGCATTCATGCTAAATAAATATTAAATCTATTTCTATATATTTTGCACAAGAAATGCAATTTTTGTGATATTCGTCAAGTATTAATGCCATGGCAAGTGTTGCTACATACGTTTCCTGTAGTTATATTATAATCATTTCACTCACTCTTCTTTATTTAGTGGTACAGAACACATTCCATGATGTAAAATGGAACATTTGGTAAATTATAGGTAAAAATGCAAAATATTGATATGATCAGGGACACAGAATATGTTTTAAGCACAGTATGAAGCATATGACATACGCTACCCATAGATTCTCCACGTAAATTGAAACGCATACTAACAATGAATTGGTAATAGTAACACACACCAACACTTTGTTTTTCATGCTCATTTTGTTCATATTATGCTGACTGCCATTTATTGTATGCAGTCCACATTATCTGTATATCCTGTCATGTAATGCAATGCAATGCTTTAGAGTTAGAAATGTGCTGTGAGCCTTGAGTGTTGTCTGGCTTACAGGGTTTGTGATGTTGTTTTGTTCCAGACCCAACCCCAGAAAGGGACAAAGGCCCTGCTCCTGGGAGAGACTCGCTCAGTCCGGTCCCTGATATGGACTGGAAGAGGCTGCGACTATCACTGCACTCCCCTGACTTCAATCCTCTCAACAAGCCCATTGTGCCTGTACGGGTGAGCAACAGAACCTCCTGTCAAATGAAGACAAATCTACTCTGCAGAATTTAATGGGTGTTTCGTTCATACGATACAGTACATGGGTCTTTTAAATGTTACAGTATTTATATGATTGAAATACATTTCTAGCCAAATAAAAGACTAATGAAACATAACTTGCTAACACCGAATATGTGTACCTTGTGTTTAGAGTACATGGAGAAAAACATGAATTCTTTTAGTCCTATTGAGAACCTGGGGCGGTGGTGCACTTCAGCCTCATGTGGCCAAAATTAGTATTACAATAACAAACACTGCCAAAATATCACCTGGCAAAACTTTCATTCCCCCCACCTGCTTCACTGATTAAAAAAAGAAATTGGGAATTTGGAAAGATTATCCTTGCAAAACCTTTTTTTCTTCTCCATGTAGGGGCTATCATAAACATCTTAATGGGATGCCGCCATTGTTAATGTTAAACTTAAACATCACCAGGGCTGCTCTGTTCCTGCTGTAAAAGCACAATGTTGATACATTTGTCTGTCATCCTCACCCATTAATTAAAACTCTCCACATCTTCATCTCAGAACCCTGAAAAGTCCAAAGACTGGTACAAGACGATGTTCAAACAGATACACAGAATACCCGGTAAGAGGAAATGATCATTTCCCCTTTTTGTATGTCTGATCAGTTTATCATGTTCCTCTGTTGGTGTCCAAGCCCTGTGTGTGTTTCTATATGTGTTTGTATGTTTGTTATGTCACGCTCTGCTCTGTCTCTCCATCACTGTGCTCAGAGCCTATTGAGGAAAACCCTTACCGCCCCACCTACATTTTCCCAGAGAACTATGACAATCAGATGAAATCAAAAGGTATCCGCTGGCAGTGACTCCTCTCTCGTTGGCTTTACTGATCTGCAGCCATCCTGGGCACTTTCAAATACTTTAGCTGTGGTAAACCTGTTCTACCTGGCCCTGTGACAAGTGCAAAACCACATACCTTAAAGATGCCCAAAGTATTTGAAAGAGTTTTACCTAATCTCTTCTGAAATCTGTTCCATACCACAGAGCCGCTTTGCATGCACTGCAGGTTTCATGCTGATCTAACTCCGTTTTGCTGTCATGGGACATTTTCAAGATCAGTAGGCTTTTTTTTATTTAATAGGCCTTTTTATATTTTATTTTTTAAAGAAGATATTTTGACATGTCACAGTAGTAAAAGCACAGGTGTACGTGATAAAATGAATGATGGTTGAATTCCGTTTAGCGTCTTCTGTTTCAGGGTCTTGGTATTGTGCATGCTGGCTCACTGCCACGCTGTCATGACTCACTGGCACACTTAAATAGAACGGAGCCATCGTTAATGTTATTAGTGACACCTGTGCTTTTCCTACTATGACGAGTCAAAATACCTGCTGTGAAAAAGGCCTTTATGGTCTGAGTGGTACAAATACAGTTAAGGCCACAACCTGTGATTTAAACAAAAGTCTAGCCTCACTACTAAAATGTTACCTACACTCTTTAATTAATTGACAGGCTGTAGATACACTTTTTTTCAAAATTGTCAAACGTTTTAAAGGGGCAGTCCACCAGTTTTACACATGAAGGTCAGTTTACTTGTCTGGACTGGTAACCCTGATGATGTTATTGGGGTCATCAGGTATAAGGCCTGCTGACATAAAGAAGCTCTACATTACAAACTGGAGCAGGGGTTGCATTTAAAGAGTTGCATTATACGAAATGTAGTAGCCAGTGTTTTTAGAGCTAATACAAGGGACAAAAAGTCAGGATATCTAAGCGTCTGCTGCATCAATTGACCATTGTTCTTAAATCCGGCTTTTGCAAGTCCCCCAACTTTATGGAAGTGTGTTGCTATGCTGTTAAACGTAATGGTTGTGAATATACTGTACCTTCTAATTATTGATTTTACAAAAAAAATGGATTGGGCCTTGAGAATCTTAATTTAGACATGATTATCTGGTTGATAAACAGCATTGATGCACGAAGCCTTGTAGTGCCTTTCTACTTTCACTTAACAAATTGTAACGATTACTTATGGCTTTTCTCTTTTTGCTGTTAACCATCTAATATCAAAAGCTTCACACCATTGATTTTCAAATATTTTATTATTCATTAACGTCGTCGTCATCATCAGACAGAAGAGCACGGGCAGTTTTTGATGTAAAGTATCATTGTAGCCACTAGATGTTGCTGCAGTCCTGCACTGATGCTCTGGGCTGTGCTGCCCAGTGTCCAGTCTCTCAGGCAGTACACACCCTTCAGGCTGTGTACCCCTCCAAACAAGCTTCACCAATCAATGTTAAGGTTAGGTTTAGGTTCCTGGTTTTACTTTTGAATCTGTAAACTCAAGTCAACAAGACAATTTATATGCAGATTGGAGCTGCCTGAATGCATATTTTTCTTCTTAAGTTCCACCATATACATAATATATATAGTTTTCTCAGTCTCATCTAGACCTCCATGTGTACTATGTGTACTCTACGATTCTGTAAATGTTATCGTACACAGAAATATATTATTTATTCAGAGATAATTCTGAATGTGGTGACCTTTTTGCTGCACAATGTATTACTTATTCAGAGCCTTGATTCGCATCGATACTTGCCTCCCTTTTTAGCTCAGTAATGCTTCCTGTAAAGTGCTTTGATTTGACACACTTTGATTGTGTTTTGTGAACCTGTAATGCTTAGCCTAATGGAAGGCGTGAGGCAGGGGGGAAACACAGGAAAAAGAGTGTTTTTAATGCCTTGTGAATTATTTAGTTTTGTGCTCTGTTCATTACTTTTCAAGCCTACTTTTAGCATAGATGTGTACAAGTTTTTATCAATTATTTGTGGTTGTCTGCCCCTCTTTTAGATGATTGTCCCACTCCTTTTGGTTACTTGGAAGATGGTGAGTTTTTGGAATTTGGCTTTCATTGAAGTACAAAATCATCCATTATGACTATTTATTGAGATTCATCTAAAATGACACTCGTACACGATCCGCACTTATTAAACATCGGTAACATTTCAGTTGATGCATTATTGCAGTGGAGTATCATGCTGTTGATGTCCGTTGATATTAATGTGCCTGTTTTCAGTGAGAGCAGTCCCGCGCTCAAAAAGTGACGCCGAGGTGGATTCAAGAGGCCGGTCGATGCCCGTGCCAACGCGCTCCTCTTCCCTCAAACCCTCTGCCAAAAGGTCAGCGTCCTCCATCTGCTCCAACCGTCCTTATGACATTCACTGTTTAACACAAAAGCACAGTACTGTTCATATTTGTTAGTGAAGAAAGGAGCTGTTTACTACTCAAAATACTTCAAACGGCAAGATATACAAATTATATTCTGAGTAGAGAAATCCTATTTATGTTCCAGTGATATAAAACCATGGCTGTAATGGTAGAGGTCAGTGAATGTTCTCACAGCATGACCTTAAAGTCTTGTGATGAACATTTTGTACTGGTCCTTATTTACATACAGTGCTAGTAGGTATAATTGGTTTGTTTTCGTCTACTAAGATTTCTTTCATCAATTTGTCTTTTTTTTTTTTTTTTTTATCTATTTTTTTTTTCATGCTGAATTACTTTTTGAACATCTCTGGCAAACACAAGATTTAAAGTGGTGCTTTTGCATGATTCTTTTTTGGAGAACTCTGTTTTACAGATCTGTCCATTAGATCAACTAATTGATTAGTCGACAAAATCGAATGTGTGTTAGTTGACTAAGAATTAATTTTGTCGAGGACAGACATAGTGCACTGCAGGTCAAAAAACTATTTTTTCTTCCTGACTTTGAAAATCTTTAGTCCCCAGTGACTTCCACTTCAATGTCCCCCCAAGTTTGTACGGGAGGCGTGATTAGGTTCACACACACACACACACACACACACACGTCAGCACTGACACAAGATGATCTGCTCTGAGAGAAATGAGTGATGGAGTGATGAAGGAGGACAGGTGATGCAGGATAAACTGTTGCCCAGTAGAGCTGCAGATGACATGTTGAGGACTGACCTTCCTCCTTGCTCAGGGGTTATGTATGAAGAGGGGGCATTGCTAAACACGTCTTTGTCCATAAAAAAAATAAAAAATAAATGCTGCTAGATGTTGTTGACACTTACAGAAAATGAAAGTGTTTTTTGTACAATGAGATTAGGTATAATATTTCTTATTCAGGTCCTTTTTTATGAATAGTAATTTAAGCGTTGGCTGTTTATTACAGTAAGATATTCTCCCAGGAAATGCTGCGCTCTGTTTTTTGTCACTGTGTCCAATCTTGTATACTTTATCGAATTACTGATTTGGCTCAACCACAAATTGGATTTTCTGTCATATCATCATTAGTGGAAGCGAGGGACAGGAGGAGAGAGAGAGAGCAGGGATAATGAGGGCGGACGTCATGTTTGAATAAAAAAAAAAAAAAACATGCCTATGCTGGTTGCCATGGAGACTACTTGATAAGGATTCGCTCTCTTCCATCCCACACCCCACCCTTCCCTGACACCCGCCTCTCCACAGGAACGAGTGGGAGCCCCCGGATAAAAAGGTAGACACCAGGAAGTACCGCGCTGAGCCCAAGAGCATCTTTGAATACGAGCCGGGGAAATCATCGGTGCTGAAGCTGGAGAGAACGGTATGCTCGCCGCCTGCCTGTCTGCCTGATTGTCTCTCTCTCTCTCTTTCTCTCTCTCCTTCTTTCTGTGTGCATGTCATGTAAGCTGTCCCCCATGCACACCCCCTCCCACCACCTCTGTATCTAAGCTCCAGGGTGGCAGCTTCACTAACAGCCCGGGCGGCGACGTTATGTGTAGCCTGAATCGCCATGTGCACCACATTCCTAAAGGGTGTCCTGTTGCGGTGACAGATGATCCTGCTTGGCAGCGGGGGAGTATCACTTACAAGGATAGCCATTGTCTTCCTGTCTTCAATTTAAGGTTATTGGGCCGAATCAGCTCGGTGTGAGAGGATCCCAGCGCAGACACAAAACATGGACCCTGTGTGTGTTTTCTTCAGCGCAAGTGTTATGCTCTCTACTTTCGTCTCTAGCCTTAGCAGTTTGTGCTCCATCAAATGACGCGACATCGTTCAGTGTCCTTGAAGGCTGTCTTTTGAGGATGAGCTTTGTTCCATATACATATTTACCAAAGGAGAACACCTACATTTTTAATTTCAAGTATTTTATAATTCCCTCTTGCATAATAGAGGACATGGAGGTGATCAGTATTGTGATTAAGTACATGTAGTTAGTTGATTATGTAATTATTGTTTGTCTGATGCTCGGTTACATCAAGCTAGTAGATGTCGTTAGCCAAGATCTGGCCCGATCCCAGTGGCACCAAATACACTCATTAGAGAGAGTTCGCTCCAGTTCATCCTGGGACTTCTGCACAATAATGGACTCAATCACAAGCTCACTCATTGTCGGTCAGTGTTCTTGTTGCTTGTTGGTAATTTTCTACGTCAGATCTATTCAATTTACTCTCTGGTGCTTAAAGTTGTGTTGGCACTGACTACCTTTTAGACTTCGCGAAAATATGTTTTAAAGATGATTATTTTACATCTCCAAAAATGACATGTTTTGTTGGTCTAAATATCTAGTTCCCATTGAATAACAGCACTTTGTGAGTAAAAGAATTGGTTCATGTTTTTTTCCCCAGTATATTTTAATGCAATACCCATATGCTCATATGTACATTGAAACTGTTTTTGGTGGCTGAAATTGTTCCTCCTGTCCATACTGGCCCAGCCAATTGCAAACCAATTGCAATAGAAGAGATGCAAAATTGCGTTCAAAAGTTCTGCCATGGCTAATATTAGGCTTCGGCAGTCAAATCAAATGAGTTATCTACCAAAGTTTGTTTTAGTACAGAATTCCCTCTTTATTTAATCGAACAGTGTTTTCTCGCGGAGCTGCAGTGGTAGGATAGTAACAGTACTGTATGTGTAGGAGAAACATATTCAGTTACCTGTCACTTTCTTAATGTACATACAGTATGTGAGTGTTGTATTTAAGGAATAATGTGACCTTTGGGGGAATATGCTTATTTGCTTTCCTGTCAAGAGTTGTTTTTGGCTGTGTTTGTACGTCTGTCTGTCAGAAGGTGAATTACTTAAAAACTACTGGCAAGATTTACATGAAACTTGGTGCAAGGGTGTAGCATGAGCCAAGGCAGAGCCCATTAAACTGGGTCGGATCCGAATCACGGGGCAGGTACAAGAATTATGTTTAATTTTTGTAAATATTGCGAGATGGGGCATTTGTGCTGCATTCATGTGGTGTCGGAGTAAGTAAAAAAATTACTTTCCGAATCCCCCTCAAGTCAGAACAACGACTAGGAAACAGCTGTTAACGTGTTGTTTAAACGCTCTGAACAATAAAATACAACACATCGTCTTTGTAGCGTCCATCTCGTTTCCACATTATGACTTAAAGCTTATGAATAACTAACTCAGGAAATGGGACCATCCGAGGAGCACGTGAATGCACCATTGACCTTGATCTATGCTCTCCGAACGCCATTCTAGATGTGATGTAGCTAGAGCCAGCAGCTGCTTAGCTTAGCATAATGAATGGAAACGGCAGGAAACAGCTAGCCTGGAAGCAGCACCTCAATAAATGACATGTTTGATCTTGTTTGTTTAATCACAAAAACCAGACTTCATATTTATCCAACAGACTCCACAGTGGTGTCAATCTTCACCTCTACCTAACTCTCTCCAAGAAAGCAAATAAGCAATTTTCCAAAGTATCACACTATTCCTTTAAGAAAGACTTGAATACATGTGAACCTGTCCTCTAATTGACCTGTCGTACAGAGTCATAGGTACCTTCTTCAATGAGAGCACCTATGGTATTGCTGATCATTTATGGTGTTGGGTACAAATATGGACTCAATCACCAATATGTGATGGGCTCATTACCTTGGTGTGTATATTCTGTGCTGTCTGAACTGTCTTCTCTTTGTCTTTCTCCTCCTCTTCTTGTTGCCATGCCCCTAGACTCAGGATGTAAATCCAGAAGATGTAGGTTTAGAGAATGAGCCTTGGTATAAATTCTTTTCAGAGATGGAGTTTGACAAAGGGGTAAGTGGTCGCTGTCTTTTAAAGTGGCAGTATATTGTACTTTATTGCATGTGATAACATCCATGTTCAAATAATGCCTAAACAAACTGTCTGTCTATAGGGATACTCCAGTTTCTACTCCCACTTCCACTTGCAATATTGTACTGAATAAGTTCTTTAATGATCCATCACATACAAAAGTTATGTGACCGCATGTGTAAGAGGAAAACGTGATTTCCTCTTGAATTAAAGGTACTACCATGTGTCCCATCAACCTGGCTTAATGAGACCAAGTACAACGTTTATGCGCCCCTTTTTTTTCATCACAAACTCTTTTGTTTACTTTCAATATTCACTGTTTTTGGGCGTATATCAACAATCCTATCCACGGCAAACTTTTTATCAAAGCACTTAATATAGCTGCTCATTCTTCATCACCACTTCATACAAGTTAAAAGGATTTTGTCCCCACTAGGGTCTAAAATAGTCAACTGAGATCTATTTTTGCCCTCTTCAGAAGTGTCTCTCAGCAATTTATCTGTATCTGTGATGCTGAGTGAGCACAATCAGCTCAGGCAACAGAACACTGTCTGACCTCTTGCGTTATCTGTGGCTTTAACTCTGTGCAATCTTCAGATAATTAATATTTAATAAGGCTGATTATTGATTAGGATTTGTTATACTCTAGTCGTTGGATAAAGGTTCAATTAAATCATCACAGGGTTATTGTGAGTTTATTACCGTCTTATTTTCTTTACATCAGACTCCAGGATAATCCCAGGCCCTTGAAATAATAATTGCTGCCCGCCTGCTATCTGGTTTATTAACCAAAATACCCAAACGGGTGCAGACATGTTAAAACAGTATACAGTGTCATGCCAAGTCCATGCCTCCGGCCTTAGTGGGCACCAGACAAGCGCGGCGCTGGCCACCCACAAACAGATGTTGGTTCTCCTCACCGCCACACCCCGGATCATATGAGGTGGCACCACTAGCTACAACATGAGGTCATGTCCTAGCATCAGCCAAACGCAGAGGCATGGTCTCCCGTTCTGGGTTAGTGTATATGTGGAGGAGGTTTAGCGGTGGAGGCGACTGGGCTGACTCTGTCTCATGGCAGCCTGGATGTTTGCCAGGCTTGATGACTGGCTCCTGTTTAATGTCAAAGTCACTTCTAAAGCTGCACCTGGTATGCGTAGTATTTGACCTTAAGGCCCAGCCAGACACTCTGGCTCATTGGAGTATGATTGACATATCGGTACTCACTCTGTATTACCGGAGGAGAGATATGGCTGGAGGTCTGCAGAAACCACAGCGCTCAGGGGTTAAATGAAGAGCTAGGACTCTCATGGCTCTGATCCAGTTAGGTCTCGTTCTTATCGGGGTTATTGTAGTAAAATAATAGTGAAATAAAATGAAGATAAGCAGTGAAAATGTTGAAGAAAAACTAAACTGATGGTGCCTGGTTAAAACATTATTATTTTTGTTTTTTAATTAATGTGACTTCATTTCTTTTTGAGTTTTTTAGCCAGAACATATCACTACCGAAAAAAATAGACACACTTGACTTTGTGAGACAGAAATTGAACGGACTCGACATTGCAGGAGATGGTGGTACTGTCGCAATTGCTTCACATTGGAAACTAAAGTAGCGTGAAGATTAAACATTATACATGGTTGCCATTCATGCACAGTTCTCCAACCATGTATTTTGCATCTATATGTAGCTACATTCTTCAGAGACAATTCAACTGGCCCTAAGTAAAACAAACCAAAGCTAAATGTATAAAAACTAAACTAAAACTAGCAAACGTACTCTGAAAACTAAACTAAAATGAAAGTTAATTGAAAATTCTTATTAATAGCCTACAAAGTGTTGTAGAGAACCACTTTTACTGATAAATAAAAAGTGGAAACTTCTTAACAGTATTACCAGTTCCTCTGATCCACCTCTTTATAACAGTCTTGTGGTTTCACACCGCTAATTAGCCAGTTGTCAACTAAATGCCTCTAAAGCGCAGGCTTAGTGTAAGTAATACAGTAGATAATCCAACAAGACTGCACTATTTTCTCTTCTTCTTTATCCGCCCCTGTCAAATCATCATGACCACTCCCAGTCACCTAATAGCCCCTGAGTAAGACTGACACCTGTGTGTATTAATCACTGTAATGGTCCTCTTGATTAATATTAACAAGTTCTGGGTTCAAGAGGAGTCTGAAAACACACTCGGTGACGGTTTCGATCAAACGTAGGCTCATCGATATACATGGCTAGCTGGAATTCCAGACATAACTACGGTCAGGAAGAGCGTTTCGGCCCCCTACAGCCGACAGAGTGACTCCATCTGTCGAGCATATGCTGACGAGAGGGCTGCTGCCACACTGTCTCAGCGCTGAGTTACACACACCACCACCGCCACCTGACATATTCTAAAGGAGGCAACTCTGTAAGCCCGCCAGCTCATTGTGCGTTCATATTTAACCTCTGTTACACACTTAGCCTTTTACCTTTAAGCATTTAGTGGAGATGAGCAGAGGGGCGCTCATGGCTATAACAGGCCCTTCACACTGGGGGAGCTGTTTGTTTTCATGAGTACATATCAACACAAATACAGTGCTGCCTGGAAAGAATGAGATTCATGTTACCATGACCTACTCATGATCGCTATTTTGAATATGAAAGCGGCTCTGAGTAGCCGGGGACACCTGTTAGGAAACATGCACATGAAATTCTGCAGAAACATTGTCATCGGTGTTCCACTGACTCACCGAGGCCGTCGTTCATGTCCATATACTGCTGCGGATGTTTCAAGCTCTCACTGCTTTGACCAAGTTTCATCCTCTAATGCGTGTCTTGATCTGATAAGTCAGAACAGTCTGAGCATCTCTCTTTCACCCCTTTTATCCTATGTGCTCCCTTTTTTTCATAAGCTGGATCAAAAAGTATCTCACAGTAATGGGATGTTAACTGTTATCAGAGTAGGATTCGTTTGAAACAGTTTTAGCCTTTTTATATAAAGAAAAGTTCACATTAAGTGACACTAATCAGGCATCTTGTAAATAACTAGATTAAGATTCCATTCCTTTACATCCATGCTTGTTTCCTGTTTACTTTCCACTGATGCTGTGTGTGTATAAGCCCAATTACCCAGGGGGATGCAAGAGGACACTATCCTCTCCCCCTGATATCAGATTTGAGGGGGGGATACAAGACAAAGAAGAGCTGCAGATTATTCAATGACACTGGCGTGTTCCCCCGAGTCGACATGGAACATTTGGCTTTATAAATAGATCAGACTATAGACCTGCCAGCCTGATGTTCTGCTCTTATAAAGATAGGCATTTATTCTGAAAGGTTATAAATGATCATCCTGCCCTGGCAACAAAGTGCAAAGGCATGTTGTGGCTGTGGAGAATGCTCCTTGTCTGGACATCGGTGTGTGGAAGCGGAGCCTTGGCCGCGCCGTGGGGAAGTGGATGTGGTATTAGCAGCAGGGCCAGGCTGGCTGGGATGGGGATTGTGCAATCGTATTTGCAAACAACACTTGTGCTCTTATTCATAGTGCCCCGTGTCACGTCTGTTATTTTTACCTGCTGTGACGTCCGAAAAGAGGAAAGCAACAGAAACAGCGGGCTAAAATTAGTTGGCTCTAAACCATTCAAAATGCTAGTGGGTGCTAACACACAGAATGACCACCCGAGTGTTTAGGAGATAATGTCTGCTTGAAAATACCCACTACATTACTCTTGTAGTCCTTCAAACATTATTCACTCACTTTGTGCTTGCATCTTATTTCTTTCTGCCTTTATTTTTGTGCTCTTTGTCTTTATAATATTGTTAGAATGATATGTTTCTACAATGAATATGTTTTATCTTTGTCAGTTAGCATTATTGTCTCTTTTTGGCACTTAAAGTGTGTGTGTGTGTGTGTGTGTGTGTGTGTGTGTGTGTGTGTGTGTG
>CALSCE010009347.1:18175698-18209624 GCA_943593645.1 Bovichtus variegatus
TGTGTGTGTGTGTGTGTGTGTGTGTGTGTGTGTGTGTGTGTGTGTGTAATTCTGCCTGCTTACACCACCAGCTGGTTAATTGTCCCCCAGTCTGGTCCACTGGTAATGTGTGACTCAATACCAGACAAAAGAGACAGCTTCACTGCAAGACAGCAGCCCATTGGCTGAGCCTGTGACAGCCCCCTCCCCGCATGGGCGCCCCTGACCGATGCACGCCCCCCCCCGCCCCCCCCCCCCCCCCACACTCTCCTCACTGCCGCTTGTTTTCTCCAACTTGCATGCAGGCCAAAACACACGCTTTACTCCTCCATGCCAAGCCCAGTCCAGAGACGCTCAGAACCCCGGCTGCTCGAGACAAAAACCCAGAGCAGCGAGTGAACGGCACAGAGGAAAAGAAGAGAGAATCTGACCATAGCTAATGCTCCTGCCTCTGTTCTAGCTGGAGGAGACCTTCCTGTGGATCTATCAATGACTTCTTTGTTTGGTTTGTTGCAGAGTGCCCCCTCTTTCAGCCCCCTGGAAACAGCCTCCGACCTGCAGCAGTAGTAAGTCCATGCCTCCTTCTTATTCCAATACTTGCTGCTTAAAATCTCACTTCCTCCTTCCAGCATGTTGATGATTATTTAGAGCATGTTATGGGGATAAATGTCAGCGAGAGATTTCTCCACCCTGTAGAGCTCGCCCACCCTCAGCGGGGGACTCCTGCTTCCTGAGGAGATCCTGTTAATAAGGCAAAAAGCTACCAGAACAGTGTGTCCTCTGTCTCTATTCGATGGTGTTTTTAGGGGGGTGGGTGGTTGTAGTGTGGCGACATGGCTGCTATGTGGTGATTTATTTAGACAGCAACCTGGATGTCACTGGGATAGAGGGAACTCGCCCAGCTGCTGCATAACTTAAAAACCGTTATCTTCTGAATGGGTGTGTGCACAGAACGATGACCGGCAACTGGATTATGAAAGAGGATGCTGACTGCTACTAAAACAAAGCATATCAAGCGCTTGATCTTTCTAGTTTTTGTCCGATGAGATTGACATCTTCTATTTTTGTTTGCGTAATAAAATGTAAGGAATTTAGGACTGAGCCATGGTGAGCGTCTCGAGCTACAGTCCAGGGAAAATAAACTTCCTCCCTCCATTTCTGCTCAGAACTTTCCATCTGCTACAACCATTATGTCATCGCGGCCAAGTGTTTGAAAAGAAATCCCCAATCCCACTTTTTAATCCGTTGATTTGTTGTTAATTTGGAAGGGAAGAGGCTCACAGTTCACTCACCCAAACTTTTCAAAGGAAACCTCAAGTCATAAACTGACTTCCTTCGAAGGCACATATATTTATGGCAGGATGTTTGTTTTTTTTTCCTCTGGGGTTTGAAATCGGAGAACATTCTTGTTAAGATGGAATTTAAATAGTAAAATGCAAATCCATATGTGCCAGTGTAGTCATCAGATGAATGCACCACCAAGTAAATGCGTGTGTTCTTTAAGGCGTCAATTAGACATCCATTGTGTGTGCAGGATAGTTCTTACTTGTTAAGGTATTTAGAAGATTTATTCAACAAATTGTTTGCATGGCCTCACAGCAAGAGCTGCCATCGTGATGCAGGAGTACGTGCTCAGTAATTGGAATTTAAACGGCTCCTCATCATTCCAGATAAACATTACAGTGAACCTTCTGTCACAGCTTCTCGCTCAGGCAGCGTACTGACTGTTGATTTTACCAGAAACCCTCCCAAGAGATTGTCTTTAAATCTTACATGGCTCCTGTCCTGCAGATTTCCTGTGTAGTATTTATGTGAGTTCTCGTAAGTAACCTAGAAGCAACTTGATTTTAATGGCTCGCTGCAGTCAGCCGCGCACACAGCTATGAAAGAGCTTTTTGTGTCGAGGTCGTGAACA
The DNA here is from genome assembly GCA_943593645.1 of Bovichtus variegatus. NCBI lineage: Eukaryota > Metazoa > Chordata > Actinopteri > Perciformes > Bovichtidae > Bovichtus > Bovichtus variegatus. The sequence goes on from CALSCE010009347.1 coordinate 18,177,593, forward strand.
GGGCGGGTAATATATCCATACATTTGTGCAAGCTTGTAAAACTCTTGACTTGGCAACACTGCAGATGTGAAACACATTTTGGAAAATACATTCCTCTTTTTCCTGACGCGAGTGAAAAGGGTTTGTATGGGTATTTATTTTAGATGATACCGGAGTCTGTGTCAGTTTAACGACAGTGTTTGTCTGCACAAATAAAAGGGCAGCGTGAGCAACACGTGAGCGGCATGTGAAAGAGAGTAAACCTGACAGTTGTACAGGTGCATGGCAGGGGCTGATGCACCCTGTGGGAATGTTCAGAGAATATTTATAGAAATATGTCCCTTTGGCCTCTCTGGAATGCCAAGATATGTGTGGTAGCTAATGCCTTCTCTCAACAGCCTCCAAATTCTGCACTTTTCTTTCTCAAGTTTGGACTTTTCTCTCTCTGATTATTTTGTCTCCCGCAAGTCTGGGAAGCCAGGAATTACCTCAAGATATACTAAATAAGAACCATATGAGAGCTCATTACCCAATTTGTGTGCCTCTGGTTGTCATAAAAACATGTAACTCAACTCCTTTTGAATGAATTGGACTGTGTTTCATTAGCTGTCTGCGTTCCTCTCGCCGCTGTCTAGCTCCTCGAGCAAGTCTGGACACAGCGAGGTGGAGAAGGACGGAGGATCATCCTCGAGCGAGCCCGGGGCTCCAGAATGCGACCGCCATGTTTACAGGAGTGTCCTGGAGGGCGGCGACATACCCTTACAAGGTCTACGGGCCCTAAACAAGCGCCAAACCAGCTCCTCCTCCTCTAAAGGTAGGATAACAGCCACTTCATACATGTGGCCAGTAAACAGGTGTGTGTATGTTTATGGGTGTGGAGGCTAGACAGGACAGGCCATTAAAGGTCTTTCCTGCTGTGACAGAACCAATTAGTTACAGACATGTCGGGCCGTTCAAAGTTTGAGACAGGGATACATGTGTTTCCGTTTACCTTTCCGTTGGAATCCATACATTTCTTTCTGCTTCCAGACCTCACAGCATCGGCCAATCACCTCGAAATATTCATTCCCCCAGCAGCCTCTAGATTTATTATTGATGCCATGGATGTTTTCATCAAACTTGTACTGGCCATCTGCTTTGGAAAACTCATGAAGGGAGTGAGGTTGTCCTGCTAAGTCGATGGAAGCTAACCTTGGAGAGTCTCCCCCCCCACCCCACCCCACCACCACCTCTTGCTCCAGTTGTGAGCTGCCAGTCTCTAGGCAGGCTTAGGGCAAGACTCCAGAGCGTTCCAATGTAATGTAATGTTCCAGCGCCAGAGAGGGGATGGATGAGGAGGGACGGGCGAGATAAACAGACAGGGGTGAGATAAACAGGAGGGACACAGAGGGTGGGAAGGCATGAGGAAGTCAGCTGTCAGAGTGAGGTCAGGGGCTGGAATGCCTGCGCACATGGCCGGGGAGAGAAACGCTGGGGGAGGTGAGATGTAAGGTAGAGAAGGGAAGGAACAGTGTGTCTCGATACATGTCATTACATTACATCTGGGAAGACACACAACAGATGCCACTTTAAAAACTGTCAACTCAGAGTAAAAGTTTTGTATATTTCCACATTAAAAACTAAGACTCTTGGAACAAAGATGCACCGAGAGAGTTGTTTTACCCAGTTGACTTGTGGGCCCATGCAGTAAGTGGATTGGACACAGTCAACTGACTAACACGCTCATTTATAAGCCTTCTACACAAAGTGCTAGAGACCAAATACTTGATCATGTGTTTCTGTCTTGTGCTCCTGAAATGAGAAAATATCTGTATTAATCTTTGTCTTTTAAAGAACTGAGCCTCTGAGGGCTTTTCAGATGCCACATGCATGAGATAGAATATTAAGTTTACTTCTCAGTGTGTGTTTTTCTGGTAGATATGACAGATGGGTCAGAAGTGTCTCACAGCATGTGAAAGTGTTGTGTCACTTCCAGGTTCCATCTGTAGTGCTATCACGAGCATACTATTGCTAGGAACTGACGCACGTATTTCTCCGAGTTTTGACCGTCATATTTCACTGGACAGGTTGACTCAGGATACATTTTTAATTTACAACCGTGTAGGGGAGCAGTGTATTAACAGGGGTGCCACAGAGCATTTATCACTGCAGCCGTCTGTGTAATTGCTAAAAGTAGAGGAGAAGAATATATGTAGGAGGTTAAAGCGGGACAGACAACAGTCATGTGGGAGAAAAATGTGTGAATAGATAACAAAAAAGATTTACATTTATTTTAATCTTTTTGTTTTTAAATGTACTGATACTGCAGTCAGTGTTAAGAATTCCTATATGACCTCCAACATCACATAACATTTCATGGCATATTGCTGTTTTAATACTTTATGTTCCACTTGTTATATTTCTGTTAACAGTGATATTGATAATGCAAGAATGTGTTGGACAGTAAATTTCCCCTTGTCCCCACGACAGCACCACGCTGTTTAACAGTCATCTATTACTTGATGCACAATGCATCAAGTCTGCTTCCTATTCTCATCTACTTTTGATGGAACTTGGTCTTTACTTTAGAAATGTGCCTGACTCTGTTTTAGTGTGTGTGAACCTGTGACCATTGTAATCTAATATGTTGTTTATTCTGTTGTCCTGCATGCTTGCCAGTGGATTATAAAGGTGGGAATGGCTATATAATTTCACCCTGCTCCTCTGTAAATAGTCGATCGGTTCTTGCCAGTAATGCAATAGGTAACCAGTGTAAGAGTATGAAGCCTCTTTCTGCTGCCAAAGCCTGCATACCCCAAATCCTGCCCTCTAAATTCAAGCCTAAACTGCTGCCGCCCAGTGGTGACAGTCAGGAAAGCAGGACTAACGCTGTCCGGCACCCAAAGGCCCACAGCTGTGAGGAGCTGTACACCGGGCCATGTGACACAGACTTTGCTGGAGCAGGGGAAAGGGAGAGCGGGGAACGTTCAGACTCTAAGTCCGGCTGTGGCACCGAGTGCGCGGACAGCCTCAGGAATGTTTCCCCTGCAATTAGAAGGAGCGCATCGGAGTTTTCCAGCCTGTACAAGAGCATGCATCACATCCAGCGGCCCAGTTCTGCTGGCTGCAGCCCCAACGGCAGCGTCCGCAACCTGGCCTCTCTTTTTGAGAAGTCAAAGGGCGAGGGGGCTGAAAGGTCAGAGGCGGACGACGGGGGTAACATTCCACGGGATGCAGTGTCGTCACGGGTCAGCGAGTTTGAAATGATCATCCAACGGTCCAGCTCGGCGCCCAGCCGCTCCTCCTCCCTGCCCACCCTGAACTCCAGCCACAGCCCCGACCACAGCGCCGCCCACCTCTACATGGCGTCTGCAGTGTCAGCGGAGTCCCTTTTGGTAGCTGACGCCACCCAGATGGATGCCTGCTACCCACTGGAGGCAGAGGGCAAGAGGTGTGGGGAGGAGGCTGTGTCACCAGGCAGTGTGACTGTGGAGGCTTCCTCCTCACAGGACAGACATGTCAGGACTGAGACACCCTCTAACACTGAGGCCGAGGTCGAGCAGATCTTCAGTAAAAGTTCCCCAGAACTGATCCACCAACATGTCAGTGGATCAAAGAGTCCCTCTGCGTTTCTGCCAGCATCCTCTCCGCAACACAACCATCTCCACCACCACCACCACCACCACCTGCACCACCTGAACAATCAACTTCTCCTCAAACCCAGCAAATGCAAAGGCTCTTGCCCCGCTTCCTACACCCGCTTTACCACCATCCTCAGACACGAGAGGCAGCAGGCCACCAGCCAACAGGAGAGGCCGCCCCCTCTGGAGAAGAAGACCACACTGCCTGGGAACCTCCTCCTCATGGGCCCCGCTCCCTTCAGGTTACGGAAGAACCTGCAGTCCCACCAAACTCGGAGGACCCTGTTAGCCACAAAGGTGACAACGGGCACCCAGAGGCCCAGCGCTTTGTCTCCGGAGCCAAGACCTCTGATCCCTCAGCGCCTGTCCTCCCTGGAGGTCCTGGAGAGGCTGGGTAACGGGGAGGGGAGCAACACTGACCACCTGAGTAACGGGCAGGGCTTGGACGCCAACGGGAACCTCCTGCAGCCGCTGGCAGCTCACCGCAGAGGTGGCTATCTCCATCCCTTCACCACTGTCACCCTCCTCTCTCCTCCCTCTGTGGTCACTCATTTATCTCGACTCTCTCTTCACCTTGTGTCCCTTTTCCTCCACAAAGCGACGCCGCCGCCCCTCCATCTGTAGTCTGTGTGGTGTGTTTACAAAGTGACAGGGAAGCCTCCATCTCATTGTGTCAGTGTGCTGTTTGGTGCTCTTCCATTTCACTGTGAATGAGTATGGTCCCCACAAACGCATCAAAACACCTCAGTGACTGTAGGAGGTTCAGGCAGCTTTTGGTAATGTATATATCTCCCGGTGACATCAGATTTGAGTTGTATGCAAGAGTGCTAGAGCCTGCATGAGCATTACACCGACTGAATTCTATTGCTATTACATCATAACGGTGTGAGATAAATATCTACATTTGTCTTTTTTTATTGTCCACAATGAGACGTCAAATCTTGTCCTTTACACAAGACAAACCTTACCTTTTTTAAACTGCAATTCCCAGCGTTCCTCTGTAATGGTTAAGCAGGATATTTCGATACAACATTGCATACGCTCTCTCAAACTGATGTCTCACCATGTCTGTATCTGTTTTTATTTTTCTGTTTTGGGAACAATTTTCATCTGCCATCTTTCATTCTCTCACCATGAAAGGTTTGTTTAAGCCTGACAGGATGTTCCCTGCTTTGATTTCTTTAAACAGCCGGGGCATTCATAGTTATTATGTGTGGCCCTTGCTGGGACACAGAATGAAACATCTATGGTGGTGTGGGGAGCAAGTTAAGTCATGAAGATATCTAGCTAAACTTCAGTAAACTAATGGATGCTGGTTGGTCGATCAGTAAAACCACGATGTCATGTTTATTCTTTTGGTCGAGATACAGTAGGTTTCATGTTTTCTTTCCTGCATTTGTTTTTTTCATGAACACACATCAGATCATTCTGTGTTCATTCCTACGTGCATGCAGGAATACATTTGGCTTTTTGGATGTGTGTGTGTGTGCATTTTGTTCTAGTGTTGCAGAGATTATGGTGTTCATTCCAAGCATGCATAGTTGTATTGATTGTACTTTTTTATGATTCTTTTCATTGGAATTAAGGAGTTGACTGCAATATCATCATCTTCTATTTGAAACGTTTTGTTCTTTGAGTTGGACTTGCCCCGACAGTAGAAATGCTTCACGGCGTAATCTTCTTTCTGCCTCTGTTTCAGACTCGTCCCCAGTTCTCGGGGAGAGCCAGGATGAAGTGTTGCGAAGGCGTCATGGGGACAAAGAGGTAAACTTCCTTCTACATTCAAACCAAACTTTCCTAAATTACACCCACTGACAATACTTTTGTCAGGAGAGCTGTGTTATGAATGAGGAAATCGTATATTATACATAACAAAGAATGTGTCACATGAATAAGAGAGTAGAGGAGACCCATATCTGGAGGGGACAAACAGTTGAGTCTGGTTTCCTGACAGAAAATCTTGGAGGAGCAGCGGCGGCTGAAGCGGGAACAGGAAGAGGCTGACACGGCGTCGAGACGACACACAGGCATTGTTCCGACGCACCACCAGTTCATCACCAATGAGCGCTTCGGAGACCTGCTCAACATCACAGATAACACAGAGAAGAGGAAATCGGGCGTAGAGGTACAATACAGGGCCCTGTCTTATCCTTCTGTAAGCAGGAAAAAAGCAACAGATGCTCGATGTCAGTTTGCGTGTGAGTCAGGCTGTGTGTGTGTGAGGGGGTGGGGGGGTTGTCAGCGGGATTTCTGCAGACACAGATGGCTTTCTCTTCTGGGTCAAAACTTCAGAGGGTGATTGCAGTGATAGAAGGCAAAATATGAGTTGTTGAATTTATCACTGAATATCTCCGGTTGGCTTCCATACTCCCACAGTGCACACCGTTTCTGATTCATTTTGTTCTTTCTTTTCAAACCTTGATTCGGTCCTCACCATTGAATACCTGGTGCTCCTTTGAATACAGCTTCTATTGTGTTATTATTTTATAAAAAAAAAAATCAAATATACCACAAAAGACAAATACAACTTCAACATAAGACAGTTAAGTCGAGTTCCAGTATAGTCTACTGGGCAATTAATAAATGAGCGTACAGCCAGGCATCCATACACACATTTGTGTATTGTGCTTTTATGTCAATGTGTTTTGCATGTTCATGTGTCCTGTCTGGATGTGATATGTGGGTTTTTTTAAGCTGCAGTTGGTCACTTTTAAAAAAAAAAAAAAAAAAAAAACATTTTGTCATATTTTGTTGAAACTGTCACTATCCTGACAGTAGTGCATGAGACAGATAATCTGACAACCAATCAGAGCTGAGGAGTCTCTAACGCAGTGTCAATCACTGCTCGTGAATTCTGATCAAACTGTCAAACCAGGCAGCACTGGTCAAATATGTGTAACATTATGTAACATTGTGCTACTGCATTGCCTATTTCTCGCCTCAAATGTTTTCAGAAAGATACTTTTGCTGCACTGTTTGGTAAAATGAGAACGTTTTCTCCGGCCGGTGGGCGGTGCTTGGTTTCAACATGGCGGCTGGGTCCCAAACTTTCTCCTTTTAATGCTAAACAGTATACTAAAATATGTTTCTCAAAAAACATTTGATACAAGAAATAAGCAATCCAGTAACATAATCTTGATTTTATATCTTTTCAGCGCTACCAAGTTTGACAGTTTGATCGGAGTTCACGAGCAGTGATCGACTGAGAGACTCCTCGTCTCTGATTGGTTGTAATCCTTCAGGTTGCAATGTCATGAGAAACACTGGGGGGAGGCAGAGGAACATGATTTTTCCACAAATGATCCGTCTCGTGCACTTCTGTCATGATATCGTGACAGTTTCAGCAAAATATGACAGAAGGTTATTTTCATTAAAGTTACCAACTGCAGCTTTAATATACCCTTTTTAAAAACCGATTAGAAGATACATTTCTGCCTTTCGCAAGCATAAAGTCTATTTCTAATGTCACTGATATTAGTTGCAACCTTGTTGTGTTTACCAAGGTGTCCCTGCTCCCTTGGCAGGCAGGTCTAACGGTAAATAATCTCCAGTAGCTTCTTACTGTGCATACGGCAGAGTAACCCAGTCAGTCACAGGCACCTCATTCCTGTCATGGAGAGTATTAATGTTCACACGGGGCACTGGAAGGACAACTCAGGCAGATTTACAGCGCACAAGAAATTCCAGAAAAATCTTTTCTCTATACACAAACGTGAGAGTATAGTAACCAAACAGTGACAAAGATGTAGGTGCATAAGGGAGTTTAGTGTTTTGGATAACGTTCTCTCGCTCAGTACAATGTCAAGAATAATATATATTTTTGAAATGTTTTATATCTACACAGAGAACTCCGGCCATGGCTCGCTTCGACTTCAGAGCAGAAACTCTAAAGTGAGTATCTTTCTTTTATGAGTCTCTCACAACTGGTGGTATTTGTTGGCGATATGTTGGGTTTGATTGCACGACAGTTGGAGGTGTTAATGATGCTGTTACATTGTGTCCACCTTGTGTAGATTTACATATGAGCACACCTTGCTGAAGTATTAATCGGCATGTGTTTACCTATCTCATAGGTGGGGTTAGCAACTTCTGACAAAAACGATGCCAGTTCATACAATCGCAGGAGAACACTGTTTAAAATAGTAGAATTATAATAATAGATTTACAAGTGACCTTTTACTTGAATGTGAATAAATCCCAGCCATCTCATACTCACAGCTCTACATGATATCACACTTACTTCATTTTCATACTGCAAAAATGATCTGTTACTTCTTTCATTTCATGTGAGTAACTAATCTCTTTGGAACATTTTTAGGGAGTTACCGTTTCAGAAGGGAGACATCGTCTACATTATTCGACAAGTGGATCAAAATTGGTATGAAGGGGAACATCACGGAAGAGTTGGCATTTTCCCTCAAAGCTACGTTGAGGTATGTAAGAAGAACTAGGACACGTTATTCAAATAATGTTTCTTTCAGCTTATCGTTTACATTTTCTTTTAAAATGTTCCATATATATTTTATGTAATTCTTGATTGCAGTGTTGGAGATGTTTTACATAATCATTCTGCTGCACAGAGAACTTTTAGTTTCTTACTCAATCTCTTTTGTTTTCTGTTCCCTTCTTCAGCTCCTTCCCCCCACAGAGAAAGCCCAGCCAAAGAAAAGTGCCCAAGTGCAGGTTCTGGAATATGGAGAAGCTCTCGCCCGCTTCAACTTCAACGGGGACACGGTGGTGGAAATGTCCTTCAGAAAGGTGTGAAGGAAGAATTAGTCAACAAACTGAAGAACATTTAGGAGCACTTTAAAGGAACTTTCCTATACATAGAGATGCGTTTATCCTTTTGTTACTCACACTTTATTTATCCAAAGGAATTGGTTAACAATGTTCTGAACCCACAACATATGTATCTGCAGGGAGAGAGGATCACGCTGATTCGTAGAGTTGATGAAAACTGGTATGAAGGCAAAATCTCAGGCACCAACCGCCAAGGCATCTTCCCAGTCACCTACGTAGAAGTCAACAAACGACCCCGTGTCAAAAACGGGGTGGAGTACCTCGACCCTCCTATCAGCCAGTCGCCACAGCGCAGCACTAATGCTTCTCCTCAGGTAAGGAAGCCAAACTGGTCCATCAAGCCTGGGATACATAAATGGATGTAGTAGTTTTTATTACTACTGTGAATCCAGAAATTCTCTTCCATGTTCACCTGTACACCCACCTTTTTAATTTTGATATTTTTTGCCCAGTGAATTTCTCATCTTTCGTTTCCTTTTCTTTCTCTCATCCCTTCTTTGCTTCCATCTCCTCCAACATTGCTGTTGCTCTTTAAGCTGTATCGTAATCGTCTGACCACCTCTCCCCTGCCCCTCCCTCGCTCCCCCCGCCGCTCCGTGTCCCCTGAGGTCCACGCTATCTCCTCTGAGTGGATCTCCCTGACTGTGGGAGGAGGGAGCCCTCCCGCTGCCCCCACCCCTCCCCTGCCGCCACTGCCCACCGTGTCCTACCGCTGGGGCGAGTACCTGCCCCCGCCCTACTCTGCCAGCCCCGTGCCTCTCATCAGCGGCAGCCCATACGGTGTCTCACCCATGGCTTCCCCATCTGCATCCCCTCTTCCCCCGCCTTATCCGCCCAGACCCAATTCAACCACTCCCTTCCTCACGTTCACCCCACCTCAGGGGGAGGACTTCTTGCTCTCCCGTCCCAGCATGAGCCCCTGCGGTGGGCCGGTGCTGGAGGGCTGGTTGAGGGGGGAGAAGGAGTTGACAGAGGGGGAAGGCGCAGAGGGGGACAGGGGCCCCGCAGCCCCGGGCAGAAGGCGAAATAGCCCTGCAGAGGTATCTTCTGCATGGTGTGCAGTGTTGCATCTCAAGCTCTCTCTGGAACATGGGCTTTTGGCCACAGTTTAGTTCCCTAAAAAAGATGTTTGATGAAGTACTGAAGCTGATATTTCTGTGTGTAGATGTGACTAACTTGTAGATTTGACCTGAAGTTGATTTTAGCCCCATGGATGAATCTGGAGGCAGAATATGTTCATACTGATCACAGTGCTTCAAGCTACAAGTCTGCATGTTGTTGTTGTGTGCGCTACTAACATGCAAGCGTTTTACGGCCTTTCAGTGTTGATATAGTGAGTTTCAGATTTCTTAGCTGTAAAGAACTGTAAGAGGAGCTATTGTGCTTGCATTTCCCGGATTTATTTGAGAGCTCAAGTGTCTTTCTCTCCATTAAATTCAGCATTTAGTTGCATGATGTTGTTGATCCATTCGGAAGTGTGATGCTGTTGGAGTTTGGAAGTTTATTTAGGACAGTGACATATTTATTAGTGAGTATTTATAGGGTTAACATGTTGGCTTGTGTTTCAAAAGCTGCTGCGAGGTTGAAATTTCCACCTACAGGGAAATGCAAGCTGACTGTGACCTGACGTATGACTATGTTTACAGCAGGTGGATACGTGCTGAGGAGCTTTAGAGAAGAGCTTTTATTTTGAAATGTCCTTGTTGATTTGCCATTTTTTTGTGTTGCAGTTTGTGAGGAATGAGGCTGAACATCATGGACGGAGCTCCAGAAGCCCTGTGATGCTGTTTGATATTCAAGATAACAACAATGTTAACTCGTTTGCGGTAAGATGGTACAGAATTTTCTTAGACCTCTGCTGTAGATTTACAGAAATAATGTGTAGTTTGTTAAGTGACTTCATCATCTGTTTAACATTTTAACCTTGAAACATCCATTTGACTCGCATCATCTTTAACTCCCATTATGTCCCATTATGTCTTCTACATCTGTGCTACATGTTAAATATGTGAGACATTAGAGGACTAGCCTTTCAGTTAAGGACTAGTTTGACATTTTGGGGGAGAAAATGTATTTGCTTTTTTGCTGAAAGTTAAATGAGAAGATCAATATCACTCACGTCTGTCAGGTCAGTATGAAGCTGAAGGTAGCAGTCGCCTAGCTTAGCTTACCTTAGCATAAAGACTAAAAACAGGGGGAGACAGCGAGCCTGTCTTTGTCAAAGGCTAATAAAATGTAACTACAAGTGCCTCTAAAGATTCCAAATTATCATAGTTTCTTGTTTGTTTAATCCATACAAAGACCAAATGATATGGGAATTAGGTGCAACACAACTGAACGTGAAAGTCACTAGAGGGGTCTTTAAAAATAATTAAACGTAGCGAAAAAAGTTGCTAAGATTGTAAGATTGGCCCTCATTGTTACATTGCAATCAGCAGACGCACCAGGAAGTCACTGCTCCTGGCCAAGAAATAGTCCAGCGCATATCTTCCTGTAAAACTGCAACTTGTTGTTTTTACACGTTACACTGTCATCCCCAGTTAAACTAGCCGGCTGCTCGCTTCAGCTTCATATTGAATCACCAGAAATAATAGTGGAATCAATCCTCTCATCTAACTCTCAGCTAGAAAGCGAATAAGAGTACCCACAAATACATTTACCCAAAACGTCGAGCTATTTCTTTAAGCTGTACCTGTCATCTTCCCCTTAATACTGCATGTCCATACTGAATGGTATCCTGTAAAAGTGAACTAATATTTCATGTTTCCTGTCTACATGCTCTTTCATGCCTCTCCTCCTGGGCTCCACCAACGTCCCCTCTGCTTTTTCTCCTGGCTTTTAACGGATCACTTCCTTTTCTGCCTTGCTACTTACGGGACCTACCTTCCTGTCTCGCCCTTCGCCCCACTCCCCTCCCTCTCTAACTCCTCACTTCCCCCACCTCAACTTCATCTCGGCCTCTTCCGGGACTCTCGGTGGGGCCGCTGTCTGTCTTTCTCTGGCGACTTCACCTGCTACTACTCCTAGGAGGCAGTGTGTAATGAGATCTTGAATATAGCTGAGACCTCGGTGAGGTACTGCAGCAACCTGTCCCACCTCCCTCGTGACTCTGTCCATAGACTGCACCCCCACCCCAGTAAACAATCTCTCATCATTTCCCAGCAACCCCAGTCCCACAGCAGCAGTCCGGAGCCGAACCGTCTCAGCTGTGGAATGTGAGTAAGATCTGTGTTTCACTTTCATGCCACGTTTTTCTTTGTCATTTATTTACTGCTTCCACTTTTTGCGTATCGAAGCTTTGCAAGTTTACCAATTTGTCCTTGCATCCTGCTCCAGTTTCCAGGCTCTGTACAGTTACGTGCCGCAGAACGAAGATGAGCTGGAGCTGCAGGAGGGCGATCTCGTCAGCGTCATGGAGAAGTGCGATGACGGCTGGTTTGTCGGTATGTGCCTGCGGACCTCGGGATACATTCCTCAGAGACGCAGTTATACTCGCTGTGTCACATTAATCTATATAGGGTTTCTGCAGAATGACAGCAAAGGACTGTACGCGTGCAATGTGCATGCTCAGGGCAGCAGTAGAGTCATTTTCACCTCGTCACATCCTTCCATATAGGGTTTCTGAAGAATGACAGCAGAGGATTGAGTGCAATGTACATAAGGCTTTGCACTTAATTTTAGATATATGCTTAAAGCAACTACAATTATCACAGAAAGATTTGCGGTGCTTGCCTTGCTTTGTTTTTAGCTACATTCAACTAACGTAAGCCAAAGCATTAGCTCTGTTTGTTTTAACCACCAACGTAAATGCATATATTGATGTAAAACCACGTCTCGCAGTGTATGTCATAAATAGTATGGACATATTATATACCAGTCTATGAGGAAGAGGGGCAATCGGTTTTGAATTCTTTCAAATCTGTTGAATGACTGACCAAGGTTGGCTGTTGTTTTTGCCTGTGCTCTATCACTGTCCCTTTTTAGCTTTTTTTTGTTCTTCCATCAGTTATTTTCTTTTTGTCTTTGCTGCTCCTGCCCCAGTATCAGCCATAACCCCAAAAAATGACGTAAAAAAAAAATTTCTCTAAAGAAAAATCTCCTCCTGCTTCCTTTTTAACTGGCTAACGTACTACTCACTGCAAAACTTTGCGTGTGAAAATATAAACGCATTTTCTTCCCGTCCGTGCCGTAAATAGTTTAGTCTGATTTCGTAGGGAATCTGACCCGGGGATAGTCATTAAGAATAACTTTTATAGAAATAGCCAATCCTTTCGCTCATGATCTCGTTTGCTTGTGTCGTTTTTAGAGGCGTCAGTATTAGACTATTTCATAACCAGTTAAAAACTCTGTGTAGTAGCTTTAGGTACGTTTTTTTTTTTTATCAAAATCAAGGTCATTTTAGCATTTAATCTAAGAAAGCATCCTTTTACTTTCTTTTGCCTGATGCATGTTTCTCTTTCTTTTTCTCTACAGGTACCTCAAAGAGGACAAAACAGTTTGGGACTTTCCCTGGGAATTACGTGAAGGAGGTGAAACTGTAAAGATATCTAGTCTGGCTGTAACACATGGTTGCCTGTCAAGCTTGGGAAGTCATTACTATCGCGCATGGCTGTTGGTTAGCATAGTCATTTAGCCAGGCGAATCCATTTTGTCTGGGAAAGTGATCGGTTCGGCCTGAGGTATGTCAGACTGCACGGGGAGGCGAAGACGGAGACGGCTCACTGCCCAAACCTCAGTATGGTGTACAACCATGAGCACATTTTACACACTTCTTGACAGAATTCGTCCGTCTCCACGTGTGGAATTTCTCCTTGAAAATCTACCACAAAGTAGCTTTTATTGTACAGATAATAGCTTCCATGTTGTCCATGTAATTTACAGTACACAAGTGTTCACGTAGCACGTCAGTCTGGAGGCCGGCAGCAGAGCAGTGTATGGATTAAAGAGTGGATCTTGTAACCTGAACGGGGACTGTGGAGGATTCAGAATGTATTTTCATGGGATGTGTGTTTGGAGCTGATGCTCATGAGCTACCTTTCAGGACCAGAGGTGTTTATCATGATTAGCTAAGTATGATGTAAACAATGTCTTTTATTCCAAAAGAAAACCTTCAGTGTTTGGATCAGCATACCAGACGTGTATGAAATTTCAATGTGGTGGTTCATTCTTGGACTCTGTCCAACAGGCAATTTTCCTCAGTTTAGATTTGAGAAAATTACTTAAATCGAGTGCCCGCCGGAGTTTCAATACTTATGTATAAAGCCCCTTTAGAAACTGCTCTGACATACCTGTTTTAATTTCTGTTACATTATATGAATCATCATAAAGTCAGTATTTGAAGAACACCACAACACTCACAACTCAGTGTAACCTTAAGCTTTAGATACCAGTTCAGTATTGCCTTTATTTTCTATTCATTGTTATACAACAGTTGTTACGATTAACACTAAAATGTTGAAGTGGGCTGTTTGCTTCTCTTTTTCCCAATTACCACAGCAAACACAAATGCAGGACACGTGGCCTGTGTTGCATGTCTGATAAAAAGTGAAGAGAAACTGTGTATATGCACATGCTATATTTTCCGAATCTATTTATTTGTCCTTTTATACCTCTTCTGTCAAAATGGAAGTGTTTGCTGATGGATGAAGCCTGTAAGGTAGCTGGTGGTAAATGCCTGGCTCCTGCGCAAACCACAGGACAGGCGTGGTAGCACTTAACTTCCCGTTTGGTCATTTAGGGAGATTCCACCTAACAAGATACTAGGAGATTAATCACAAAAAAAAAGCTATTTCATGTTTTAGGTAAAACCAACAAGGTGTCTTAGAAAATAATCATACGGATTTTTAAGAGCATATTGAGATTTTAATCATGCCCTTACTGACTAGATTGTATGTTTTAGCCATGTAAATGTGTACAGAAAACTTTAAGAGGCCTTCCAAATATGGCTACATATTTTCATATGTAATGACTTGGGTAATACAGTTAGTGGAAGGATTTCAATAATAAGGTCAGCATTAGTATAGCATGCACTGTAAAATCAATCAAATTGGAGCATGAAACACGATCAGCCATCGCCTCAATATTTGCCGCCTTCAGTTTAAAGCAAACAGACGTGATGACGGGGTTAACTGTCTGCTCTTTGAGCTTCAATAGCTCCCTGGTGGAAGATTGCTTTGAATTCTGCTATCAAAGCATCAGAGCTGTCTTCCCGTGACTACAGAGCTCCCCCATCTCAAGCGCCATCAGATCCTGTAACAGACGCCACATGTCAGAATAGATCCTCTACACGCACAGATTGAAAGATGATAGCTACTTTTTTCCGTTGCTCATGTTTTCATCAAATTCCTTGTTGTCATAAAGCGCTGCACTGTGCCGCAGAGCTGTCAAATAGGACTTGCAAATATCTTTTAGCGCTTGTTACGACCTGCTCGGACTGGTAGACGGATGCAGTTTGTAGGGTAATTGCTGAGGAAGCATTTTAAAGGGAAAGTTCACCCCAAAATTAAAAAAAACATATTTTCCCTACATAGTTTTGGTGTGAGCTGCAGAGTGTTGGAGATGTCGGCCTTCTCTCCAATATAATGGCTTGTGGTGCTCAAAGCGACAAAAAATGACACTTGAAAAACTCTTTCCAGAAATCATGACCCGCTTACTCAAGGGAATCCACTTGTCGTAAGCAGGTACATATAGGAACTATTTCCTTTCTACCGTATCACCGCGCATGGAAGAGAGGCTCACCTGAGCTAGCTAACGCAGTGATACGGTAGAAAGAAAATAGAGGAACAGCACAGGAATAGAATAAAACTGTATGTTTCCCTTTGGAGTGAACTGTCCCTTTAGTTTTGGACTAAGCTAGTGAGCTATCTGAAGTCAGATCCTTTCCCAATCCACAGATTTCTATTCAAATGGTGCCAGACTATCAGTGGGCCTACCTTTTTAGTATAATGTGAAGTATTGAAAGATTAAACAGTAGCTCTCACTTAGATCTAAAAGTGTATGTTTACTATATCTTTTCTTTTTATGTGTTAGCTAGTTGTGCAGTGATGATAAACATTGACCTAATTGGAACATGGTTTGAAGCTGTATGTGGCTACCACATAAGTGATACATGAAGTTTAATAACTGACAAAGTGCATTAATTTAACAAAATTTAGTAGCAATCAGTGTTTCATCCTCCCTGACGTTTGCTGTTGTGACAAAATCAGGCGTTTCTTCTTTGTGCGGATCACAGTTTTGCCAACAACAGCAAAGGAATGTTTTCTCAAGATAATACACTGCATTATGGGTTGGCCTGTATAGCACTGATATAATATTCAGGTATTTTGTTACACCACAAAAGCATGTTTTTCCCTCCACTGCTGGCTAAACGTTTTTGTTCCTGTGTAACTCCAGCTCCACATGAATGTGCTGATTGGTTGGGAGTTTGTTGACCTGTAGGCACACTACATGATGGACAAATAAACAACCACTCATTTAGTCATAGCATAACTCACTCTAGATTGTTTCTGTAATATTGTGCTCCAGAAAACATCACAGGATGTATGAATGTATGAATATATGAATGTGGTGCAATGCACACATAATATGTAAAAATGCAGACTATTGAGCAGCATGGCACAAGAAGGATTGTAAATATGTAAAATAAAAAAATGGACTGCGAGGGACTCTGTCACTTGCAACGGTTTATTTACCTGAAGGATTTTTTGGCTAAGCACATAGTGGAGCGTTACCGAGCACAGGAAGTTTGACGCATATGAACATTACGCTGCCATTTGTGACGATCATAATGCC
This sequence comes from Bovichtus variegatus, assembly GCA_943593645.1. Classification (NCBI taxonomy): domain Eukaryota; kingdom Metazoa; phylum Chordata; class Actinopteri; order Perciformes; family Bovichtidae; genus Bovichtus; species Bovichtus variegatus. The sequence goes on from CALSCE010009347.1 coordinate 18,193,783, forward strand.
TTATGTTAGATGCAAAAATTGTGCCTCATTTTCATTTCATTTATTTTTTTTGGAGTATCACTGAAATGTATCCATGACATATTTAATGTAACCATGGTTTCCCCATTAGTCCTAGTCTCTGTGATGGGAGAACGTCTACTAAGAACTTGTCAGTTACTGTGCAAGTACCTAAAAGTGTGACACGATGCTTTAAATTTAATGATTAATTATCATAAGAATGGACTAGTTTGACGAGACGCACAACCTGCAACAGGTTTGGTTTGTTTGCTTCAATTTGCAGTGCTGTTACATTGACAATATTAAAATAAAGATACTATACACTGCTGTGACTTCGGTATTATGCAATATTTAATAAACCGTTTAAACCATTTGATGTGTTACCTGTTTTTGATTTCTGGAAAAAGATCTGAATGACGGTAGAGCTGTGGACATTTAAGGTCATTAGGCATATAAATGTTAACGGGGTTAAGTCATGCAGTATAAAGGTTTATGAGCATGTTGAGGCACATTCTCTGTGGTGGTGTAATCCTGAGCGGATGCAACATCACATCATGAGCTAAAGGTGGAGCTGAGATGATCTTTTACTTAGCACATCATTTAGGCTACACCTGGATAATTAGTGAAATTAATACAAGAATGAAATAAGCTTGTAATGTATGTACATAAATACTTATGGTAATCTTATTTTGGCTGCTCTGTGAGATAAAGTATGTCATATGTGTGTCCGATGAGTAAAATCCCATTAGGGTGATGATGTTGACAGATGTGTTTGTACAGCCTAACAGTTGACAGATGTGTTTGTACAGCCTAAACAGATGTACTTTTCACTTGACTTGATCGTATACATTGTTAAGTGCTTCACTTTAAAGCCCTTACAGACTGCAGTGGCATGCCCACAGGCCTGTTCGGGGTGCATGTTAACCCCACAAGAAAGGACGCGTTTCATTCGGTCAGAGCCTTTTCTCTCCACTTTCAGCAGAGGTCCTCTGGCAGGAATTCAAGTTTTGGGAGCGGCACATTCCACATCCTGGGATTTAGCTCTACCATAAATGGTAAGCTTGCATATAAACACGGTGACGTACCGGCAGGCCGACATCCCTAAAACAAACAGTGGAGCTCATCTGAGAGGAGCAGAACATGGCGAGGGATTACTCTGCTCTGCTTTCAAAGTATTTTCAGAGGCGAAAAGTTCATTCAATATGGTCACCGGAGGCCGTGTATTGAAAGCATTTAAAGGAATACTTCATCCCCAAAAGGATTTGTGTGAATCAGCTACTCACCATGTTACCTTGAATCCATGAAGAAAACTTTGTGTTTCTCGCATGCATCCAGGGTGAACAGAGAATCAAAAACTCCAGAAAATTCTTGATGATTTATAGTAGTATGGAGCTGCATATAACTACACTAAACATCAGTTTACAAACTCACACATAACTTGTGCAGGACAATCCAAGTCTCATATGCTCACCACTTCTCAAAAACCGATAAACAAATTATCACTTCAGGGGTGAATATTTTTTCCAGCTGTCTTTAGCTTTAGTCAGAATTTTTTTTAATCTACTCCAAATTCACAAATGTATTCAACCACAACCAACATTCAAATCCAAACTGAATCTTGTATGCAAGAAGGTGCTAAAAACAGTTTTAAAACAATGTGTGTGCCTGTTAATAACAGTTTAGATCGGTGTAGATGTGCCAGTGTTGCTCCAGCTGCATATTGATTTTTAGTCAAGTGATAACACACAGGAGTCCTTACAAAACAATGGCTGAAGTGGAGGTGAATATACCATTTATCTTCTGTTATTTCTGTATCAGGACCGAACAAACACAAAGTTGTGAGTTGTTTTTTTTAATGTGAGTGTGATGCACAGAACATTTTATTCTCAGTTCAAACAATAAGTCTGACATCATCCTATATGTTGCTTGTTGTCAATAAATCCAATGAAAGGACTAAAAACAACCATGATTTAGCCCAACTCCAAGCCCATTCACTTTAAAATGTATTGTTCCACTTTTATAAAAAAAATAAATAAAAATGTACTGATTCAGCAGGGCACTGCAGTTTTTAGCGAATGTTATTCAAACAGGAGTATATAGTGGATTTGTTTGGGATTATTTTCATATGCGGTCCTGCGGATTAACACACATTTGGTGCGCTAGTAAATATTTACAGCAGCAGGACTGTGTATGTGGGATTGAAATAAAACAGTGCCCATGTTTATTGTATTGAGGGAACATGTCACCCAGTGCAACTCATGTGTGTTTTAATAGTTTTTGGCTCAGAAGAATAAACTGTATTGGTCTTTGGATACACATTAGGAGGATTAATTGTTGGTGTTGGTCTTTTAAGAAGAGTATAGAATATAAAAGTCTTGGTCCTGGGTCTTGTTCTACCACTGGGACAAAATCACCTGACATTCCTGAAGGCTTCATCCCCCAGACACGTCGCGGAGTGGTCCATTTTCTCCATACACGATCTCTGCACTCTCACTTATCAGTGTGGAAACTTCAAAATCTATTCGTCCAACTGTAACGGGAGGGCCCACCCCTCCTCTGATGCTGCAGACCCAGGCGCAAACTTCTGACTATCGATCATTGCACATGTCATATGCTGTAGGAAGTGAACTGGTGGCCTGAGACAGATCTTTAAACTCAGGAACGACTCTGTTAAAACCTACACTGACGCTATGCCTCTCCGGGTAGTAGTGCAGGGGCCTGGACCCTGGGGATTCAGGCTGGTCGGGGGAAAGGACTTCGAGCAGCCACTGACTATTTCCCGGGTAAGTGTTTCACTGTTCGCCGCTACATTGTGATTCAGTGTAACCACACCTGGGCTTGTCCCGACCAGACGCTCACCTCTCGTGGTTTCCTCTCGAGAACAGCCTGTTAACGTTAGCGCGTGTTAACAAAGGGCTAACTTTACTTCGCAGAGGCTAAACTGGTATCACTCATTCACCAAACGTGAACCATTGTTACGGTGTCGGCATTTTGTACTTCCAGCTCCTCACAATCACGTCCAGGGTTTTACTTCCAGCCCTTGTAGCTTCATGTCCCTGTTTCAGCTCTTTTTGTTATCTGAGGTATCTTATTGGTGAAGATTGTTTGTTAATGTGACTAAGTAACTGTAAACCTAACTGTAGGCTACAGGTTAAACTAAACAATAGTTGAAATGTAACGTAACTGCTAACTCTCTGGTGTACTTCGACTGTCGAAATTATATTTAAAAATAAATAAATAAAATATTTCAGTCCTAATTTGGAATTAAAAGCATGAAATGGAGGAAAAAATGTTCTCATTTTGACATCCCTGAGTGTCCCTGAACGCCTCTGACTGACATGACAGTTTTGCAGCCCATTCTGTTGCTTTGCAGCAGAACATGAACGCAGAGCTTCACTCGGCATCGTGCAGTCCTGTGACAGTCAGGAGCCACAATATGACCCTCCGCTGTGTACTTTGCCTGAGTGGCGGCTGCTCTTCCTGTTGTAAATGTCGTTGCACTGGTAGCGTCACTCCACCCATGGAAGCGTGATTAGGAATTGGTGGACTGTGCTTCAAGCCCTTATCTGACTGAAAACACCTCCGCAGGCGTGTTTACTGTAAACAATGAGATGTGTGTCAAGGTCAGAGTTAAACAATACAGCAGTAGGGTTCAGCTCTGACAAGAAAATAAGGTTTCAGACTGTAAACCATAAGTGTGTTTTCCCCTTATTCATGATTCAAGTTATATTATGCGTAAGTGGTGTTTATTTTTTTAATGAATCTGTTAAACCGTAGTAGTTTTTTTTTTTTTTTGTTTGTTTTTTTAAAAGATATAAAGGCACATTTCTTGTCAAATAGGGCTGCAATCAACACTTTTCATTATTGATTGATCTGCCCATTATTTTTGTTTGGTCTATATAAAATGTCATAAAATAATGAACAATGCCCGTCCCAGTTTCTAAAAGTCCAAGTTGATTTAAATGGATTTTTTTTTTTTTTTGTCAGTCCAAACTCAAAGATATTCAGTTTAATATTATATAAAACAAAGTAAAGAAGGAAACCTCCAACAGCATTTTCTTCCATTTTTGCATGAAAAAATTACTTTAAAGATTAATCGATTACCAAAGTAGTTTGCGATATTTTTTCTGTTGGTTTTTGCAGCTCTAGTGTCAAATACTTTGAAACGTAATAATCTTAGCTCTCATGTAGTCCAAAAAAAGTTGCTGTTTCCTTTCAATTAATTCTGTCTGCTGTGCTGTAGGTCACCCCTGGGAGTAAAGCTGCGAAGGCCAACTTGTGTATTGGGGACATGATCTTGGCTATTGACGGAGAACAGACAGAGAACATGACTCACTTGGAGGCGCAGAACAAGATCAAGGGGTGCATAGAGGAGATGGTGCTCTCCGTAGACAGGTGGGTTGTAGCAACATGTGCCAGTCTGATTTGTGTAGCCGCGGGCCTGAAAAACACTGAGTAATATGAGACAGCTCAGCTGCAATCCAGGTGTTCAGGGAGTGACGTGGTGTTTATTCATAGTTTTACGTCGGTCCTTTGTTGCACTGAAATCTGTAGTTTGAGAAGTGTATGTATGCTTAACTGTGTTGTGTCAGTGCATTACATCATAACTGTCTGCTGGTAGCCAATGATTTCAAGTAGCAGGGATGTTGAAATGGGCAGGTTGAAGCAAATATATTTGTTCAAATTAAGAGGGAATGTGTAGAATGCAGGGTGGGGTAAACTGTCAAGAAAGCTAAGCAAAAGAACAAACCTGCAAGGGAAAAACATTGCCTACAATGTAAAACATTTTATATTTAAAGTCAACATGTGTATGATTATTTTGGGATCTTGTCATTGCTCTTTTGTGCAGGTCAGAAACTAAAATGTGGTCGCCACTTTCAACTGAGGAAGGGAGGACACATCCGTACAAGATGAATCTTGCATCAGAGCCAAAGGTGTGTGTGTGTGCGTGTGTGTGCTGTCTCAACATCAAAGCAGGATGAGCTTTTTAAAATGACTCTCCCAAACTTTCATTTAGTTTGAATCTTTACAGGTAGCCATACAGTTTCTGGAAGCCTGCACGTTCCTTTCCCACCGCACCCAGTAAGCCTTGTGGGTTGTATTTTTTTCTTTTATACTGCCAACCATGAAGTCATTGTTTACTTCCCAACAGGAGGTTTCCTAGGAGACGGTAGTTTATCAGCCAAGCTCTGACGCAAGCCTCAGTTCCTGCCCGCTGAGTGGAAAGTTGCGGCCAAATTGTGAATACATGTAGGAAACGGTGCGATGCGTTTCAGGCTCCGTGTGTTGCAGGTCACAGACGTTGTGCATTTTTTTCACACACAATAACACGTGTTTCAAGCGCTTGTCTGGAGTCTGTCACTTTGTCTGTTTTTATTACTTTAAACCATTGCTTTTTACATTTAGGCTACTGGTCAATGCTAGTGTTGTCAGTTTTTTATGTGTACGTTTAAGACTCTGGGGTATTCTGCAATTTAATTGTCAGATGCTTGAAGCATGAGCTATATCTGGAGGCATTTCCGTGTTCCCACTGAAGCATGAGCTACATTTGGTGGTATTTATGTGCCCACTTTCATCGCATGCCAGTGTCATGACGTATTTGTCTTTTAAAAACCGGTATCTATAATTAAGGCATAATCCACAGTCATCCATTATCCTGCTAAATTATGTGTGACTTGAAGTCAAACTAGAAGCAGTTGAAGACGCAAATAAAGCTGTTTTCAGTTAAACAATATTTTCTCAGTTTTCAAAGTGTGCAGATGCAACATTATTAAATCCATTGTTGAAAACAGCAGAGTTTGGGTGTTTTCAGATATTGAGTAATCCTAACCATCATGATATCAGCTGCATGGTTGTGCAAGCTCATAAAAACATTCTCACTTCATCTGAAGGCGTCAAAAGTTGTGACCACCATTGCATCAAGTTTGTGCCACGAGTGTTGCATGTTTCAGACTCGGTCTGCGAGTTATTTCACAAATGTCTGTGTTTTTTTTCTTCTCTTTTTTTTTTTTGCTTGCTCACTCCAAAAGCTTTAACGGCACAATTTTCTTTTTCGTTTTTATACAGGAGGTGAGACACATAGGCTCGACCCACAACAGGAGTGCTCTGCCGTTCACTAGTTTCGGCCCCAAAGTTGTGACCAACCAGTACAACAGCCCCTCTGGTCTCTACTCCTCAGAGAACATCAAGGACTTTAACTCGGCTGTGGACGAAGTTAAAACCATCGCTACAGCTAATGAGCCCAACAACAAGTACGATAAGCCTGAGCTGAAACCACTTTAGGCCAAGTGGAGACTGGATCCCAAGAGGGTCAACATTAAAATATCCATATCAGTTTAAATGCATGCTATATTTTAGAATATAAATGTATATAAATAAAAATGGCTCTTTCTGCCGGGGAACTGAAGCAGTCATCTATGCTCTCTTTAAAGAGTCATTTTGCCTCTCAAGCCACAGCAACTCCTGTGTCCTGAGAGGCAAAATGACTGTTTTTGTCAATGGAGTCTGGTGGCTTTTGAGAGAGCATCAATAACTGCTTCAGTTCCCTGTTGGATACGGCTGTCTGACGGCAAGGTAAAGCAATGAAAATATTCTAAATATAGCTCACTTTTAAACTGTTATTGTTTTTGTTTTTTTTTCTCTTCTCATACAACCCCACTTCAAAAAATGTGAATTATTCCCTTTTATCCAAAGATGTAAAAGCATTGCTTGAGTTTTCTAAGCGTCAGTCAGGATTACAGAGAAGGTGGAGCTGGGTGAGCAGTAACAAACTCAAACTATTTTTGACTCACTAAATCCATATCAACAATCTAACAATATTTTAGGTTTAAAAGTGTATGTATATATGTATATATATGTATATATGTATGTTTGCCATCTACAGGTTGCGTTGTTAGCTGTATTGCCAAAATATTTAGTCTTGTCATATATGACAGAGTACGCATACTCTTTGTACAAGTGTATGGTGCCGTGTGTCCATATACCGTCACCTTTAAATCAGAAGGAGCAGGTCAAAGTTCAACAACATGTTGCTTACATGCTTGATGTTCCATGTCACACACTTCTTATTGATGTGTTTACAGCCCGTTTGGTTGAAACAACCCCCATCTGAAGTTACTCTTCAGGAAAAACATTCAAGCACTATTTTAAAACTTTGATCAAAGGTCCAATGTTTAATCTCAGAAGAAAGAATCGCAATGCAAAAAAATCTATTTATTTTATTGATTGAACACCCATAAGTCACTGATTGGCCTGCTTCTAACTGGAATAAGTTGATTTTCGGTGGATTCATGATTAGTTGCTTACCAAAAAAAAGAAAATCTAAATTCTAGACAATATTTGACAGCTTTATTTCTAATTTTTAATTTTTTTTGCTAATTCTTTTGTTTTGTTCGTCCTAGTGAACATAAGTCCGATACACAAAAGAGAAAAGGTTTTATGATCTCCTGGACTTTTATAGCCTTGCTCTTTATGCATCAACATCAGGAATAATGAAAAGACAAAGTGTTCGCTGTTAGTCTCCTAAAAAAAATGTTTAGCCTTTTCTGCATCCTGTGACTCCTGCAGACTTATTGAAATGTGCACACTTGCTTTGCAGAGCTCCATCAGATCCATCGCAGGCGGGCAAGAGGCCGCCCGTAGCAGCAGATTCCGAGGTTTACAAGATGCTGCAGGAGAACCAAGACTCCGACGAGCCTCCTCGACAGTCGGCTTCATTCAAAGTGCTTCAGGAGATCCTTGAGACAGGTACAGATCCTGCCTGTTACTCACCGCTTCCTCAAAGAGTAATCAAGCTTTTACAATGTACAGCTTTCAGGCCCGCAATTATCTGTCATTTTTAATGATGTATGTCTTGTGTGACTCTGTGTATAAAATGACAAAATCCTAATGATGATAAGTATTGTAGATGTGTGTAGAAGCAGTGAAACCTCAAAGATTGTTAGGATTGTTCATCTGTTATGTCTGATGTTTGTAGGTGACCCTGATAAACCATCCGGGTTCAGGAGTGTGAAGGCGCCCGCGACGAAGATTGGCTCATCAGTGGGGAACACGGAGAAGTTACCCTCCTGTGACAAATGTGGATCCGGGATTGTGTAAGTATTTTATGATTCCTCGGTACTGTTTTACAGATGACGTTTTTTTTTTTGCAGCAGCAGCACTGAGGAAGTGTCTCAGCCATTTACGGCTTCATCGGATTCTAATCTCAAGTAGGACGCCAGATTCAGTGATGCCTGCTGTTTGTCTCGCTTAGTTTTTGACACTTAAAACTTCCACATAGTGACACAATGTTGTGCTGCAACACAAAGGGCTCCAGAGTTTTGTCTTCTCCATTTGGAGTTTGTCTCCACCTTGTGGCTGAATTTAGTTAAGACCGATACGAAGTCTTGTTGCCTATAGTAGTGGCTTTCCACCACACTATTTATATTCTACACTTTTTTTTTTTTTTTGTTAATTTGAGTTGACTTTACAGTTTTGGATTCAATATCCCTTCAAATCTGTGTGGTTACTTTAGTCACAATTAGGATTTATATGTATAATGTATAGACTCGTACAAAAATAAATTATTAACTTTCATTTATGACCCACTAGGTGTGTGTGGTGGTGTCTGTAGCTGCAGCCCTGGAGTTTCTCTTTTCTTTTCATTTTTCTGTGTTTGGGACGTTTCTGGGCACCAGCCGCTATAGAAACTTGGCTAGAACAGGTGCCAGATCGTAAGCACACATTCAAGAGGAAGCTACGAAAATTGCAGACAAAGCGCTGAAAAAAAAACGCAAATATAACTAGTCGAAATGCCAAGTGGACAAAGCTCGTTCCGAAAACGAGAGTGAATCTGGGGCTGGCTTTCACCCACTGCCGAGCACCATCACCCTCGTTGAGACGAGGAGGGCCAACTTCAAATGTTGTGTTTACAAATCCTACTCATTGTGCCTATAAGATCTACTTACTGACTTAGGGGTTAATTATGTGCCCAGATGCTCCCAATAATACTTATGATTGTTTCAAAGTTTTTGTTTTTTTTCTTGAGATTTTAGATAATGTTTTCTATTCTAATCTATTTTGTTTTCTTTTTTTTTTTTTTTAAATCTCTGTATCTCTCCATCTCTCTCTCAGAATAGCTGGGATGTTTGTTTCATGTCTGTCTCTCCCTTGTTTCCTCACATTTCTCTCTACTGTCTTACTGTAATAAAGGCAAAAAATATGCCAAAGCATTTAAGATATGAGGACATGCGTATGTATGTGGATACTCTGTGCATAGAGGCTGAAAGCAGCAGATTGATTCCCATTCTTTCTGAATAAGATATTTAGCAATCGTATATCTGTGTAATGTTCTGGCATCCAAATACTTTTAGCCATGTAGTGTAGCTCTTAACCAATGACTGTGCACATACCATAGAAAACTGATCCAAACTAGATAATTGTGTGTTAATCAAGTTAAATGTGATCTGTAATTCTCTTCTTCAGGGGGATGGTAGTAAAGCTGAGGGACAAGTTCCGTCACCCCGAGTGCTACACCTGTACAGCCTGTGACGTCAACCTAAAACAGAAGGGACATTTCTTTGTGGAGGACCAGATTTATTGTGAGAAGCACGCACGCGAGCGAGTGACTCCTCCCGAGGGCTACGACGTGGTCACCGTCTTCCCCAAGTAGAGCGCTCGCTGAGCTCAGCGTCGGACTGCAGGCCATTATAGGACACATGACATAATCCAAGACATTACAACATTTAGCTCATGCTACTCTCAAGACTATAAAATGGTCTTCTCTCGCATTATGCTTCAGTACAGTCACTGGTAGGCAGGACGGTAAACAACTACATCTTTGAAAATGTTGATTTGCACATTGACTTTGGCATCTACGATGAAAAATAAAAATAAAAGTTATTCTCCATTTTAATGACAGCCACTGTGTTGAAGTAATATTTGTTTTTGTTCATGTTCTGTATTTTCTTTTGAATCATGGAAACAATGGAAAACCACTTTTCAACCCAGGAGACATGTTTTCTACAGTTTTATTAAATAAATAGACTTTTATGCAGCATAAAACCACTCAAAAAAAACATTTTGAATATCACTACCAAATAAATATTTTTAGCTTAAATCAATTGTCTTGTCTCCTTAAATCGTTGATTGTGCTTCATGCTCTTTTAGTGAAACTGATTGTAAGATTGCTCTGCAAAAAGTGTGACATGGCAATGAAATTGTGTTCTAAACCAAAGAAATGGCCTTAAATGACAGTTAGGGCTTCCTGTGTAAAGTACTTCATATTTTGAAAACATTTTGTTTTATGAACTCACTGTAAGTGCTTTTTAAGAATACATTTAGCTCGAAGGTAGAAACTGCTGCTGCACTGATCTGCACTGGCAGAAGTTTCTGGCCAATTAAGATCTCAGTGAGTGACGTCACTGCAAGTGTTTTTGACCCTGATTGCTGATAAACACCTGCGCTGACGTCACTGATCATTTATGTATGTGGGTCTGCGACTTGCCGAAAAGTGTTCAGCCATCAGAGCAATGCAGCAGCACCTTTGTGCTCAGAGGTCTTCATGGAAAGTCAGTGCCAAGTGTTTTTGACATAATTCTCCCCACAGAAAGACTTGAAATAAAAGGTCACAGGGATGACACTGGATTGATCTCTGGATAATATCTTACACTTCATTTGATGAGCAGGAGTGTAACAGTTTCTCGGGTCAAAGTCAGCGGAGGACACACAAGCCTCCGCATGTGATGCAGAGTCCCACTCCGCAGAGGAAACACTTGTGGGGCTGCTCGGATCAGACCCAACCGGCAGGTATCCCGCCGTGTGTCCGTGCTGGTCGGCCATGCGCAGAGTCTCTGTCAGAGCCCAGATGTAGTTGTGGGCGAAGCGCAGAGTCTCGATCTTGGTGAGCTTCGCGTCCTCGGGCAGCGCCGGCAGGATGCTCCGCAGCGCGTCCAGAGCGGAGTTCAGGTTGTGCATCCGGGAGCGCTCTCTGTCGTTTGCCTTCACTCTGCGCCGGCCCCGCTGCTCTCCTCTGCTTTTATGTTTTATATGTTTTATTGAGGAGCCTTCACCTCCGGGAACAGTCAGTGGTTTTCGAAGGAAGTTTTCACCGAAGTCTTCTGAAGGGTCCTCAGCTACAGCTGGAGAAAACCTGCTGAGCGTCACTGCGTCTCTACATGTGCGCAGGTCACTGCGGGCGCACGGTGCTAGAGGAGACATCCTGGGAAATTGAAATAGAATTTAAATGGAATCCCACCTCTGATGCATAACCACAAATACAAAAGAGAAAGTATGTAATAATGTTTGAAAGAGTAATTTAATCAAGTTTAGTTTTTAAGCTTAGAGTATGAAAATATTTTCCATGAGCCTCTAACCTGTTTTTAAATACAAATCTCTGATTTCAATTATTTCCAGAGCAGGTTTTTACCTCTAAATTATGTACTTTAGATAAAAGAAAATTTTAAATAGGCATGTAACTGCTCTACTATCTAGAACAACTATCTGGTAGAGATCAAATATCAGATTTTGAAAGACTTGAGATGGATGGATATATTTGCACTTACTTGACAGGTGATGCTCGGAAAAGGAGGCAGCCAGTCGTCCTTGTTAATCCTCTCTTGTAGCTGGAGGCAGCAGACACTGTATATGTGCAGCTGACAGTGAGGGATGGATGCTCATCTCTGCTATTTTATATGGCCTTTATCTTATCTTGTTGCACGGTGGACGCCTGAATCAACAGCGCCTGTCGAGGGGCCAATCAGCTTCCAGGCAGCGCGTCCTTCACCCTCTCCCCCTTCTCTCTCTCTGTCTTCACACTGCTCTATTTCTTTGTGTATTTCAATCAAATACGTGTGAGTGGTAAAGTGCCATATACGTATGACAGAATAACCATAATTTTATTGTATAGCCTGAGTGAGATCAAACTTAATTTTCTTTGATTTCTTTAACTTTGATTTTCCCAAAAGTCTGTCTTCAAAAAACCGGGAGCATTCAGGATCACTGCTGGTTCTGAGCTGCTTCTTTGGGGATCTTATTATAACTGTTCATATATTGCTTATGACATAGTAATACCATCAAGTCAGCCAGGAAGTCGTCTCACAGAGCTAATGCTGGACGTCTGGGTAGAAAGATCCATTGGGAGCTTTATCGTGGAGTTCAGCGAGGACATATTTCTGATTAACGATGTAGAGATTATCATTCCGACCCCAAGATGGACTACCATTTACACTTCAGTCAGAGTGCAGGAGTTAGAGAGTTTCAGGCATACAAGAAAATGCGCTGGCATAAACTAAATAAATATAAATATATATGTCTTCTTTTTACGCATAGACATTCTTCATCCACAGCCATAAGAATGACCTTGTGCACGAGTGTAAGTGCTCAGCTCATGTGAAGCTCTCAATGCCAGTCAGTACATAATTGCTTTTGTTCATCAGCAATAACGTCTCTATGTTGTTAAAGAGACGCTGCAAAGGTAGTAAACCGTTCTGGTTTTCGTACCTTTCATGCGCAAAGGCTATGGAATCGTAGAAAAATATTTAACACATTACTCTATTTCTCCCCAGAAAGACTTTTTAGCACGAGGTGCGAGTTTGTTTTACCAATCAGTTCGGTTATCAGATATCTTTATCGTCAAGGATACTTGTAATGCCACATTTTACGCACTCAAACATATTGGCACGTGCCGTGCTGGGTACATAGTGGCCATGGTAACATGGCAAACTAGCTTCTAATATCAACTTCAAGTGCACCACAGTACTGAAAACTGAGGTAAAGACAACAGAAGCTCAGCGATTTTTTTTAAATAAATAGTTTATTATTAAGTATACTGTTGCGTATTTTTGATTGTGCGCATATGACATGGTTTGGTAAGGTTAGCAATATATAACCTTATGCTGCTGCAAGCTGGTCCTTTTTTGAGTGTTGCTAAAAGTGTTTTCTTAAGGAGTAACTTGTCTCTTTGTTAGCTCAGAAGACCTGATCTATATGAAAGAAAATGTCCTTTTTAAATCCACATATATTGGGACAAACATTTGCTTAATGCGTTAGAGCGCAAACCTCAGTTGGACAAAGACAATTACGCATGGGGCCACCAAACATAGAGTATCTGAGAGGGTCAAACCCGTTGTGTGAACAGATAGCACAAAGGCTCGCGTTGTGTGTCACGCCAATAAAAGCTCGATTTCTTGTGTAATGTGAGCCTCTATGTGTGCGCTATGACATCTCCAAAAACATGTCCACTATCGCCACAACTCAGGGGCGCGTTAGATTTTATAATGTAACTTTACTTTTAGAAAGTTAAAGATTAGTAAAATATGTCAACAATATGCAGACACGTTTCAGCAGTGGTGGTGGGGGGAGGGGGAGTGTGGCAGAGCTCAAACATGATTTACAATTGCTAACAAAGGACCACAAAAAGCTCTCCTTAACTTTCTGTCTAAATATGTGTTTTGGGATCTGATAACCATATGCTTTCAATAAACTGGACAAATACACCAGTGAGATACGAGATGGTGCCTTGCTGTTATAAAAGGCACGAAAAGTCTAAAGTAAACTGAATATTACTACTTTACAAATAATCATTGATGCTAAATCCATATTCGGATATCATGGACAGGTGTGGGTTTGAAGTTGTCAGTGTCTCTCCTTGATTTTTATCAGTGTGCTGTAGTATCCTGCTTGTTATGCAAAGTATAGGCAAACATAAGCGCCCAGTTGCTGTGGAAATAGCAGATATCGGAGCAGACTTGGTACGAAAAGTGATTTAACAATATTTAACAATAAACTGAGCAAGCTCCAGAGCAGGTGATACCTGCCCGATGCTCCTGATTAATACTTCCTCTACCACTTCACTTTACAGTCCCCTTTGCTTATTTATTATACGAAATCTATTTATTATTATTTTAGCAAACAGAGGTACCAGGTGGGGCTTTATTTTCGTCTTCAGCTTTTTGTTTGAAGGACGTTTTGAGGGGGGCAATCAAAGTCCAACAACTCGCTGACCAGATTGTTGTCATCCCAAACTAGCAGCGAAGCCATTCAATGTGCCCCCCTCCTCTTCTTCTTCCTGGCAAAGAGCTGCCGGGGGAGAGAAAAAAAGAAAAAGAAAACTTCTTCAAGAAAGAAAAAACATCTTAAAAACATTTAATTGCAACCCGGATGCCATATGTACACCTCTTGTGAAACCCCTCAACAATGTGACTGCCTTTTAGAAAGTATGGAGTGCGCCTTTGGAGACGTGTGCGCTTTTGGAGAGGTGCGCGCGTCGTGACCAGAATGACCCCAAACACACTTTACACAAGAAGTAATTCACTTTTAATGTGCTTAGGAGTTTCCTTTCACAGGCAATGCATTGTACCGCTCACCTCAGCTTTAGAAGACAGTGTGCCCCAATTACAGTGGAATAGCTGTCCTATGAACACAGTTTGTCTTTTTGTAAAGATTTGAAGCACGAATAGGGCTGTGGCTGCAAGTCGCCCTCTTCACCCCTAAACTAATGCACACTGTTTTTTTCTTTCTTCCGATAGCTTGTTTACGATGGTACACCTTGTGTTCATTAGTGGCTCTTTGTGAACAAAAAGGAAAATGTAGATTTTTTTTTTCACTAATGAATGATTAAAGCTACGTTGATTTATAAATCTATAATTTTTCCATTAAAGATTAGCCTACTATGTTGACTTTTGTATGAAAACAGTTCTTTCTTGCAGGCCTTTTCATTCGAAAGTCTCTAGTGAAATCCAATAGTTCTGCGTAAACTGTTGTGTAATCTGCAGAAAATATTTGGCATACATTAAATATCTTATATGTTTTAGTATTCTGCATTGCCACGGAGTAACATACACAAATTATGAATTTAGTTGACTGTTAATGATAATTTGTCCGTCCCTTTAACTGTAAATGTGGACATGGTGGACCTATTGCCATTTTTCTCAAAACTCTAAATTAAAATTACAAAGTGAAATCAACAGGATAATTAATTGTTCGAGGAAGGAAGCCCACTCTGAAGTGCGTGCAAATTAAATCCCAAACAATTATAATTAGCCTCAATTTACATCTTTAGAGAAACTTATTAAATATCTTACAACAAAAAGTCTTTAATTTTGTTCACTTTAAAAATGTGCACATGGAGCTCAGTGATGCACAAACTATCCAGGACAATTGAACCCCTGTGGACCCTAACTAACACACACCTGTCTATATAAAGTACAATACTCAGCATCTCGTGCACTTACAGCGCCACAGGCTGAGCTCACTGACCGAGTTATTATTTCTAAAATGTTGCTCCATCCATATTAGGCTATTTGAAGTGATTATTTGAGTAATACAATAGATCCTTTGTCGTTCTTTATATCGAAGTATTTTCACTTTATCAGTCCAGCTGCAGCATTGATATTAAATAAATAAATAAAAACACCCTTTCAAAAGAACGTAATGTATGTGAACTATAAAAGAGCTTTTTATGTGCAGCATGTCCTCCTCATATTGCTGTTGGAGGTGCTGCTGCAGTGCCTGTGCTCGGCTGCTCTGGGGCGCTGTTTTCACTCTGAGAAAGTAAAACAACATTTCATGTCATTACAAAAGCAGCACCAAGTGATGCATTCACGTAATGTCGAAAATATCGCAATTGTAAATAGAATAAAGGTGAACATCCCAACACAGCTGTAAATACGAGTGTGCGCCAGAATTATCGCCATTTTCGAAAGGCAGAACTTTGCAAATACATGGCTGTCAGTTCAGTCGTCACTTTTTTTGGTTCACAGATAAACGTCAATTTCATAATCATTAGCATTTTCTGGTCACATAAGAGTAGCTCACACATAGATAGATAGATAGATAGATAGATAGATAGATAGATAGATAGATAGATA
>CALSCE010009347.1:18209634-18249282 GCA_943593645.1 Bovichtus variegatus
ATAGATAGATAGATAGATAGATAGATAGATAGATAGATAGATAGATACTTTATTGATCCCGAGGGAAATTTAGACATCCAGTAGCATAAAGATATGACATTACATATCACATACAGAGTAGTTTCGTCAAAAATAACAGTCAAACCATCATATTAATTGTTATACTCAAAGTCATAGTTACCTTGAAGGATACCGTCCTCTTTATTTGTTTTAGTGAATTTGGGTCTTTTAGCAATCTGCCAAACCTATTTTACATTCTGGTTTGAAATATTTCAATTTTGACTACTTTTTAGGCCAATACATAACGAAAGAATTAAGGGAATTTAATTTGTGGTGTTGACCAGAGTCGTCCAGTACAAACCATGAATCTCCAAACTTGGTCAATTTGAATATCTCAGATAAACTAAAGAATTACGTTTTACTTTATGGGTTAAAGAAATTGATCTACTTCCTAAAATGAAAACCGTTGGATTATGTTAAAGATGTAAATAGATAGATTTATTGATTTATAATAGATTCATTGTTTTTGTTTGCTCATGAAAAGTGGAGGTAGATGTTTTCATAGGACAGAAACCATCATGTGGAGAAACACCACTTAAAGACAATTTAACGGCACCAATATGAATACATGAACTGAATGAAGAAAATGTATAAACCAAAAAGATTAAACAATGATAATTAATAACATATTGTT
Source organism: Bovichtus variegatus (assembly GCA_943593645.1). Classification (NCBI taxonomy): domain Eukaryota; kingdom Metazoa; phylum Chordata; class Actinopteri; order Perciformes; family Bovichtidae; genus Bovichtus; species Bovichtus variegatus. The sequence continues at coordinate 18,210,329 of CALSCE010009347.1, forward strand.
GTTTTTCGTGTCTGGCTTTTTACTCATGACCTCAATATTTCTAAAATCCTGGTTATGTTGTATATTTGTTATTATTTCTATTGAATGCACTGACATGACTGGGAGTTGGAGTTTACAAAGAGCATTTGAACGCAGCATCAGCTCTTTGCTAACTCACCCAGTTGTGGGCGTCAAGTCGTGCGACGCTCCTGTTTCTTCAACAGTAGATCTACAAACGTCGCGCGGACAGCGGTCCTATTGTGATTAGACCTGCCGCAGCATTGTCAGATCTAGACATGCTCGGACCGCGCGCAGCTTTATCAGACTGCTGGGTACTTCCTGAATCAGGATTAGCTTGCTGCTGTGTTTGTTAGTAGCATGTAGATGAGAGCAGAAGACTCTGAAGCAGGCTGCTGGAGGTGACTTTCCCGAGGAGCACACACAAAAAGAGGACTTTCGGCGAGAGTTTGCTTCGACAACATGGATTACTGGGTAGGTGTTGCTTCACTTTTTTCAGCTTTTTTTACTCTCAGGACTGTGGTAGTGCTGTTGTAAGACGCTTGAAGAGGCGCAGACTTGTTTATCAATAGTGAAGAGAGCTAACGAGACGACTTGTTTTGCTCTCAGGGATGCTCCAAGTCCACAAGCGTGTTTGATTGTGACCCTTGATAAGAAGCCTGACGTTACAGATGTCTTGCTGTTTTTGAAGAAACACTTCCCTACATTGATACTTTGCCTCCTGAAATGGGACACTTTACATAACACGAGCCACAGTATGTTTCCAGGCACCTATAATAAGACATTACTAGAAAGTAGACAAAGGTGCTACCTATATAGGATTACATGTTAAGCTTCTATGAAATCAAAAATCTTATTTTATTTTTTGACGAGGTGCCTGCTAGTAAGGTTTACAGCCCTTTGCTATTGTTTATTGTAGCAGCCAGTAACTTTTTAAAATTAGAGATCCTGTTCAACTTAAACCTGCAGGAAGCTTAAACAAAGCATTACTTTTAGTACGGCCACCAGAGAGCTTTTAAGATTTGTGGGGTTTTTCTTAAAGGAGCAGAATCAACTGTGTTGATTGTATTAGACGGAAGTCTCAGCACGAGGGGGGCAGTTCGTTTGACACATATCAGCTTTCAGTGCAAAATTAACCTCCAAACTGTGTGTCACAGGGACTCCTCAAGATCAATATAAGCAGGAGAAAGAAGAAGTAACTCTAAAAAGCTTTTTTTCCCTACATGTCAGTTCATGTCACGATAGAATTGAATCTCCATAGACTGTTAAAGAACACCACAGCTGTAATTATTTTCCCCTGAATGATTTCTGGATCTCTCTCTCTGACTGTTTGGATTCTCGCCGTCTGTTTCCCCTTGATGTATCCAGGAGAAGCCACCTCACACCCAGTACATTTCCATGAGAACATGACCTCCCCTCTGAGACAACAAAAGCTCTCCTTACAGAATAGTCAAATGTTGTACAAGGGGGAGCAAAGGAATGGGCGTCCAATGTTCAACAATAAGTCGGACAATAATGGTGCAAGTGTCTTTGTCGGAACTCTGTATAAGTTTTCCTGAGGCAAGGATCACATTGAAAGGTTTTGGAAAAGTGTGGGTGGACCTGAAGGCAGAATATAGACAGAAAATGTGTTGGACAACAGAGGGAAGCCTGTGTCTTAAGGGTCAGACGTGCCTTTTGCTCTGATGTCAGTTTACGGCGTTTAATCTTTTCTTTATGTCAGATGTGTGACAGCGATCACTGATGAGCTCTCCAGCAGCACTCTACCTTTACACACTAAAACATGATCCCTGTCATGAAAACTCAAGCCAAGCCTCCCAGTCGACACATGGTAATGGCTTATTTTCAGTTCCTTCCCACCTCTATGCAGCTGATCTGGCCAAACCTGCATAAGAACATGTTATCCAAACAGGCAGGTATGACAGCTATAGTCTAAGCAGGGGGGCGGACTCCTGTGGCTCACTGACAGCCCTCCATTCATTCACTAAAAACAACTTGATATTCTTATCACTAAACTATTTTTGTATGAATTTCCACTGTTAGCGGATGGTGCTTTGAGTTGCAGGAACACAGTGTTCCAACATTGTTTTTCAATTTTAACAATTGCACAAGAGACGTTGCCACATTGTGATATTATGCGGTGTTTATATCACGCGGCGCAGACTTGAGATATTGTCTTTTGAACCTTAAGCTTTTCTCCATCTGATTGTGGCTGATGTGGAGAAACAAGGGTCCTTGTTATCAAACCTGCCTGCTGTTGTGTAATAAAAACGCAGCAGAGCAGAGATAATGGTGAGATAATTTTGCTGCAGTTATGAAATAGCATTCATGAATCACTCCCTGAGATATTGCTGTGATTGAGGCTCAGTATGATCTTCGCAGGTTGCATTCACAGTCGGATTGGCAACAAATATATCAGCATTTAATGGTGATCAGGCTTAAATGTACACACTATCACGTTTATTGTACGACAAACTTCCTGTCTGGTCGAATCATGGTAGATTGCAAAACATCCCCACTGTTGGCTGGATGTGTTGTTGCCGGTTTGCCTGCTGGGAGGAGTCTGGTGATAGTCGTCCAGGGAGCTGAGAGCGTTCACTCTCACTCTCACCTGGAGAACCAAGAGACGACAGTATTGGTGTGAGGGGGAGCTGAACTCTGTAGGTCTGACGATGTCTTCTGATGTAAGTACTTACGTTTGGGATTTGTCATATTGAGCTATACATGCATACTACCCAGATTTAGCATACATATTCATAGTTAATCATACTAGGATTTTCATAGTTGTCTTAATATTGGAGAGCTGTGTTATTGACTTATAAGTACTTTGGTGTCGTGGACATTGAACTTCACCATGCTGTTAAGGTATGTTCTAGCACTGGGGGAAATTTCTTTGAAAAATGAGTAAGTTGCTTTTAAAAGTAACTTGTTACAAAGTTGGTTGTTTTTGGGAGTATTTTTCTGTTTTATGGCGCATATGTTTACATTTCCAGAGATGCCATGCAGTCAGACTGACTGCAGAAATGACTTGCAGTATTTTCTGAGATAATATGCTGGAGTGTTACTGTATTTTAATGTCTGCGTACAAGCACATAGATGCATAGGAATATGGGGAAAGGAAAGTACACAAATCATTCATCTTGTCTCAGGAAATTTCATTGAAATTAAATAATGGTCTCATTTTGAAATAATGAAATGGTCATTTTGGTTTCAAACGATGACTAACTTCCATCAACATGAAGTACTCAATGGTCACTTCCCCATATTAACATATTTGGAGAAAAAACGATTTGTAAGAACATATTGTATGTCTGTCTCAGAGTGCCTTGGAGGTGTATAAGGAGATGGTCCTGCTGTACCTGGAGGAGGGTCGGCGGCAGGTCAACTCGCGCTGCGTGGACCTGGAGCCATGGCAGATCATCGGAGCGACAATCATCACCACCACTGGAGCGGTCTGGATCAAAGGCTTCCTGTTCCAGCAAGAAAGTAATCTTTCTCACGTGATACATGGTTGATAAGTAGGGGGATTAAATCAGACATGATAACACAGCTAACAATCTCCTAAAACTAGAGGCCATGTTCAAAAGGCTTTTTGAGTCAACTAGGCCACTAAACTTTCTTAAGAAGAAATTTCTTCTTAAAACCCACTTTCAAGAGCACACTTGCGCACGTTTGAGTGCTGAAATTTGTGCAAAATAATTGGTTATTGTGTTTTCTTCGATTCTACTAAATATGAAGCTTGTTTGACGTTCACTTCCTGTAAAAGTTCCTCCACTTTTGGAGTCTGGTGCATTCTTGACTTAATACTCTCAACTTTTCTTATTGATTTCTGTGTGTGCACACACCCCTGCAGTTTCTTGCCCTTTTTAATGGTTAATGGTGGGGCGTTTCCCTGCTAATTAGGTTCAACTGGCACGTGCTTTTAATTTATGCTGACAATGGAATTCCTCGTTATAAGAACTCAGGTACAAACAATTCCACAGTTTAAGAATACGTCATGAATCTGACGTAGACTTTTTTAAAGGCCTTTCTCAAGAACAAATTTAAGAAAAAACCTAGGAAGATATTGGTGAATGAGGCACAATGTTTCTATTTGGCCAGTTTAACAGTATGGGAGTTTAACAGTCATATTCTCTGAACTGTTAACGTCAGGTTTGCTGCTCGTCTAGGGACTAGCTTTAAGGTGAAATGTCCCTGTTGCTCTGCAGTTAGTGTCTTCTTGTACATACCTTCAATCAACAAGACTTTCTAGATCTGCTATCATCAATCAGTCAGTGTTTGAATTCCTCAGCAACAAAGAGAAGCTCCACCTGTCCTACTTCATCTCTTAGAGAGCGAAAGTTGATCAGAGTGAGGCTTCTTGAAAGGAACTGCAAGTCTTCAGTGCTTTCAGGGTCAGAATGAAATGCTTTGTGAACATGGCTCCGATTTTCATAGTCCACGTCTCGTCTTGACGAGTGATTATAGGTCATAGTCAGCTGTTTAATGTTTGTGGTTGAATGTGTGCCAGCCCTTTTACCACAGCCGCTGCCTTGTGTCTTTGGCTAATAGGTCTCCAGTCCCGAATCAAGAAGCTGTGCTTTCGACTCATCAGAAAAATACCCTTTGTTGGCGCAACAGTAAGTATCAGTGGTAAATGTGTTCCTTCTTCTCCCAGCAGATGTGCGCTGACTGTGGTGTCTGAGACTGGTATGAGTCACTCATGGATGACTGGGGGGGGGGGGGGGGGGGGGGGGGGTCAGACCTTTGGCACACTTTGCATCATGCACTGGTGATAACGTTCTGTTACTTCTGCTCATTATATCACCAATAGATCACTCACTTTCAGGCTTTATCTAAATTGTACATATAGTGTTGATAGTGCAGTGGCTATGCTGTCATGTTCATCACTCATTTTAGGGAATAACATGCTTTACTGTTGTTTTTACTGCATCCAGAGACATGCGATGCCTGTAAAGTAACTTTGTCCTCTCTTTATGACAGATCCAGAGCCAGCTCAACAAGGCTTTGGATGACATGTCTGCTAGTCTGTGTACTCTGAAGGAGGGGATGAGCTACACTAAGCAGCTGCCCTCTAAAGGCCTCTCTCAGAGCCAAGTGCTGGACAAAATCAGAGAGTACGAGACTCTGAGTAAGTCATCATTCATTCCTGAGCTTCATTGTCTGTATAGCTGACTTCCTGAAGAGTACTTCTAGTCTTCATTACAGTTTGTGGCCGTTTTCTCATATTGAAGATTAATATCTTTTGTTGTTACAGATGAGGTGAAGTGGGAGAACGGATGTGTTTCGGGTGCAGTGTACTGGGGTGATGAATCGCTGACCAATCTCCTGGTGAAGGTTTGCATCTTTGTATACATGTCTGGACTTTGGCATTCCAAGCTCAAATAGTCCAAGGTTGAACTTGAATACACTTTAGTGTTGGCTACAGTAAGCAGGACCAACTTATTTTTTGACAAAACCGCTCCTGTTCCTTCTTTTAAAAGAGGCCACCCTGCTTTGTGTGTCACACTAAATATTTTGAGTTTATCCTAACTTTTGTCACTCTTTTCTTTCTTTTGTTCCTAGGTATATGGAGATTTTGCATGGAGCAACCCACTTCACCCAGACATTTTTCCTGGCGTAAGAAAGATGGAGGCAGAGGTTGTCAGAATGGCTTGCACGCTTTTCCACGGTGGACCGAACTCCTGCGGCACAGTATGTTATCATAAGCATATGCTCACTAATGGTATAAACTAAGTATGGATGGATCCAAAGCATTTAAACAACTCTTTTTGTCCAGGTCACTTCAGGGGGAACTGAGAGCATACTGATGGCCTGCAAGGCGTACAGAGACATGGCGTACGAACGCGGTGTCAAGTACCCTGAAATGTAAGAGGAGCTTTGTTAGATATGGTTGATGAGTCTTTTCAGTTTTCTTGTCAAAAATCCTTTTGTTTTCTTCAGGTCTCGTACAAGTGTGCTATTTCCTTCAACTTCAGTCACTTTTTTATTTTTTATGCTTTTTTGCTTTTCCAAAATGTGACATTTACGACAACAACAACACATTAAGAAATACAGCACTAATGTAACTAAGGCAGCACAAAAACTAAATGAATGACAATGCATCTTTCTCTTTTTTAATGGTCGCAATATTGGTTGGGATCATTTATGGCCAGTGAGACTTTTTATATTGCAGCATGATAAAACATAATTACATGATAAAAATTGATTTGCACAATCTGGTTCAGAGTTTTTGTCATACAATCGATAAAACGTTGCCATTTCTTGTAAAAAAAAAAAAGAAAAAAAAAAGGGTTCACTCTTGTTTCTCAACCAATATGTAATTTTCTCTCGTGATATATTATTATTAATTTCTGAAATCCACATTCCAACTGTTACAGGGTCTTCTGATTTCCATTTTAGTGTGACCCATTTTTCGTCTGTAATTAAGATTTTTGCAAGGTTAACAGCGTTGCCACGGCGAAGGTTTCATTGGGTGAAATTACCCAGAAGACATACTTCAGGCTCCGCTTGGAAACTAAACTAAACTAAAACTAATCCCATGGATTTGTAATATGATGTTACATTTATTTAGCCAACTTCTTCAGTTTTAACACGGAAGCAAGCAAGCAAAACTTTATTTATATAACACATTTCATTCCAGGTGGATCATATTGTGCTGCACAACGCGTCCGCTGCCACGGAAGGTGCATCCTCAAACACTATGTGGATAGTGTAAAAATAAAACATTAGACATTAGATGTAACGAAATTCAAACCGACACATAAATTATACATAAGAGGTAAGACCATTAAGAAGTAGGAATAACCTTTTTAATAATTAAGTTTAGCAACCGACCAGTAAGAATTAATGAGACAGGAATTAAAACCATTAAAAAAAGTAAGAATAAACATAATTAAATCAAATGATAAATAAAACCAACAGTTGACCAAAAAAAGACACCTGAGTTAATACCAATAAAAGAAGTAAGAATACAATTATATTAAATAAAACTTTGAATAACATGACATGTCTGAACTGTACTTAATCATGGTCATGATAATAAAGAAAATGAATGAACACACCATTGACCACCATTTTAAGGCTTTTTTTTTTTTTTAACTTTTTCATAGAAGTTGTAAAAATAATTTTATTTAATTTTTTTCATCTTTTTGCAGTCTTGCACCTGTGAGTGTCCACGCAGCCTTTGATAAAGCAGCGCATTACTTTGGGATGAAGCTTGTTCACGTTCCGCTTGACAAGAAAACCATGAAAGTAGACGTGAAGGTGAGAATACAGCGTAAACAAAGGCGGTATGTGCTAATTGACTTTGATGAGACGTTCGCTATTCCCATATTGTTTATTTTTCTCTCTCAAGGCCATGAAGAGAGCCATCAACAAAAACACCGCCATGCTTGTGTGCTCGGCGCCCCAGTTTCCTCATGGAATCATGGATCCCATTGAGGAAGTAGCCAAGGTCAGAAGTGAAACATTTTTCCTTCTAAAAAGGTTCTGAAATGAAAACAAGGAAGTCAAATCTCTGACACTTTCCCTCGGTGTGTTTCAGCTGGCTGTGCGCTATAGCCTCCCGCTGCATGTGGATGCCTGTCTGGGCGGCTTTCTCATTGTCTTCATGGCCAAGGCTGGTTACCCACTCGCCCCGTTCGACTTCAGGGTAAAAGGCGTTACCAGCATCTCTGCAGACACCCACAAGGTAAGGAGTGGTTGTTGATTCACTTTAAATTAAAGCTTCTTTTAAGCTTTCTTGCTTCAGAAAAAAAACCTACACAATCTTTATAACAAATCCAGGAAATAGATATTTTACTTTGTGTAAAGCATTAGTCATGAAATTTAAAGACCAATGTTAAATCTGAAATGCCTCCTCCAGGCCATACTTTTATAGTAATTCAAATACTGTGTGTCACTACATTCTTCTCCAGTATGGTTACGCCCCCAAAGGTTCCTCTGTGATCCTCTACAGTGATAAAAAGTACCGTCACTACCAGTACTTTGTAGCTCCAGACTGGCAAGGGGGAATCTACGCCTCGCCCTCCGTTGCAGGCTCCAGGCCTGGAGGAATCATCGCCGCCTGCTGGGCGACCATGATGCACATGGGAGAGAATGGATACATAGACGCCACCAAGAAAATCATCAGCACGGCACGCAAAATCAAAACACAGTAAGACCTAATTGACAAGTCGAGATGTTAAAAACAACTCTCGAACTTTTGATTTCATACATGCTTTAAATGATCATTTCCGACATTTAAATAATTTTTGTTTGTTTGTTTTTTTTATTCACAGAATCGGCAAGATAAAAGGTGTGTTTGTGTTTGGGGACCCAGCGGTGTCCGTGGTGGCAATAGGCTCCGATGTTTTCGATATTTTCCGTCTGTCTAATGCACTGACGTCAAAGGGCTGGAACCTGAACACACTGCAGTACCCATCCAGGTACATGCTAAAAAATAATAATAATAAAAAAATTGCAATATTTCATTTATAGTCAGGAGTGTAACAACTGTATGATGTTTTCTTTCACAGCATCCACATTTGTTGCACAGTGCTGCACACGCAGCTGGGCGTCGCTGATCAGTTTGTCTCTGACATCAAAGAGCAGGTCGCCATCATCATGAAGAACCCCAAAGAGAAAACCACAGGAATGGTGAGCGAGAGCTGCTTACTAACTCGTTCATGTTGCATTCACACACTGAATACACAGTACAACGTTCAAGTAGTAAATTCATATAGAAGTATTCTAAAAGCGGGTATGTGTACATTTCATATCATGTAGAGTGACATTTTCTCAAACAACAAGAATATGTAGGGAGGCAAGAGGGGAAAATAAATCCTGGTTCTCCATTGTTTTAAGACTTTTATTCTTTTGTACCTGGCAAAAAAACACAGGTGAAAAAAAATAAAGAGCTTAAAAAAAGGATCCTGTCAAACACCGTTTGTTTCACCTGTTTTTAAATCATAAACAGAAAAGAGATTATTTTTAGATCAGACTCTAGATCACCAGAATTTTTGTTTCTCACTTCCCTCTCGGGGCTTCCGCATTTATACAAGGACACTGCAGCACTAAACAAGCACACGCTTAAGAGGATCTTGTACAACACCCTGCACGATATTAAGGAGAAGTCCACACTTTAAAAATAACTTTGTTAAAAGAATGCTGTAAAAAGACTCTGGTGTCATAAGATGTGTTTTCTTTCTAAAACAATAATGGTAAATGACACATTTTGCGATCAGTTCTCAGAATCAATAACTCACCATTTTACTTTGATGCTCTACAATTACACAATGTTACCTGTTACGTCCATCACATGGCTACCACATAATAGAGACATTCTCACTTCCAGTCAGTTTACAGTTTCCAGTTCAGCAGACCTACATGTCTTTGGACTATAGGAGGAAACCAGGGAAGGGGAGAATCCTGTTAGTGTGCATTCAACCTTTCCAACTATCATTAAGTCAAGTGTGAGATGGTACAACTTCCCTTCGTAGTGAGGCATGACGAAGCATGTAAAATTAGTTTGCCAGTCTCTACTGTTTACTATGCTGTTAGTACACGTGGCATTTTATTTTCCTGCTGCACAAGGTGTCGGTTCAAGCCGGCACAAACTGCATTCATTTAAATGGAGTGGAAACTCCACCCAACAGGCACCAACCTGCTTCAGGCCAGTCCGGTTCGTTATGAGCACACCCGTGAATGAAAACAAAGGCCATAAATGGAGCAAAATCCTACTGAAAAAAATAAAATAAAATCCTGAGATAACTGTAAAATAATTTAATAACAAAATGTATTTTCGATTTCTTTGTGTATTTTACAAATTCTTTCTTTTATTCATTCATTCATTCATTATTATTTATTATTATGTTATTTTATTTATATCTCCCTAAAGCCTCATGGGAACTGCAGTTTCAAACCTTAGAGCATGATTATCTACCAAATAGAAGTAAGACAAAGAATAATAATCGGAGAAGCTTTTTGTCTGGGAGGTTTATAAGAACAGTAAATATTTCCTGAAATGCTCTCAAACCACAGACTGGTGACGATCTATCAGGATAAAAGGAGTGTGTGTTTTCATATTTTATTAATGTGCTTTTAACTCACTTGCGTCTTCCTGTTTCAGGGAGCGATCTACGGCATGGCTCAGTCTATCCCAGACAGATCCATGGTGACGGAGATCTCCCGAGGTTTCCTGGACTGTCTCTACAGCACTGAGGTGTCCGTGTCGAACACCAGCCACATGAACGGCAACGGCAAAGCCCACTGAAGCAGGATTGGGCCCTCCAGGCCAGACCCCACCGCACGCAGGGAAACACGCTCGCCTCCTCCCAGAGCTCCGAGCTAATTGCTCAACGGTTGCCTTATCTTGCATACATACATCATACGGAAAACATCTGCAAAGATCTTTAAAGCACAAGCCATCACGTGCGTGAAGTTTATTTCAATTTTAGCTTGTGTTAAATGCATATGTTTGTCATAATCTCTACTGATTACATAGCAAAACCATTCCATTTTTTTTCACTGCCGGAACATTTCAGCTTGTTGCCATTCACAATGTGTGATGACTCAGCAAAAACACAGACCACTGAAAGCTTGTTCGCAGCGCTTTGCTGCCCTCTAGCATGAAACCTGATGTACTGCTTTAGACTTAGAAGGCGTACGTTTTCATCATCATGTGGTAGTTCTCTGGAAGACAGCATTTTTAATGTAGACAAATCTGTGATGCCCAGACAAGAACATATCAGGTTAATCTGTAAATCACTTGAAATTACAATTCTGATGTTATGGTAGAAGTTTGTCTATAAGCATGAACATGCATGTCCTTTGTTTGTTGGCACTTAGGGTGATGACCATTCATTTTGTTTTAAGTCTGCATTCGTAGTCCATCTACAGTGGTTGGATTTGTAGACAGAGGGAGAATGATTTGGATAGTGGGAGATTTTAATGTCATTAATATTTAATAAAATTGTCTTTTTAAATTGAAACGAGGGAGAATGTGTAACCAGGCCATGAATATTTTTAAAAGGGGTAAGTAGAATACAAAGCTTATTGGTCACTTTGGTGGCTTTTGAATGTTTTTCAGAGTTGAAAAAGACCTTCCACACAGTAGCTGGCTTGTAAAGTAAAGCAATGAAATTGAACAATTCAACAGATTGGACCGAAGGCTGTTTCCAACCCTGGTCCTCCGTCTATTATCACGAAACAGAAACTCAATATTCTGCAGAGTCACTTGTCTACAACCTTGTTTTAATCATTTGTCTCCTAATTCAATCTACCTCAGTTTCTACTCGATGCAAACGTCATTTATTCACCCAACAATGCGTTCTATCAGGGCAAGTGTTTTTTTTCTTTTCTTTTCATTCCTAACATAAACTTCACAATGTTAGGGCATTTGACAAACCGTAATAAAGTGTTTTTAGATATACTCATACTGAAAGGAAACGGATCCATTGTGATGGAGGTTTTTGATCCACAGACTGACAGATTTGATAGTTTTATGTTGGGAGAAACCCACTCTGCCCTGTCTGAATGTTCAATATGTTTTAGCAGATATCCATTCAGCAGGACATGTACACATATACTAACAGGTAGACAACGTAACAATGCATTCTGTAACACCAAAACAACTTTCTCTTGTTCTTTCTTTTATGTGCTTTCCTAATATTGCTTGTTGAAATTATGTATTTCCCTGAAATTATTTCCATGTTTGTGCAATATATAACTTTTCCTTTTGTGAAGTGAAACGAAGGGGAATGCTCTACTATAAATGTTTTAAGTCATTAGAAACGTAGTATTGAATGACAGCATATCGGCCTTGTTAGTATAAGTTAACCATTTGTGTGACCACTGGGTGTTTATTAATCACTTAATTTGTGAGCGTTTGTTTTTACATACTGAGCATTTTTAAAGAGATTAGATATGAATGTATTTAGGTTCTTACATGTGCAGGGACTTATCTTTTAGTAAGTACCTGGTTAAAAGACTGATGACATCCCCACTAACGATTTAAACTCCTACCATCATTATGTATCCATCCATCCATCCATCCATCCATCCATCCTTCAATACTGTGCCCAGTGACGGTGTGGAAACCCATGCCCGTGCAAAAAAAAAAAAAAAAGACTTTTCCAGCAATGACTCCTCCTGTTTGCTTTTGGAGAAATATCCTCAAAAATTGTGACTATTGAATGGCTAAGAAATCTCTTTTGAATAAAAACGTTTAATGCAAATTTCTCTTTCAAGTGAAAATGACTATGAACTGTTACAGATTCTTTAGAGGTCTGCAGAGAAAATCTAAATCGTGTCGATGCAATTTGGTGACATTATGTAGCAATAATGAATGTTCACCTCTGTGCCATCAGAGGATTGAACTCATGACTTCAGCAGATTTTCTCTCTAACATCCTCTGGGATTTGGCTTCATAACAGCGACATCATTAATCTGCTGGTCATTCAAACACGCAGAGGGTGGACAAAGTAACAAACACTGTAATGCAATCAAAAACAACCTTACATCAGTCTTGAAACGTTGAATTTGATAGATAATGTCAGAAGCCTGGACAACTCCTGTTATTTGTGTGTTGTTCGAGCGCTGGATTGTATTATATTGTGGCGCTCTTTTTGACTTCTGTCCACCCGTCATGTCATCATGTGAAGTTCTGAATGTATATGGTTTAAAGACTTGTTTTCATGTTATAGTCCATCCTTGTTTAGCAAATGCAGTTAACCCACTATGAGCAGTTAAAACGGTCACACACACACAACAGTGTTGTTTTCAATAAAATGCATTCAGTCTGATGAGAAGGTAATTTTCTGTCCATTTTTTCCAGTTACGACAAGAACAATATGACAGAAAATAACTTTTACTAACAGTAAAGTACAAAAGCATTTGGCACACAAGACACCAGCTGTGGCAGAGGGACACGTGAATGTTATCTGGAATGGTTGCTGAACAATTACTAAATTCTTTAGGCTTTTATGTGTAAACATTATTTTACTTTGGGCTAATAATCTAATTTATTCACCAAGTGCAAAACCAGCAACAACACATTTTAAAAAACCCATTGGACCCTTTGCAGTCTAACACCTACAGCTACGTTATTCACAATTCATTGGAAGTTACTGGTACATATTCTTTGGATGCAGGTCAGATCCTCCGCGATTCCTCAGTGACCTGATGTGACTTTGAGCACTTCAGGTTCCACTGTTGAAATGACTGATGATGTGTGTTGCTCACATCAGTGATGCCTGGTCAATGAAGGTGGCCATAGTGATGTCCCGCTGGGACAGCCCCCCACAGTCATGTGTGCTGAGCGTGATCTGGACCTGGTGGAACAAAAAGGGGCACGTAAATCATCGTATGAGTAAAAACGTTTGCTTTAGTCAATAGCATCATCCCCTCTTGCCTTTCCCATTGACATGCAATAAAGCGGAAAAGGAGGAAATAAAAAGGCAAAAATCTATCCCTGCCTCCATCTGCAACAAATTGAAGTGTAAAGGGATAAAAGCAGTTGATACATCAGATGAGGCGAAGGCCCTGAAAGCAGTCAAAGTGTCATTTATGTTTTTGTGTTTAGGTATAAACCAGTAGAGCTTTAAAGGTAAGCACTAAAAGGAGCTGTAGCATTTTAGATGTCAAAGCAGGTGTAGTTAAAATATTTAAATAGTTTAAATATCATTTAAAAAGTGAAGTTAAGTGAGCTAAAGGTCAATGATGAAAGCATTGGGGGTAGGCTTCAATTTGTTTACCAGGGCCTGGTCAACAAATTGGTCAATAAAACGTTTAAATGTTTTAAAAACGACACATATTTTAAACGCGTTCATTATTTGTGTGTCCACTTGGGGGCACAACGAGCTGTAAACGACACCGACAGAGTTTGACTTCAGTTGATGTGGCCAACATGTTAGCAAACAGTTGTGCAGACACAGAACAACGTCAGCCTTCACTTGGACTCGTGTTTCTGTCCACCTCATCAATGTGAGTCCAATATCCACTCTGTTGTAAGTCTGTAACAGTCTCCTCCAACTCCTGAGGGGAACATTGGCTCTCGAGCTGCTAAATGCGCCACTTTGTCCACCAGCTAGTAGCGAGTTGAGCTAACTGCGCCAGTCCAGCTGATGGTGCCGCGCAGCCTGCGGCGAGGTCAGCAGAGCTGCCTGCGGGGTCTGGAAGCGACGCTGGCAAGTGCAGCAAAAGTGAACCAAGACAGTAAAGTTTGGGCCTTTGCCCGCTGTAGCTGAAAAATAGTATTGGATGTGCAAGGAAAACCGCGTCTCATTATCTTGACACGGCACCTGTGCGGGCTTGTACACTTGGTACACACAGGGAGTTGTGTTGAATCAGCCACGTTTAGTTATTAGGACAGTGATTTTAAAAGAGGACATCTCTCTCACTGTCTTTCATGATTTTGCAGATACATTTATATAAAAGACGAATGCATTTGATGCGTCAGTACATGGTCACAATACTGGGTCATGAGTCATAATTAGTCTTTTATACCTTATTATAGACATTGAACCATTCAGGATGATGGTCCATCTTTTCTGCTTGTAAAGCCACTCTGGACATGAAACCAAAAGCCTGAAGGGAAAGAACATCATACAGTCATATGTGTGTGTGTGTGTGTGTATAAATATTGTACAGTACTTGCTAGTTATGTGAATTTTGTTAGTTAATCATGATGTGTTATGAACCTGATTGAAGTCTTTAAAAATAAACTCTTTATAAATGGCATCCCGTCCCCCGACCTCCACCCACTGAGCGTTGCGTAGCAGGGGGAGTAGGTGGGTCCTCTCCTCCTCACTCAGACTCTGAATTTTACCAGCCTGGTAGGAAAGAGCAGAGGGAACAGCACAGCAGATCTGAGAGGGGCAGTTTCACAAACACAAACTGTGATTGGTTGCACAGGATCCCATCTGGAAACAATGAGTTGCCACATTCCTGGGTTAAAATACTAGCTGGTTCAAAGGTATGTGGTGGGAGGGGGTGCGGGTCCCTTTCGGTCACTCAGTTCCTAATCTTTACACATGATGCAGGGTCACATGGTTTTAGAGTTGCTCGTTTCAAATCAGCCTTCGTGACCCTGGCTGCACATTTTAACGGCACTGTCAACATTTCACAACATCCCCAAATCTGGTGTTATTGCACCCTTGAAGCGCAGATGAGATGTCATGTTTCTAAAACCAGAGCAAACCGATGTCACGATCACCGCCTGAAACAGAGCAATGACATCAACAGGTATCATAGCAACGCTCTAATCTGCTCTATCAGTGGAGCGAATGGGCAGCACACAGACAATACCCATTGGCTTAAGCCTCGTTCAATGGAACCTTACGTGCGGTGGCTTAATACATACACAGAGATAGGACAATCTTATGTCAGCCTTATCCCTGCAGAATCATACAGGCACATATTACATGTATCTATCTGCATTTATAAAACATTTTCCCGAGGAGTTTTAGACCGTGAGAGTGACTAAATGGCAACAGGTGTGTGAGCAGTAGGCAGCCCTCACACACTGTAGCGCGGTTGTGTACTCACCATGTTTGCAGAGTGTTTTCATGCACAGAAAACGTTCAGCTCCAGCTCCCTGTTGCACAAATCTGCTGTGGCAGCACGTGAGAGCAACTGGAATGAATCCATCTGACACAAGATCCGTAGGTCCTGCTTAGCTGCCCCTGCAGAAGCCTGAGCAGAAATCCTCACTGCTGATAGGCTACTTGGCCACCTGCCATCATGAGTTTAATCATAAATTGTCATCTGTTGCACAAGGCATGCGTGAGGCCAGCTATTGTGGCAGTATTGAGCAAACACTGCTACACCGGCAGTGTTTGTTGTCTGATGATAGAATGAAGATACTGTCCCTCTTATACACTCTTTAACAAACTATTCTATATATGCACACGTATTAAACATGAAACTGAAACGTAAACTTCAGAATAATGGCACACTGTTAATGATGTCTCTGTTCAACAGGACGGCAGATTTCAAAGCAGACGCTGCTCTCCAGCTGACAGGAGTTCATGTCAAAGGTTAATGAGCTGCTCCTGTGAGATTGCCCCGGTGAACTCATCTGTCACGGCGAGCGCTCAGGGAAATGAACTGGTTAATGAAATGAGGAGAGGGAGAGGATGTGACAAGTGATCAACATTTCACAGATGGATGGGTGGGGAAATGAGAATAATGCTTCAGTGTTTTGGTTGGAAAGGAAGGATTGAGGAAAAAAATAATTAGATGCAAGTCAAATGGTTGCATAAATTGTCTTTGGAAATGTAGTTTATCCCTCTGACTCCTACATCAATACTCACACTTACTCCTATATGCTTTTTAAACTGGGTAAGTGTCTGTTTTCATCATTAATCCCTATTTTATTCCAAATGGTAGACTCATTTTGCCCCAAGCGTGCTTCCAAATATAAGCATCACAAACCAGTTTAAAGGAACCACCTAACACGCATCCACGCTGCACTTTGACCGCTTTTTATATTGGTGCGAGTGTTATAAAGTTGAGCTTTGGAAGTGGAAGTTTTCGAGTAGCAACATGGAGCCCAGGAGAACGCTGCAAGCAAGTCTCACCTTGTTAATCCTTGTAACCAGCAGCTATGGAGGACACTTAAAATCAGGTGAGTCTTCTAGGATTCATTAGTGGTTGATGTGGATCCGCCTGGTGTTCAGTCTTAAACAGGCGTAAGTGTTCTTGTATTAAGATTTGACGCAAGGATTCTACCAAAGAGCAATCACTTTATGTCCCGACAATATTTGGACTCTCTTTAGCTTCATGTGTCAATCAATGTTTGGTCTTCATAATCGAGGTTAACATTCAATTATGACAAATGGACATGTCCGTAGTCTGAGAACTCACTCAGTCAATACTATTGAGTCAGTGTTATGATCTTGGTAATGACAGTGATCTGATACACCCTTCGGTTTTATATTTATGATGTACAAAAAGCTTTGTGTACACCATAAATCAGCGGTGCTTTGAATCTTTACAGGGCCCACTCTGAAAATGGACCAGGCTTTATTAACATTTCATAACCAGCTGGCAGAAGAAGTGCAGGTCTTCTACACGTCAGATTACTGCTACAAGGTAAAGCATATATTCACTGTCTCTCTGTTTGTCCAGGTTGTCCAAGATCAGGTATGTGTATATACAAGTCAGTAAAATAACTTAAGTTCTCCATTTGTCAAGTTTGAAATTCATGTCAAATCTGTGATATCCTGACTTTTAGTCAAAAGTCAGTCCCTGGCAAGCTTCAAAAAACTGGATCCTACATTTTTCATAAAGCAACATAATATCTTTCATTAGACCTCCCTTTCCTAGTAATTGCCCATGTCTTTCAAACCCCACACCTTCAGTGTGTATTGCAGTCTTTCTTTAAAAAGTGGAGATATGGAGAGATGTCATCATGACATTTTAAGATCTGTGTGAGAGAAAAGCAGCAAGTTCATTTTAGACTCTTTTATTTCTCTGAATTTTTGTATGTAGTTTTGAAAGTTGTTTTTCTAACCTCTAGAACAGTAATTCACAACTTTTTTGACTTGTGATGCTTTAAAACAAATGAATATCTACCTGCAAACCACTGCCACAAGTCTTATTGTTGTGCACATGAGCTTTTATCAGTTTTTCAAGAGTCATTTTCTCTTATAATTGAAAGGTGTTTAGAGACCTGAGGAGAGGAAAAGTCAGAAAAATAAACCCAATTTTCGTCCTCAGCGATTCCTTTGCACAGTTGAACCTGTGACATATCATATATCCTTTTTTACATTTCTTTTCTATTTCTCTTTTCTAATCCTTATTTTTCACACTAGTCTTTTAGCATGCCACATTGCATTCAACTACACGTATTACTTGTGTATCGGACAAATTAATCTTAGAATCATTATACCTTTAATTATCATGACCCCATCAGATTTGTCTCGAGACCCCTTTAAGTGTAAAGTTTAAGTGTAAAGTACATTAAGTCAGTGTTTCACCTGTTTTTACTTCTCAGTGTGTGTACCAGCATTTGGTCACTGTGAAGCCCAACAACAACAACGCATCTGCGGTGATCAGCACGAAATTCACTCTGACTATGCAAGTGGATTCACAGACCAGGAATGTGACTCTTTGCAGGTAACAAGTTAAACACCCTCACAAAGCATCCACAACATCAAACCACCTACAATCACCAGAGGTAAAAATGCTGATTAGTTTCCTGTTTACTCATATTAACTGCCTGTGAGAGTGTATTGCTCTGGTTTCCAGCCATGATATAGTGTGGTGGCATCCGATGATTGCATCAGCAGTCTGCGAGATTATTTACAGGGCTGGGGGAGTAATCCTGACCTGTTTTCTGGACCTGAGTGATGCCCTCCCTTAAACTACCTCCTGGGTATCGATCAGGAGCCTTTTTGGGGTTAATAAGACCTGACATTCCAATATTGATGCAAAGGGCTCATTAAAGCTTCAAAGCTGTGCCTGTCCTGTGGAAACCTCAGCGGGGAAGATAATTGGAGCAGACAGTTGCCATATTTAAAAAACAATCAGGACTGACGAGGCAGAGTTTTTCATTCGGGGGTCACCTGTAAACATGGGGCCAGAGATTCGGTTGCAACAGGACAAGCCTCTGGTGTTTTTTCTCGCCCTCTCAAGAGATCTGGTCCTGGGCTTCCTAGATCAATGTTGAGGTCTCTAACCAGACTGTGCTGCCATTGATTTCCTTTTCTCCTTTGAAAAAACACTCCAAGTGATAGCTAGTATGTCATCCCAACAGTGGATCAATAGGAGTGTGTAATGCATGTTTTTTGGTGGCCTGGACCTGGAGATGATGAGAGGACAGAGGGGTGCACTTTAAGTATGCAGCCACTAGGTGGGGCTCCTGAGCTTCATAAAGGAAGGAGTTAAGAAGACCATTTTTTTTTTATAGTTAGGTAAAGAGGAAAAAGGGAATGAAAAAAGTAATTCAATATTGTTCTAAGGAAATATAATTTCAAAGGGAATCAAATAAAAACAGCCTGTAGTTTTATGTGCTTTTAGGGGAAGAGTGTCTCAATATTTCACTGTTTTGGATGCAGGTGGAGTCAGACATATGGAGAAGGCGGTCACTACTCTGTTTGGATCCAGATGTTCAAGGCCCCCAGTAACCCCAGCTGCACTGACGCTGTGGATAAAAGACCAAACAATGCATACCTCCGTAAGTGCACAACACTGACGAAGAATACAGGATGATGACATTCAGTAATCGGTCGCTCGGTTTTGAATAACGGACTTAGAACGTGATAGCTTTAAGGTACAGTGACAGTAAAGGAACCTGGGTCCACGCTCAGGTCAAGCCTTTGATCCACTCTCTACTAAATGGAGTCAGCAAAGAATCACTCGGCTTGTCCACATCTACTGAGCAGTAATACTCACACATCTCCTGGGACATGATGTGTATTGATCAGATAAGACATGCTTTCTTGAAAAGGGATAAAAGAAAAGCTTTTCTGTTTGTTTTGAAGGACCTGGCTCCGCGCGTGGAGGATTGTGGGTAATACATTAGGGAGTGTGGAAGGATTAGGACGTAATGGGATTTTGAAAGCGTCTCTCTCCATAATGTACACTCTACTTAACAATATTGCAGATTATGTTGTAGATCAGACTTTTAAGGCCAAGTAGCCATTATCCAAGCAGATATATGGTCAGTGTGACGGCCCCCCTCACAGTATGATGAGCTTCCATTAGCTCCGCAGACCAGTGATTATACAAACTTCCCATAGGACTTGCTCATCTTAAGTAATGGTCTGGTCAGCAGCTGAAGACAGGTTAGAGTTGCCCTGCTAGGGAATTTCAAAGTTTACTTAAGCGTCTCAGATTGATCGGCTGTGGGGCTTCATGAGGTCATTTGATGGGTGCGGTATTCTTCAAGGATATGTTTCTGTGCAGCTACTATCAGATCCACCCTTTAATCATGTTAGTACTGTATTGTGTATTGTACCACAAAGCACAAGTCACCTGCTGAGGCCTTAATTCTCACAAAGGTATTCAGAATATCGACTGCCATCGAGTGCTTGTGCGACTTTAGCGGACGTATCGATGAACTGTAGTTGTTTTCAAATGCCTCCATTACTTTTCTATTCATTCCGACAATAACCAATAGAAAAAGCATGGCTGTTGCAGAGATCTAGTGTTGTTTCACTTCATATGCTGAGAGCTTTATGGTGTTTTTACGAGTGGGCAGCAGAGATGCCAGGACTTTCCCGAGGCGATTAAGTGACCACTCTTTGTTCAGAGTGGATGTCATAGTGTGGCTTCAGTTCAGGTTAAAATGGCTTCTTTTTGTTTGTTTTTCCACTGAAGACAAACACGTGCTTTTACGCAAGAAGGCCATACTGATATCTCCTGAGCCTATGTCTTATAGTTTTATAATCGGAAGCACTGCTGTAAAATGTCTTAACTGTTTATTTAATGCTGCTGGTGCTGAAGGGAGAGCAATAATGTTGCAGACTTGTGTTGCAAACAAAGAAGGTAAAAATCATATTAAGTGTTACTTAGCATCATTTACATTGCAACGCCACTATTAACATTTCTGTAAATGATGCAGTGATACAGAGACAGGACTGGGTAGATTTCATTATTTTTTTAGCAAATAAAAGACATCTCATCTGCAGTATTTGTGCCCTCTCATTCTGCAAACCTCATCTTGACCCCGCTCCTATCTATGATGCCCTCTGGCAAACCCGCTCTTTCCCTCTGTCTTTGTTTTCTTGTCCATGTTCCAGTGTAGCCTTACATTTTCCTTTTCGTACGCCTGCAGGGTTATATTACCCAGATGGATCGACCAAGAGTTTTCCATTAGGTCCTTGTTTGTCACTTGCGGGATCCCCTTTGACACTGGTTGACTGACAGAGAGCCACAAGGGAGTCCAGAGGCGAGCAAAGCAGACAGTTTGGACTGCTAATCAGGCCTTTTATCCCCAGTCAGATCCTTCTGATAGAGATGTACAGTATAAAGCTCCTCACATGGACCTCCAGACATGGAAGTAGGGTGCATACTGATTACATGTCCAATTGTAAACGTTTTCCTTTTCTCATTTTCCAGCTCTCCTGGCAGTAGCTCTCGTACTGGCGTTAATCGCTCTCTTATTCGTTGTGGCACCCTACATCTACAGGTACATATGTTTTTTACATCATCCACAATGAAAATACCATCCCGCACTGATTACTCCTCCATCAGACCTGGCAGCTCTAACTTGTCCCATTTACAGGAGGTGGTGTACATCACAATGTATGAAGACCATTTGCTGCCAACGCCCACGGTACTCAGTGGATAATGTAAGTAAAATGCTGCTTCTAATGAATGCATTATATTAATATATTAATAAATGCAACAAGATAACACAGATGAGTGATTTAATTGATTTCACTTAGATCAATCATTAAGAAATCAAATGAAATAAGTGCTCAAGAGGCAGTCTCATCAGTATCAACTACAATTTTGATGTACTAAACTTTCCAAATGAACCATTAAAACCCCAATGTTATTCATTTGTAATGTGCGTATGAGAAAAATGGATGGAAACCTTTAAAAGAAATCTATATATATTTTTATATCCTTGTTTGGTCACTTAACTCCTGGATTTTCCCAGAATTTTAAGTAACTGCACCACCTTTATTTCTTCACTGCAGAACAGCATTTCATTTCTTTATATGCAAACATTAAAGTTACCCTAATCCAACAGTAACATTGCATTATTTCTTTTGGCCAACTACGCAGCCTGAGCTGCATACCAAAATTGCTCTGAGACTCCAGTCATCAAGAAGTTTGGGAGACACTAATGGAATGATTGATACAAATGTTAGCAGAGCCAATTGTACAGCAGACTTGCATGGAAGAGATAGAGCGTCATATCCATCCAATCATCTTGCTTGATGGCAAGAGCTGCTGTGTAATTTTGGTGAGCATGAATGGCTGCTCTCATTCTTCCAAGCAAGATGTCTCTGTCTTCCATATGCTGGCTGGTTGGCATGCAGATCCATCATAACATATTAGTGCTGGTGTCTTCCTGCTCTGGCTCTTTAAACTGCTGCGTGGAGGCCAGCGAGCCAGGCTAATCTAACCGAGAGGGCAACAGGCCACAGTCATCTCAATGCTGCCTTCACAGAGAGAGGGAAAAAGAGGCGCCGACACACAGCACAGACGATGACCCAGGATAGAAAGATGGCCAACATCATTTTAAGGAGTTCTGACCCATGCGGCAATTGGATATTTGGTTTTGTCAACATTTTTACATCTCAGGACAATTATAGTTACGTAAAATCTTCAAACAAGTTTGAATTAGATATCCATTTCCTTTTGTGGTTGCTACCAGTATATGATAATATTTCTATTTTATGTATTTCTAGAAGTGTCGTCTGTGTTCAACCTCTCCACTTTTTTAAATCTAAAAGTTAATGTACGGAGGGTACTAAAAATAGTACTAAAAAATTCAAACTTAATGCCAATCAGCAGAACATATGTCTTGTAATCAGCACTTTGATATGTAAGCATTCAAAGCAACATGAGGCAACTTAGAGGGCTCCTGAGAGACAAAAAAAAGCTAAATTATTTAAAGCTGCACTAATCAATATTTTTATATCAACATAGGATCAAATGACTACGTGGAATGTGAAAGGGGAAGGGCTCAATCATAGTGGCAAACCTACAGAAATGTATCACCCGACTCTACAGTTGCCGGCAGCGCTACAGAGCGCCTTAGCGTCTTTCAGCTTATTGTTTTGGTTTTACTGTTTTGGCTCAGTATTTTTAATCCCAGGTAAAGCAGGCAGCGGTTTTGAGCAAAAATGCTCTTGCTACCTACTCAGTATCAAAAGACAGACACATTTAGCAGCTGGCTAATACAGAGCTCAAAGGGAATATTGGACTTTCATCAGGTGACAACATGACTCCAAATGAATGCTAATGTTGCTCCTTGTCTGCAAGATGTGTGAATGCCTTACTTTATCTACTTTATGCAACAGACTTTCAATGTTAACATCTTGCTCCGCTGCCCCCAACTGGCCAAAGGAAATCAGTTAATATTTATTTAATACGTTAAAGAATACTTTAAGAAATGTTGCTACTTTTCATACAACCTTGTATGAGCCAAACTGGTGTTAATTTCCTTAGAAATATCAGAACTTAATTTTTCTACCCTGGCCTCTAATTGTTTTTACAGGAGGCTTGTGAAGCTGAGGAGCACAATGTCACTAAAGCTAAACCAACACGTCTGCACTCACTGGACACTTTCCGAGGGTATGAACGCCATCAGCAACCATCCTGTTTATCAGTCTATCACCACATGCGGCTCGTTCACTTGCTAATTCTTTTTGGAGCAGTCTGAGGCATGATGAAGATGTACAGGCCCATCATAATGAATAATTACAGGGGTCACCGTCTGGCCACATGCTCCCCCAAGCTTTTGTTATCAGGCGGTATAGCTTTGGGCATGATTTCTGATATCAGTGTGTCTCGGGTTTGGAACATTGTGTTGCTATTGGACAGGAGTGATGCATGTGATTGTATCTGGACTCCCTGCTAGCCTTAATTGTGGCCTGGGGGTGGACACAAAGCCCGCCTCCCTGGAAACAGGATGCTGGTGTGGCTGTGACCTCCCCCTAGCCAAATAATTGATGTAATAATACCGTCAACATATCAGCACACATCCACGCGGCCATAGATCTCCTGCCAAAATGGAGAATGAGAGGAAATCCAGCAGCACAGAGGCAGCGTCCAGCAGACAATTGGCATCTTCTCCATCTGTGGCTTCCTTTTGGAAGAAAAGCTGTCTGAAACCACCGTGCATTTGTGCTAAATTCTAAATACCACATAGTTTTATTTAGTTTGGGTTAAATACACTTAGACCAGAATTTGCAAAAGGTTCAAGGATTTCGATTTAATTTCCCTTCAGTTACGCTGCCGTCCTGCTCAATCTTATTAGCTGAAATGTCACTCTGGGGTTACAGATACTTGTCACATATTGATATCCTGATAGGTAACACTGGAAATTCTCATATGCGACAACGCACTTAATCAAACTGTGACTCAGCGCTCAAGATTAACGCTGCGTGTGCCTCCTCGGCCCTGTGACTTATGATCCATACTCCCTGATAAGTAACAACTTTCTGCGGAGAACAGACACATCATCGACCATAAATGCTGAGACATTTCTGAAGGCAAAAGGCTTTTCTTCTGAGCTGAAAGGTTTTTCTGATCATTGCTCAGGCTGCACTGACATGATATACAGAGAACAGTAGGGTACGGTTGCACGTTAATTTTTCTAAAAGGATTTGGATTTTAATCTTGTGCCGCACTGCTAAAAGCCTGTCGCCAGTTTCCTTACTGTTGAAAATTGCACCGTCAGTAGTTCATACAACAGAGGGAACAACTATTACAGCATTACAACAACAATGGATTGTCGGAAGCATTTAACACCAGGTGGCTGACTCATTCCGTTGCCTTATTTTGACTAAGCTCCAAGTTTTCTTCCGATTCAGTTTCAGATATGCTCTGATGTTTGGCCACACAAAAAAAAGAACCTTGGCATTTCCACTCAAGCAGTAATTTATTATGACTAGATTGGATGTCAGTGTATTTGATATGGCCAGCACAGAAGGTAACTCAATACTCTGCAGTGATAGAGTGTAACTATCCATTTGCAACGGCGAAATGTACTAAGCTAACACTCTAATTGGTAATGCATGTACAGTGAGTCAAATCAAAGAAGTCCATAAGCGTCTATCAGCGAGTCATAAGCAGTTGTCACTGCTGCGAGAAAGACACGTCTATCTATAATATGTTAGCTATAAATCACGTATACTGATTCCCAGACATGAATTAAATCTATTACTGAAGTGACAAATGCTCATTGGAGAGCTTCACGGGGATATTTACAACTCCAACCTGATTAGTAACCAGGAAACAAGCCTGTGGCGCTTCAACCTGGACATAATCTTGTATTAACTTTGGTGCAACATAAAGCAAAGTGTTCTCAGTGCACATCATATTAATCACTTAAAGTTTCCTTTCATCACAATTAGCAGCCACTGCTGTCACATGTGTGTGGCATTTGTAATGCAATCTGCCAAAAATGGAGCTCTCCTTCACAATCAGACACCCATAGTGTTTTGATTAAAAAGAGGGCCAGTAAGCCCTGATATTGTGGGGATTTTCACCGGGCTCCCATGTGGCCAGTGATTTAACCTCTGTCTTTGTCACTATGGCGACTAATGGATATGTTCGTCAAAATTTAAATGATAGCCTGCATGCATATGTGTGCGTGCGTGAGAGAGAGATTAGTACATGGACACATGCAGCAAGGTTTACCTTACCTTAATAGCCCTTTTGAGATGATAGTGGCCGATTTAAAAAATCTTGTATCAGCAGGTTGGGGCTAAAAGAGCAGTAATGGCTTTGGTGCACCTCTTAATTGAATCTAGACAGAAAAACGAGAGGAGGCAGAGGTAGATACAGTGCATCTTATCAGAGAGTCGTGTTCTTAGAGGTTGTCCTAATCTTATTATGGCTCTTAAAGACCCCCCCGATGATATTATTTTTTCTTTTGATTAAATAAAACATGAATTAAAAGCATAAATTCAAGTATTTCTGATGGTGAAAGAATTGAATCGGCCTTGGAGCAAACCTCCGTAGCCGCTTGACCATGCAACTATTTACATTCCCCCTCAAGTTTGTGTTGTGTAATGGCCCCCGCCCATTTTCTGACATGCAACGCAAACACCCTTTTTCCCCCCAGTGTCTGATTCAGAGAAGCAGTCCATCACGTGTGCTGTGTTTCAGCAGCCTTGGCCAGTGCTAAAGCATAAAGTGTATCGTATATTAGACGCAAAGTCTTTAGTCAGCACTCCTGCTCGAGGAGATCCAGAGGACAAGTGTTCATTTCCTGAGTGATTCATAATGCTTAGATTGCATTACCTTGCATTTAAAGTATGACAGTATAAAAAGCCCCTCCTCTGGTCTCTTTAACTTTAATTCAAAACTGAATATTGTATCAGATGTATTGGTTACATGGTATGAAAACAGTTGGTTATGAATCTGTTATGCTGTATTCATAATAGTTTTAATCCATGTTTCCATCATTCACTCTCCTGTATGAAGGTACAACAGTGTATTATATTGCTTACTCATGGTAGTGTCTTTGTAGGTTTTCCCTGACAGTGATGGTGTTTGTGAACTACGGTGGAGGGGGCTACTGGTTCTTCCAACATGCACCATGGAATGGTGAAGTATAAGACATGCACAGAATACTAAATAAAACAAAAATAAGCGTTACATTACAGTATATATAGTACAAACTGCAGCCTTATAGCATTTTGAATCGCCTCTTTAATTGTGTTTCCCCGACAAGTATATTTGATATAACGCTGCAGGGATGATGGATTTCTGTAGGCCATCCCCATAAGTTAGCATCACACTTGTGCCTGTCACGGTGCGGTTAAAAAGAGGACCCAAACGCAAAAAAGCTTTATTAAACAACAGATGAATACAAAACATAGGTATAAAACAACACTGAGGGAGCAGGCCAAGGTAATGAGAGACAGGACAAACCAGGATGGCACGAAGGATCAACGCAGGGATAAACACAGAAGGAACGACCACACCAGAAAACATAGACGACAAACCAACAAGGGACAATGGGTCACACAGGTGTACACACACACACAGAGCTAATAAGAACAAGAACAGGACACAGCTGCAGGAGGCGAAGACACCAGGGCAGCCGGCTGATTAGACACAGGAGGATCAAATCAGGGCGAGGCAACCAAATCACAAAAAGGCGGGAAAACACACAAAGACAGGAAGTAAAACGAGACATGACACAAGGTGAGTGTTCTTCACAAAGTAAAACAGGAAACAGAAAAACTAAAAGCCAGGATCATGACGACTCCCTCGACAAAAAGCCAATTCGGATTATTGCAGAAAATAAACTCTGTGACAAACAAACGTTTTTGATACTTACGTGTTTTGTTCAGCAAGATAATCTTCACAAATCAACCCCTTCTTTTAGGATTTTGTAAATGCAATCACCAGAAGTAAAGAGCTAGCGCTAGGCTACACCACGGTCGCATGACTTCACGTCACCACCACGAAGATAAAGGCGGACTAGTGTAGAAGTCTCGTTTAGCCACTTATTAGCAACCATTGTTTTTAAGACTCGCAAAAGCTTCAAAATTCACGAGGGGTATTATTTACTGATGTATTTTACATTATATTTTACATTGAATACATGTCTCTTAAGCTTGTGTTAACCATAGACCTCATTTCAGGCATCTAACCAAAAACCCATTCACAAAACCTTTGAGAAGAGGGGACCGGAAGTGCAAAAATGCTGACTCATTTCCAGATTTTAGGACTCATTCCTGCAGCACTCTATAGCTGAATGGACCAGCAGCTCACAGGGGTCAGTCGGTTTCATGGAAGGAGCGGTACTTCTAACATTAATGAACGCCTTCTTTTACATGAAGCCAGATATGAAATGAACGTGTGAAGTCAAGGCAATTATTCAATGGCTGCGTTCTCCCCGTCGTGTCTGCACCATTTTCTGACCTGTTGTCACTAATTATGATAAATGCAGTCTCAAACCAAACACACAGGATGCCATTCTTCATGCGAGCCAAATCAAAAGGCACGATCCATAGATTTTTATTGTTATTAACAACAGGGGAGGAGACGAGAAGCAGGAGAGATAAGTGTTTAAATGGCAGCTGAGCTGGGAGAATCTGGGAGGTGGCAGTGAATGAGTGCTACCCATTCTGCAGCAGTGGTTGTTGAAAGTTTTTTTTTTTTAAAAGCAAAAATGTCACTGAAACTTTATTAAATTCATGTCATTGTTTAGAGGTGTTCTCAATTTAAATCTAATAATAGCCTCTACATCTACAAGGATGTATTGATTTCAGGGTGGTTTGATTAATCTCCTTGCTGCTGTCACAGGATATGTATTCACCTTTTCAAAATGGAAAGTTAATGACTGTTCATCACTTTAAGGACATAACATTGTTCTTAATTCACCTCGTAGTCCTTTTGGATTTGGATTAGAAAAGGGCAAGAACTGTGAACTCTGTATAATGGCATCACATTCAAGCATCTGTGTTTTATTGATATTAATATATGGCTCTGGATTTGTTGCAGGCCTAACTGTGGCAGAGCTTGTCATGCCATGGTAGGTTTGACTCATGAAGACTATCATATATTTCCAGTCCTATTTAAATCTACACAAATATACATACTTGTGTGCCTATATACATGTTTTAATAGCGTGTTGTTGTGGTTTCTTCCAGGTTTGTGTTTATTATTGGGACTTCAGTGGTGTTGGCTTTCCGATCCATGCAGAGGAAGAGAGTCAGCCGCCTGCAGCTGCTGCGCAAAATCAGCTGGAGAACAGTCGTCCTCCTGATGCTCGGCTTCTGCTTCCTCAACTACTCTCCAAGAGACGGACCACGTAGGTGCAAAATATGCAGCACACGATTGTTAAAGGGACAAAGACGTTATATGTGGTTGTGTTTGTTCTGTACTTTTTGTTTTGTTCTATACTGGGGAAATGATTATAACATCGACTCTGGCATGTCTCATAATAATAATAATAATAATAATATGACCACTTGTTACATGTACAGCACTCTAAATCATTAGCACCGTCAGAGAACACAAAGAGGCTTTTCTTGTGTTAATGCACCTGTTCAGCTCAGTTTATAAACAACTGCATTTGCTGTTGTATTATGTACATCAAACTATTTTGACGCAAATTCTATAAAATAAATCAGCCACCACATTGATAATCGACTACTTTTTTTAGTCATTTCAAAAGAAATATGGAAAAACATTTGATGGTTCTACCTTCTCAAATGTGAGAAATTGTCACTTTTTTTGACTTAGCATTATAATAACCTGAATATGTTTGGTTTCATGACTGTTGGTCGAACAAAATAAGATATAAGATTATACTTATTAACATTTTCATGGGTATTTTTCACTGTTTTATAGACCAAATTAATATTCTTTGAATCGAAATAGGATTAGCAGACTTAATTGTTTATGAAAAAACAATCACTAGCTTCAGCCTTAATGTTGTAGAAGATAGGAGCATTATACAGCCTGTATTTGATATGTTCGTAATATGCACAAACTAAAAGGGTTGTTTTCACATAACTGCAGTTTGTCAGGTGACAAAGACAAGGATGTGTTTAAATCCAGATTTGTGATAAAAGCTGCAGGGCTGTGTCGGGGGTTAAAGGAAGGGGAAGCAGGCTGAAAATCCCCATTTCATCGTCCACCTGGGGATGCACGGCCCCTCACACATTAGCCAACCCCAGTGCTAATGGACTTTCCTGGGTGGATGTCTGCGTAACTGGGTTAACAAAAATATTGTTATTGTGTGTGTATGTAGTCTCAAAATCTAGCACCAGGGGAAGTTTAAAAGAGGCAGATTGAGCAAAAACAAGCGCTGCGGTAATGGACAATTACAAACAGATAGTGTTACACTCTTCAGCCCCATGCAGCTGCTGTAGAGGCTGAAGGCATAACAGCACAGTGACTTTTACCATAAACTGCAGCTCTGCCCTCCGTCTCCAAGGACGTCCTCGGCAGTTCAGTTTGATCTAATAAGAGAATGGAGTCATATCGGCTCAATGTGGTGAAACCGTTTCAATGTCAGACGAGACAGAAGAAGGTGTTAACCTTCGGCAGAAACTATGAGTCATTTCAAATAAACGCTGCAAATCATCGTCAAAGCTGTTATATCCAATTTTGGATATTTTATTTTTATTTTGTCACTAAAATTACAAGTCGCTTGACTGAATGTATTCATTTCATATTCCATGGGATAAACTCAAAAACCCATTGTGGTGAAGCTAAAAACATTTTCTCTTGTTTCCTTAGAAGTTGACATTTTTGAAATACAAAAATATTCTTTTGCTCAAGGCGACAGTGTTTTCAAGATTTCATCTCTGACCATTTGACAGTGTTTAATCTTTTTTGGATGGTGACAAGTTACAAGAAACGATCAGTCAGATGAAGATGAGGTCAGGGGGTCAGACTCTAACCGCTGCTGTTGAGTAGCCTTCAGAGGATGCTATCTTTGAAAAGTTTTTGGCTCTGCTACGGTATTTGCTCTACTTTCTGATGGCTTTATTCAGTTCTGCTCACTTCCACCACAGAATCATTATTTTATTCAATCTATCACTGAAAGTGCTCGGAGATGGGAAGCAGACAGCAGAGCTTTCACTTCTTAAATGATATTGAACGGGTCTCAATTTCACACAAAAAAACTGAATAAATTGATCAGAAAAGGAAACAAAAGATGTTACAGGTTCCTGCCGTTCTCCTTAAAACTGTGACTTTCAGGACTTTTGTATCATATAATTCAATTTTGTGGGGGGACAGATGCAGTAAATTATCTTGGTGTGGGTGTAACCTGCAGATTTAACAAATGTGTCATAAGTAAGAGCTTCCTCTTTTCCTATGAAAGGAGACATTTCCGCCTCTTATTTGATTTGTCCGGATCAATGATTGGGATTACGCTGTTTTCGTGGCACTTTGTGCGGCAAAGAGGTTTCCAATTAACTAATGTGTAGATTACTATCAATCTCTCAACCACAAGCCAATGTTATCCTCCCCAATTTGTCGAGACAAAGAGATAACTGGGAATCTTTGACTAGCTTCCCACGTTCTTGACATGTCCGTATCCTGAAGGCGGACACTATTTCCCAGTGCTGTCCGTCATCCTCCTTCAGGAAGAAGTACTGTCGTGGAATGTTAGAGAAGATGCTCTCATGTCCAATATTATCAATTTCCTGATTTTATAATTTGCTAAGATCATCAGGAATAGCTTTACACCACTGAGTTATATCTGCGCTTGTACCTGAGTTGTAAGGTCATATATTCATCATTGGGTATCAAGGCACGCATGAGGGATCATGCTGCGTGTGGTTGACTGTGTTGCAGTGTCCTGGTCCTGGCTGAGGATCCCTGGAGTGCTGCAGCGTCTGGGCTTCACCTACTTTTTTCTGTCTCTCCTGCAGACTTTCTCGGGCCAGAAAGAAATCCCACTGAGAGCGGTGAGCAGCTCTGTCAAGTTCACTTTAGTCTGTCATTACGCACCAGGGGCAAAAAAGAAAAAGTCCAGCCTGAAACAAAACGTTTATAAACAGCTAATTTACTTTATGCATCTTGGATTCCTTGTTCTATTATTGTTAGTGTTTTTCTTATTGCTGGGATCACTGGCCAAACATACACCAAAATAAAGTTTCATGTTAAAAAGAGATGAGAAGTTTTTTTTATTTTGAAGGTATAATATGTAACATTTCAGCATAAAATTATTTCTAAAAACGACTAGACCTATGTTATAGATTTTGTTCAGTTGTGTTCTTACATTATTCCAAATGTTTGCAACAATCTTCAAATAGAGAAATACGTATTTTTAATCAAGGGTCTGTTTTATTTGTCGCCTTTTAATGGTGTCGTATCCCCTTTGAACATGCGTCAGCAGTGTGGTTGTCTGCCAGCAGCTGTCATAAATGTACTTTTCATCCAGTTTTAAGTCTCATTTTTACGATACACTTTTTAGATCTTGGTCATTTTTAACTATATATTTTAACCGGATGAAGGATTTTAGACATCGGACGTCTGGATCTTAAGTTAGAGAGGAGGAGACCTGCGAATAATTTGGCCCACGGTACAAACGTCCTGAATGTCTGGATCTTAAGTTATCAGAGAAACAAGCTGAGCAAACGTTAGTGGCAACTCGGCTCGCAGCTCCTCCGGGACGTCCAGCTGCGTCGGAGAAACATTCATTTTCTCACCATACACCATTTAATCACTCATACTTTTCCCATGATCCCACGCTACTTCACGACATCGCCAAACTCCCTCTTTTTGTTGTTGTTTTGATTGAGAGACCCCTAGTGGCCGAAAATGATACTGTGCGTTTAACACGATCTATGTGTGATGCAGAATCACTGGTGGAGCCCCGTCCAGGATCTGGTCCTTTATTGGCCCCAGTGGCTGATTATCATCCTGCTGGAGACTCTGTGGCTCTCCATCACTTTGCTCATGCCTGTACCCAACTGCCCCACGTAAGTCCAAGCAAGGCTCCCACTGCCATGTAACAGACTCACTAATCCACTGTACACATATACTAAAAGTGTAAATCTCTCCTTGCTAAAATAATCTCCCGTTGGGGCTGTTGCGCTGCAGCAGAGGTGTGAGTGTGCACCTTGTGCTGCTGGTGTTATGAACCGCTGTGATTTATGGGCCTGTGGTGGATGCTTCAGAGGGCATAATTAGCCAATCTCAGTCTGTCATGTGCAATAAGAAGAGCGGAGGCAGAGGATCCATCTTCCTCGCTCTGCGTCTTCTGCTCAGTGCTTCTTTTTGTGTGTGTTTTTCCCCCCATTTCTGTGCATGGCATAAGTGTTAAAATAGTCTGAGTTCAAATAGTAGCACTTGTGTTTCTTCCAACATCTGATTTATTTTTTGGTGGAATGTGAGGATATGTGGTGAACACAAATCCCGTACTAAACTTAAATTTGTCTGATAGAAAAACCTGCCTGAAGAGCTTCCTTTGGTTAAATCTGTCTCATGTTCCTAAAATACTTCTTTTTTTTTTTTTTCTTTTAGAGTCCTGCATTTTTAATCCATTATAATTATTTTGTTACTTTTTCAACGCTATTCCTTCTTCTTTAATACTGATATATTATATTGTTTGCTGTCAGAGGGTATTTGGGAGCTGGTGGAATCGGTGATAACGGTCTTTACCCAAACTGCACTGGAGGCGCAGCAGGATACATTGATAGATGGATGTTTGGTGATAACATGTACAGATACCCCACGTGCAAAGTAATATATATATATTTTTTTTTAACACGCCTTTCATTATTTTATCCATCTATCTTAAAACCTCCCAGGTGTAATTAAAACAACCTTGCTGGTCCTTTTCATCTTGCTTTTTCCAGGAATTGTATCGCACCACACAGCCCTTTGACCCAGAGGGAGTTCTGGGTACAATTAACTCCATTGTCATGGGATTCCTAGGGATGCAGGTAAGATGGATAATATTTCTCCTGTATGATTTAACAAGTAGTACAAGAGTATTTCTAATATTTCACTATTATTCTGTTGTCATTGTTTAGTTCCAAATGTCCCATTGCTTGGATTAAGAGTGATGCTCTTTATTATACTGTGTTTTACACATATATAGTTTAGTCTAGGTTGTTCATTAAAACATTATTAAGGCTAATTAAACGGTCAGGCCACTCTTTACTAGTTGTTTTGTGATATCTGATATTTCATTTGTGATGCTGAAACCATTTTAAATTCAGATTTGAAAAACTCCAGTTCAGCAAACTACCAGAAACAGTCACAGTCAATCAGGATCAATCACAGACTTCACTATTTTCATAGTGAGATAAATGTTAAATACAAGAAAACTGTTGCCAGCAACTAACCAGATTAACTACCCACACTAAACAGTTTATGTAAAAATATGTTGGTTTTGTGCTAACAAAATTCTATTCTCTTTGTAGTTAAATAGCTGAGAGAAATGTGACATTTTAGAATCTTGGCAGGTTTAAAGTAGATACCACTAGAAGCACGTGAGAAAACACGGGATGTTTTTCTGTGATTTGGGTGAACTGCCCCTTACGTCCTCACAGTGCTGTCCTCTGATTGGCTGAGAGCAGCAGCGTCTTTGATTCATAATGAACCAAACTCGTTCTGTGAAGGCTTACTGGTCAAATGAAGAAGATAGATTTTGGATGTATTCAGTTTAGAGATAATAAAAAGATATATATGTTAGACAGTGAACACTTATCGAATAGCTCAAATGACTGGATTGTGCTGCAGGTGCCGGCTTGGAAAATTAATTTTTTTGTGTACCTGCAACATGGAATAACATGCAGAACAATCGGAAGCTTATGTCACTTTTATCTTTAGTGCAATTAAAAAATGTCATTTTATCCTATTTCACTTCCAGTTGTTTCTGTTTTAGTTGACTGATTTTCCTTAAATATAACTGCTTTATTTATTATTAATGCTTCTTATTTGTGTCTCTTGGTGACTATGATTTGTAGTTTATTATTGTTAGGCTATGTTGTAAATGACGTCTCTACCTCAATGTATTTCCGAGTTAAAATATTTATTTTAAATGAAGGTTATGTGAAAGACTCTTTCCCGCCTATTTGCACAGCTGCCCTCCTTTAATGACAAAATGTTGTCAGAAAGTGAGGACCTGAGTCTCTGATGGCGACAGCGTCACTTATAACCATTTGTGTTGTGGGAAGTAGCCATGCAAAAGCAGCCACATTGCTGAATTCCCTGTGGGCGGTTAGCACTGAGCCCTTCCGTCAGTGAGTCTTAGACGACACGCCAGGTGTCCGCTGCCCTCCTCTGTGCTCGCCCGTGCTAATGTCCTCAGCTGAAACATATTCATCATCACCAAATTAATCAGAGGGTGTTGATGACTTACACCACAACTGGCTCGACAGGATAGAAGAAATGTGACCGCCACGTCAGGGACGCGGCATTGACATCCCAGGCCTATTAGGTTACCCAAGGGCAAAACTTGTACACACCGGTTGTTGGTGTTTACATGGTATTTCTCATTAAATTAAGGATCGAATGAGTTGCGGTATCCGTGCTTATCTCCGCCTCCTTCTCCACAGGCCGGGAAAATTATAATTTTCTACAAGGGGATGAACCACCACATCCTCTGTCGATTCCTAGTGTGGGCCGTCATCCTGGTAAGTTACATGATGTGGGGGTTTGAAACACTGCTGGGAAAGTAAACAAGTATAAAAGTCAATTGATGATTTAAAACCAAGACAACAAATCACTTCGTCCTGCTTCTATGACTCACACGGAGCGGAGCACTTTTATGGTCTTGCTGTTTTACTTCGCCTTGCAGGTAAACTCTGCAGCGTGTTTTCCAGCCACTCGGGTATTAGTCATCGCTGCCGAAGCCATTCATTAGCAGGACTTAGTAGAGGACATGTGTGTGATCTCAGTACAATTAAACAACATCCATGTGTGGCTGTGTTTCCGGGCGGACATGGGTATCCAGCGCCTCAGGGGGACACGCTCTCTCTCTCTGCCATACATGTGGTTTTAGATTAGAAGAGTTGTCCGTATTTCTTACAGTCTACTGCAATCAGTGGCATCTAATGAAGAGCACGATTAATTCATACACCTGCCCACTAAGTCTCAACAAACATTTACAGACCAATCACATGACGGCATGGATAAAGTGGTATAAAAGAAATACATTTAAGTGCATTCCAACCCAGCATAAAAAGATAAATGTCCTTATAAATCTGCTCAGATAGCATTTGAGGTTATATTTGTTTTGGGTCTGTGCTAATTCTGGGTGGTCTCAAAACACAAGAAAATACAAGCTGGCCTCTATTTCATTTAGAGGGGGAATGTGTCCCACAGGGAGAAGCCAAGTGTTATACGAGACGGCCCGTTTTGCATTTCTAAACCTGTGACAGGAGGCCGTTACGCTCTAACGAGATTGACAGATATCCATGTAGAAAGGCCAGGCTTTGCTGAGCTGTGCTTGGCCATTGTTTGTATGTACAGTACAGTGAGATGCTGTAGAGATGTAGCTGGTTTGCGAAATGGGGTTAGCAGGATCCTGCATGCTGTGGAGGCAGACATCCTGAACTGGCAGTGCTGTGGCCTGAAGCGATGATGGAGCTGGAGGAGCTGGCTGCGTCACTCAGCCTTTGAAATCAAACTGTGCAGGATGAAAAGAAGGGGCCAGTAAATGCAGACAGAGAAAAACACTTAGTTTAGTCCCATTAGTTTTAAGCTATGTAGTTGTTGTATAATATTACTGTCACTTTTCTGCTATTTCAGTTTCCTGCAGACCAGCATGTTTAACTGTTTTAACTGACCAATGTGAAAAAAACACCTCAAATTAAGAAAACAATTTCATCCATTAACTTTGTTATCAGTACTACATCTGTCATGTAAGTTTCTCAAATCAAGTCAAGTTTATTTGTGTAGCCCAATATCACAAGCATTATCTCAATGGAGTTTTTAGGCCCCAAACAGGAATGATTCCTCTTGCAGCCAGAAAGAAAGCTCCCAAAAAACCTCAGCTTGTATGAGTCCAAAGATGAGCAGCCTACAGTCATTCTAGCAGCTCTGTGTGGCTGCTATTAGGCACAGTGGTGCTTCGAGCTAAATGCTAACATGCTCACAGTAACAACATGCTAATGTTTAGCAGGTATGTTTACCATAATCATCGTTATAGTTCAGCATGTTAGCATGCTAAGATTTGCTAATTAGCACTTCATACAAAGTACAGCTGGGGCTGATGGGAATGTCATTAGTTTATCAGATATTTGTTCATGCACCAAAGTATTGGACAAATTAAAACGTTGTCCTGATAATGGTGTGAGATGAAAAGTCGGAGAATCACCAAAGTTATTACAATTCATCCTAAATGTCAGTACGAAATATTCTGACAATCCGTCCTATAGATGTTGAGATATTTCAAGATAGACATTTTGACCGCATGGTGGCACTAGAGGAAAAGTGAGGGGATCACCAAAGTCTTTAAGATTCATCATCTTGGAACCATGAAGGTTTGTACCAAATTTCATTCCAAACTATTTAGTAGTTGTCAAGACTTTTCACTAAAAGCGAAAATGTCAACTTCCTGGTTTTGTTAATGGGAGGTCTGACAATCTATCCAATATGCAAAGTGATGGACAGACAGACAGATAGACAGACACTGCCATCCCCAGATGCTGTCAATGGCAATTGCAAAAACAGAAAAATTGTTGTACAACAACAGTATTATATTCCAACTAGAGGGGTACTTGGAGAGCGCAGACCTCCCCCAAGGCCAATAGTCCAGTCTCCCATGACATGCAAATCTGCAAGCACAACCACTATATATGTCTGGATATATTTCTAAAACTATTACAATTATTAGTTGCATGATACGGTATGTTCCGCTCCAAAATGTAATGGGCTCTTCCTTCCTCCAGCTACACCCTCCCACCAGGTTTCATGAAAATCGGGTTAGCAGTTTTTCCATAATCCTGCTGACAAGGTATAAGATTGTGATAGGTCCAATGTTGTCCAATATAAGAAGTCCGGTAGTCCGAGGAATGGGCCTTCTAGGTTTTGTGAATACGGAAGAATCCTACTCGTATATGTGAGAATCCATTGAAGTTCTGTTGTGAGAATTTATTGTCATTAACCTCAATTCTTAAATGACAAATCTCCCCATTATGTCTCCTGGTGTTGAATCTTATTGACTCTCATTGTGGAGCGAGTGTCTGGAGGGAGGTGAAATAAATTAGATCCATTTGGCTTCTCCCAGAGGCACAGAGTGATAAAGTAACACATGAGGAAATAAATAAACATTAGGCTTTTAGGTTTTGCCACAATATACATTTGATGATGAGGATGCTCCTCAAGATTGTGATGTTGCAGACGTATTCAGGATCATACAGTTTTTAGTGATGGATCAATACAGGGACGTAAGATCCTTGTTAACTGAAACAGAGAATAACAATAAAATAGATTTTCTCACATTGCAATGGTTGACAGAGAGAGCTGGACTTTTTTATTGATTCTGGGAAGAGATACAGACCGTGTGCAAAGTAAAAATACAGCATGTGTGTTCTGCTTTGTTTCTTCTTTAATCTCAGCTGAATCTATTTTTAGTGCCACAAACTGTTTTTCACCTACAAAGAAAGCAAAATTAGTTTTAGTGATTGGCCTTTTTTTCTTATTGACTTTGCTAATCTGATTTGGCCTCAGAGGGGAAGCAGTAAGCAGAGCTGAACCGCCTCTTGTTTCAGACATGTGCTCTTGACATTAGCAGGCCTCCTCAGTGGAGGAGGGAGCTCATTTCTACAGGCATCCAACCACAGGATTGATATTATGCACAGGAGGTTCACAAAGAACCAGAAAGTGTTGATACAGTAAACGACAAGAGAGGTTTTACACCACAGATTTCTGTAGCGGATTGATATTCAGGGGCGGCCATGCATCTTCTTCCTCCTAATAAACAACAGTCCCTGTTAATTAAAATCCAACGATCAGGCTCCAGAAGTGAGAAATTGAAATTGAGCGATTGCCCCACATACCAGCCCTGTCCCACATCCTGCCGCCTGGATAGCCTGGAGACTCAATCCAGCCCCGGCTAGGCTATTTCCACACCATCGATTCTGTCATCTATACACATGATGGATATCCACCTAACAAGCATGTTTGGATTCTAACCACTGCCCTTGGTTTCTCTCTGGAGCACAAAATGTACCCTCAAGTATCTAAATTATATGTAAAGGTACATAGATGAGGCAGTAACAGCTTTCATTGATGAAGAGTTCATGAGATCATACACAGTTCCTCTGTATCGGGGTTAATAAGGCTGTGGAGTCGACTTCAAACGTGTGACTCTGGAGGTGGCTCTCTTTTGAAGAGCGCAACATTCCAGCGTGGATGATCAAATTGACGTGTTTGTGTTCCGATATTGTGTGTGTGACTCGATGGACCATCTGACTTTCAGATAATTGGTTAATCCGTCGGGCTCGGTTTGATTCTTTTGCCTCATGTTTTAGAAGCCCAATACTGCTCGCTTTATCGCCCTCCATCGATTTGAAATCTGTTTCATTTCCACCCTTAGGGAATCTCTGCAGCCATCCTTTCTAAGTGCACACGAGACGGAGGATTTATACCTGTCAATAAAAACCTTTGGTAAGTGCTTCCTGACCCTCTAAATCCAGCCACTTTTCCTCACAAAAGAAAGGATGGGTTTCCAACAGGCACAAATCAAGGCTGCTAAAACACGCGTTTACTTACCTCTAACGACAGCTACGACTGTAAATAATCACCCGCGCTGTCGGGAGTGTGAGCTGGAGCGGTTATACATCCTCCCAACATGATCACTCTTCCTTACGGCCAGGAAAATAAAGGATGCTTTATCCTCTCTACTCACT
>CALSCE010009347.1:18249292-18365111 GCA_943593645.1 Bovichtus variegatus
TTAACCGCTCCCAAACTATCATATTCCTTTTTGGTAAAACAAGGCACGTTTGTAATGGTTTTGCATGAAATACAGCGCAATTGCAACCTCAGACGTAGATTACTTTGCGACCTGTGCATATGTTATACTCCCACATTCCCCTTAAAATGATGTGAATCATATTAATGCTGCAGCAGGAAGAATACCATTTCATCTGTGATGTGTAAGCAAATTCTTCATGCTGTTCCACAGGGGCCTCCTGATAGCGCTGCGCTCATCCCTCGCCATTACCTGCCTGGCTTTTATAGGCAGTTCATCATACACAGGTTATTGAGCTCTTGAATACGAGTCCCTGCCTGGATGTCTAGAAGTAATTAACTCCCAGCTAAGAGTCCTTTTTGGCCCCACTTCAGCAGAGATAAAAAAGAAAAGAAAAAAAAGAAGCCCATTGCAAGGAGGCTCCGGGAGGCAGCCATTTTACATCAGATGATATTACATCAAACATTCTTGCACTTAAGAACAGACAGGGACATGGCTGGCTGGCACGGCTCCACGGGGCACGTGCCAAGGATCCTCTGCTGATGCTTTGGACCAATCCAGCAAACTGCGGGACAGTTTGCTGGATTGCCTTGAGACCCCTGGGTGTTATTTATCTGCAGTACAGGATTGATAGACTCAGTGTTTTTACACCCTTGTTCACACCACACCACTAACATTTTAGTGATGGCCAGATGTACGGAGTGAAATGTTGCTGGTGTTGTAAAGTGTTGCTGATGGTCTGTTTCTGCAGGTCGTTGTCCTTTGTGATGAGTATGGGCTGTTTCTCCTTCCTGCTGCTGGGAGGCATGTACTTTGTCATTGATATCAAGGGCTGGTGGGGCGGACAGCCATTCATATACCCAGGTACTGTTTATTCACTAATCAATGGGCTCAATGTATTATACTGGTGTTTATGTTTTGGTTATAACAAAACTCGGAAACATGATTGGCACATAATTGCACACTTTGACCGCATTGAAAGGTGCATGTCATTTCTTAAAACAGCTATAATCAACACTTTTTTTTTTACTATTTAAGTTTATACATAGAGCATAAAACAACAGTTGCGATGAAGCCACACGGGATTATAACTGGACTCTGCAGACGGCTCCATTGAGTGTAAATGTATTTCCGCTCGTTGGTTTGGTTTTCTGGCCTGTAACTGTAATGTGTTTGTCTCACTCCTCTCATCAAGGTTTTTTCCATCTACAGGCAGCTGTTTTCAGCTAAAAATGCTCTAAAACCCACTGTACACTGCCTGTCCAGTATCAAAGAGACATCCTGTAAAACGTTCCCATGTGTGTCAGTGTTGTGTTAACCACCTGTTCCTGCTGCCTCAGAGTGGCCCACACATCAGTTTATGCAGGTTTAGAAACGAGTTCTGGTTCATTCCATGCCGGTCTCATTTTGACAAGCTAACCTTGCACTCGCTGCCTCCATTGAAGTAATTTGGGAAACAGGAATCCTGGTACTGTATATCTGCCAAACTCCAGTTTTACATAAATAATTTTTTGATTCTTGTCCCTAAGGTGAACACAGTAATTAGCCCCATGGATTAGCTTTAACTGCTTAGGGATCTACTTCCAGGGCAACTTGCTGGCTAGAAAAGTTAGCTAACAATTGTGCAGTAGTAACAAACATTTAGTGCTCATCATTTTATATATTGCAGGATTCTGCTTTAACAGGGGTTAGTATTACAAAAGTGTCCTGAAATGTTATGATTGCCTAGTAGAGGTTTCTGATCGCTGATTTGGTTTAGCTGTCCTCTTGGTAAGACTCAGAGACAAGCATTTGAAATGATAAATGTAAGATTGAATTATATTTTGAACGTTCTACTTGCCCCAATACACTTGTTTTGACAAAAAAAAAAGAAAACGTTTTTCCAAATCTGCAAAGTAGCATGACTGATGAGGAATAAAAAATCTGAAGTTTTCCTTTAAAACAGAGGAGTCCTGTTCAATAACAACTTGCGTATGTCTCTCCTCCTCAGGGATGAACTCCATCTTTGTTTATGTTGGCCACTCTCTCCTGGGTTTCTACTTCCCGTTCAGCTGGGAGATGCGCTTCCAGGAGAGCCACTGGGAGTCGCTCCTCCAAAGCCTGTGGGCAACTGCACTGTGGGTGCTCATCGCCTACCTGCTGTACAGGAAGGCATTCTTTCTCAAAATATAAACCAGGATGCTCATCTCTCCCTTTTTCATTCTGTAAATGATCTTATTTTTCAATTCTGAACAAACAGTATTCACGGTAATGTATGTTGATTACAATAACATCTGTGGGGAAAATCTGGCCTGCTGTTCTTGGCTTAATCAGTTTAGTTTACTTTTCAGGGATGCACAACCTACCCACGTACATTTGAATGAATTGTACGGATGCTTAACATTTTTTATCAAACACAAGCTGCAGCACAGCAAAAAAAAGTATGAAAATGATTATCTATGAAACCCATTAAATCAGCATCCAGTTTCTAAAGAAGACGTCTGATCCACTGTCACTGTGGGCAGCTGAGGATTTATTTGATGCCACTTGTTTTGTACACTGAATAGACTGATTAAATCAAATATACTGAGGTGGTACTTAACAAATTAGGCCGAGTGATTCCACTACACACCAGGCCAGCCATTATGAGTCTGTTGCCATGGCCACTCCTTCTCCTCCTGTGCGTGTGCGGATACCATCTGCTGTCCGAGTGACAGTACTTTAATAGGGGTCAAGATGCACAGCTCACAAAGGAGTGTCATTAATGGGCCCGACACCTCTTGCACTCATTGTATTAGAAAATTAGGGAAATTACACAAATCCAATTCATCAGAGAACAACGACGAGCCGCCTCAACGAGCCCGTTTTTACATATTTAACACATACTCACCCACTGACAGGGATTATTTTTACAATATAATATTTCCACATGGTGGACTATGTGATTGCGTGATTTATTGATGTGTTTGTATACATGACGGTATTGAACTTTAGCACCAGGTCAGGTGGTGTGTACATCATGAAATGAAAATCGTGTTAATGAAAGGAAACGGCATCGAGCTCTTCTTCCAGGGTGAAATCCTAATACACACTGCTCAGAAGGTGTAATAACATTGTGTTATATGCTGTAGTGGTTTTGGTAATCATGAACAGAAGTTGTTGTTTGAATCCCTGTAGGTGCATCCTGCCTTCTTGAACAGGACTCAAGTCCATAATTGCTTTTCCCCAAACTCCTGTGCCAGCAATGGAAACGCATAGCTGCATCTCCTTGAGATGAAAATGAAATCAATATGGACTCACCACAGAGGTCTAAAGATATCTTTTGTGTGTTTACATGCATTGATAAAGCTTTGTATTTAAATATAAGCATTTAGCTGACTCATTCTAAGAGACTTACAGGAACTGCAACAGCCGTCCATTAGAAACATCACAAGAAAGAAACCGAAAGGGTCAACATAAGAACGTCTAGACAACGGAGATGGTGAATATTCTGCTCAGGTTTCAGATTGAATTTCTGCTGAACACATGCTACAGAAACATTGTCATAAAAAAAAATAAAAAAGCTCATAAGATAGCATTGTGGTTCCACATACCAAGACTACACCACAACAGCTCCTTGTCTTTATCGATTCTCGTTGAGCATAATGTCTCAGGATACCTATAGTCTGTCATGTGGAAACTTTATCCCAGATACAATGTTCTCATTCAAACCGCTCCGCTTCTTATATCACATGATGACCCCCAGGCTCTCCCTTGATACAGCGAGCAGCATCACATTCATCCTCCTATATCATGTAAGTGAACATTTGGGTACAGTATCTGTTAACATATTGACATCAGTTTCACATATGAAGACAACATGATATCCGGAAGAAAGTGAAAACTTTTGTGGACGTTTTTAAGCAATACCTATTTTAAATTGATGTACTGGGCTTTAGATTCGGGAGGCTCGGTGTCACTTTTTCACGTCGGATACCTCAACCTTGAGTATCTGCCAATACCAATCAGATAACCGTCTTTTTCCCTCTTAAACAACAAAGCTGTTATTGTATATTGTACATTTGTATGGATGGACTTTGCTTAACCCAGCCATCTAAAAAAACATCATGTTCAAACTAAAACAAATATTTGACTCCCCTAAAGGAAGAAATACGTAGCCCACAACATGACTCAGTTATGCAATACTCCTGCTGCTTTTTATTTAACTTTTAGCAGCATTCTTGATTGGTCGGCACCATTCAAACAATCAAAATGAAATTTAAAGTTGAAATCTGAGTATTTAGAGTAAAGAAGGAATATAATTCCAGTGTAAAATACTGGCTATAACTCAACACTCAATGTAGCCTATACTTAAAGACAGTTGTTGACAGAAAGTGTAGGCTAATGGATTGTATCAGATTTTACTTTATTCATTTTTTTGGGATATTCGATTTTGGCCAATATCGGATTGATACCGCTACTGAGTATCCGATCGGCTCATCCCTATGTATAATGGAAGCTTTTAGTATACGAGTGACAGTCAAATCAGTGTTGTGTGACTGAGAATACCTAAGAAACTGAATATAACAGCTAATCTGGATATTATTAACCTTTCAACATGTATTTTCAGTATAACAGCACAATGCCAACTAAACCAGCATAAATCTAATTACACGTACACAAATATAAACTGACTGCAGTTTCTTTCTTTCTTTTACTTCCTGCTGATTTCAGACATAGGTGTCTTCCTCTTTATATGGTGTATTATAATATTTCCTTTTGATACAAATAAGACAAATTGAGTAAACCAAACACAGCAGGTGCAAATATAGTAGCAGTGTTTTCTTCCACTTGGTGAAAGTTGCTGGAGCTCCTGAAAAGCCCTGCTGTCCCCTCTGCAGCCCAGTGAGCTCCAGTGTTTTTGCTCCATGCAGAGACATTGATTGGAGAGCGATTGCTGTGTGAGTGACTGGTGTCCTGCCCTGAGGCTGCAGCAATGCATCACTCCACACCATCCAATCACAGCGATCCCTCACATGAACGACAGGCAGCCTTTAGACTCCAGACCTCAAGTCACACAGCTGGTCTTACAGCAGTTAGCTCATTTTGGGAAGAATTCAGATCTCTTACTTAAGTAAAAGTACTAACACCACACTGCGAAAATGCTCCAATACAAGTAAAAGTCCTGCTTTCAAAACCTTACTTGAGTAAAAGTATATAAGTCTGCAAAAAGTAGGCCTACTTAAAGTAAAATGACTTATTATGAATAGAATCATTTCAGTAGCATACATATATGTTATATTATTGAATTATAATTATTGATGCA
The DNA here is from genome assembly GCA_943593645.1 of Bovichtus variegatus. Lineage (NCBI taxonomy): Eukaryota > Metazoa > Chordata > Actinopteri > Perciformes > Bovichtidae > Bovichtus > Bovichtus variegatus. The sequence goes on from CALSCE010009347.1 coordinate 18,254,595, forward strand.
TTCATGTGTTCATCACTTTAATGTTGCAGCAGGTGAAGGTAAAGCTGGTTTGAATTACTTTAAATACTGCTGGGTAGCTTAATCCATAATAATACATCGTATTTTAGCAGTTGATTATATTTCGTGTATTAATACTCTGAATCTGTAAAGTAACTAAAGTTGTCAGATAAATGTAGAGGAGTAAAACGTACAATATTTCCCTCTGAATTGTAGTGGAGCAGAAGTATAAAGTAGCAGGAAATGGAAATACTCAAGCAAATTGTCTCATAATTGTACTTGAGTAAATATACTTAGTTACTTTCCTCCAATGCTTATAAGTATAATTAATAAGCAGATAGACACTGCACATGATTGTTGGTCAGCAGTGAAGTGTTATAAATGCAAATAGTGTTTAGGGCTGCAGCTCAGCAGTGAAATGGTTCATAATTTAGCCCAAAACCCTGCTACCTCCCCATTGGCAGGAGATAATCTGATGCTGGTCACTGACGCCTTTTTAAAAAAAAAAATGGTTGAATCCACTGAAGTAAATATATGAACGGTGATGGTGCTACTAGAATATGAAATAATGATATTTTGTTTTGTTTGTTTAGTCTGTTTTAATGAAGTAGCGATTACAACGAACACACCTGCCACTCTTTCTTTAAAAAAAAAACACCAAACAGTGCCTGCACCTTTAAAATACACCATTACACATTTAATGATAATTGTTAATAATCCCCCCCCCCTCCCGCAGAGTGTTAATGAGGTGACTGACCTGCTGTTAAATTATGCTCTTAAATTTCCTGTAGAAGCTGTGCTGCCTGCTGCTGCAGGAAGCAGCGGGCAGTGAGTGGTGAAGCAGTGAGCCTCCTCCCCCTGGCCAGCCAGCCAGTCAGCCCCGCAGCAGCACCGGAGCCGCACACAGCAGCCCGTCTATGGGACACTGAGGATTTCATCTCCCTGCCCGGAGCCGCGCGCACAGTACACACTCTGGTTTACACAACGCCTTCATTTCTTTGATCGCTTTAACTCTTTTTTTCCCCCCTTTTTTTAAAAAAATTATTATTCGACGCTCAAAGGAACTTTTTTGAATCTCATTTTCATTCAGAAACTTTCCCTTATGGTTTGCGAAGATGGGGCCAAGTTGTGGTTTCTCTCGGGGAAACATCGCTGTGGTGGTGTTGCTGCTGCTGGAAGGTAAGGTTCATCATCTGTTTTATTGTTAGACTCCTGCTGAAGGGCCACAAGGTACAACATTTTTAAATGTATGGTGCACTAGAGTATGTTTCCAAGTGGCTCACTCGGAAACATACTGAATAATTTAATTCTTAAGAAAGAAAAAAAAAAAGTATTGTCTAAATGTTAAATCCAGTGGAGACATTTTTGAAATTGCGTTTTCTTATCCTCTGCCCTGTTTGAGACATAATCTTTAAATCTGTTCAGCATCAGTTTTTGTTTAAAGCCTCTTCTCCGTCTCTCCTGTCAGTCAGAAAGGCAATTACCTGAGGTATGAGCACAACGGGAACTAAAATATGTCTGGTTTGGGATGCACTTTAAATTCACAAAATGTATGATTCCCTGCAAAACTGACAGTTGTTAAAAAAAAAAAGAAAAGAAGAGCAATACAGAGAGGGAAGATTTCTGAGCTGCTTGCAAACAGAGCCAGTGGACCTGAAGTCTAGGTGGCAACTGATGAATACACATGAAATTGGCTGCTCATGTGTAAAGCTAAATTGCTTTTGCTAAATTACAACATATTTGGAAGCTGCAGTGAGTTTCAAGGCTTTTCCAAGAGGTATTCTGAAATGGCACGGACACAATGCCGGCTCTGTTTCATTCTGCAGAAAGTGATACTTGCATTGTGCGCTGGGTTTGTTATGCGTGGTATGGCACACTGGAACCTAGAGTCCAATGAATACAGCCGTATATCATAATATTATAATCCCATTCACAATCCCACAGCCCAACTGTACCAACACTGTCCTGCCATGCCGTCTATATTTAAAGTGTCTCTCATAGCTCAGGAGTGTGCAAATCTCAGTGTGTGGCAAGTATGTCAAATGTGATGCTTGGACAAATATAGGCCATTGTGTGGAATTCCTGAATTTGTTTTTGGACTTAGTCTTAACAGAGGTTACTATCAGGGATGTGGAGTGTAAAAGTAAGATTATCATCACAGTCTTTTAGTGGAATTGAGATGTGAAAAAAGATGTTAATGTTCATGTGAATAGGTCAATGCTATATGTCTGCAAAACAAGGCTTACAGTACTAATAAACTACAGGCCTACGTAATCGCCCAAGGGAGCACTTTCCTGCAGTGTTGTTAAAATGATGGATGAAATTTTTAAGGTGTCACAGTTGTATGTAATGCTCTCTGCTTATTTTTCATTGTGACAAGACAGTGCAGCTCTCAGTGCACAGGGGCTCAGAGACGTATTCCCATCACCCCTCCAGGAGATATGATGCTCCCATCACACGCCCTGCATACATTTACATCCCAGCTCTGCTTTGTCCTGCATGTATTGTCACTGGCGCAGGCGTTTCTCCTGGTATTTATAGATGAACGCAGTTGGTCCAGTTCGATTTCATATGTCAAGGACGTGATGGTAATTAAACGGGTGCTGAAATGTACACCCTACGTAAACGTGGCTGCTCCTCACCTGCCTGTTTGTTGCAACAAAAGACCTACACTGGTTCGGAGAGGAGGAGAGGCGAGCTGCAGGCAGGTGTGCAGCAGCTGCTCCTATCTCTGGGCAAACACTGGCTGTTTGTTTTCTTTAGGAAAATATCGGCTGTTATACAAGTGCACACAGCGTTCAGATTGCACGTCCGACGTTAACTGCTCTCAAAATGACACATCAGATTGATTTCGCTGTATATGTTGAAGAAGCTGATGATTTTGACTTTTGGAGGATGTTCTGGCTGTTGACGTCATTAACAGTGGAACCATTTTCTCCTTTTCTCTACTTTATAAGTTATTAAATCACCAGATTAGTTTTGTAAATGTGTCAGAGATGCACTTTTTGTATCACGTGACCTCTTATGTGAGTTTTCATCACCATACAACGTATTTAATATTTGTTAGAATCTAAGGAATGGTTAGTGTGTAGAAAAAAAAGATACTTAGTGTTTGGTAATTCCCATCATCACTGTCGTAGGTTACAGGTAACTCATTAGTTTAGGGTTTCTTGAGGTAATGAAACAAGGAAATTGGTAATCCGCGTTGGCTGTGAGAGTATTCAGCATTTTTAAATGTGGCTGCATCGCCATGCACTTAAGAGTAGAGGTGGGTGGAAGAAGTTAGGCAGTTCAGGAAATAAATGAGAGTGAATTAAAGGCCTGTGACGCTTCTTTGTAGTTAGAGATTGTGGAATTAGTTGCAGTTTGGTTGTAAACAATAGAAGGCACTGAAATCTTCTGGTCATGATGCCTTTGTTAAGATTTTATCTTTTGATATCAGGAAGAAGCATTTGGACTTTGGTGCTTTTTTTTAAATTACTTTGTTTGATTTTTTTTTTATGGAGGCTGGCTAATGAGATTTCATGATTTAGACTAGTTTAAAGAAACAATGAGGCCTTATGGACTCGTAGCTTTACAGAGGTTAACAAAATGTTATGAGATGAAACTCAATAGTACCTTTTGTGACTCAACCTGGTGAAAGCCTTTATCCAAATGAACCAAATCCTCTTAACAGACATTTCTGTGTAATCCATCACTTCCCCAAGAAGAGCCACAGATGTTTTCACATAAAAGCATTGATCCGTTTATCTTCCACCGTGACCTTGTTACTGTAGCTTTGACCCCGCTGTGCCCTGTGACCTCTGAAACCTTAACCAAGTGGTAATCTCCAGTGATGGCCCCCGCCATCCCAGAGGAAGCCGTGTTTGCAGCCTCTTTAGCTGCTCCTCCTTCTCCTTGCATTAGAATGATCATTTTCATCAGCATCTCTTCCTTTTGAGGAGGACCAGACCAATAAATCTCATTCGATACATGCTGCTATTTGATTTAGCTCTTTATTACATTATACGATTTACTAAAGCTTCTGCCTTGTGCTGCCTATGGATGCATTATAAATTTTGTTAATTTTCTACACTTGCTGTCACTACGCCTCTTTTAGGATAAATGAAAAACATCAAGGTACAAGATGTTTGTTGCAGAGTTGATCTTTTATAATAAATTGTGTATATAGCGTTGCTTCTCTTTGAGTCTCTCTGGAAAAGCAACAGTAAAAATGCTGCCCATATATCTATTGAGATAGTTGCATCGGACCTATTTAAGGTTTGATCACAATAACAGCTGTGATGCAGCAGTTTCTGCCTTTCAAAGTTTTACACTTTGAATTTCAGTTATAGCTTCTCCTTTTGCCAGACCACTCAATGTTTAATCACCAACATTTTGCAAAAATGCATCATACCAATAACTTTTTGACCAAACTCGACCAGTGTTTATTTTTTTAAAATCATGCCTGATGAAGAGGCACCCACCACTTTATTATAACTTATATTACTGAGAGCCTCAGTCCCAGCCTCTAACTCTGGACTGTTGCTTCTGCTGCTGCCTGCGCTGCATGGATTCTGCTCCTACCTGTCAAAGCTCTCTGCCTGATCCTCTAGTCAGTTCAGGGTCACACTTCCCTCTCATGCATGGCTAGAATCTAATTTGCTGTGGTGAAAGGACAAGGAGACATTGATTGAAATTTTGCCCTCGGGGCATTTAGTCCTCTCGTTTCACATGGGCCTTGACAAGTTATTTTCCAGTCACCAAGCGGCGCGTGTTGTGTTTGACCCATCATTTAAAACAATGAACAAAACAAAAGAACGAGTTCAGCTTATTTGAATCCACATGGTCTTGTGACTGGATGTTGGTGAACAAAAGTGTTTTTCAGTTTTAAAAGTGCTAAGTGTGCACATTTTACACATGAAAATCTCATTTGCAAGTTCATTGTACTTAATTGACAAATATGGGGACAGATTTTCTTGTTTCTTTTGATTAGAACCTCATTTAAACCATTTTGCTTCTTGTCCAAACGAGAATGTTGCTGCGTGCCCCTCCTCCGCCCGCCCCACCCTGGCATCACCCTGTGTCAATTTGTTTACTCCTTCTCTTTACTGAAGTGGGTAAAAGTTGGAATTTATTTTTCCATGGCCCTTTGACTCTTTCCACCAGCTGGGAGTGCCAGAAACTCTGAGAGCTCCACTTCCACTTGTGCTGGAAGATCAGTGTCCTCCATCCTCTGCCATAAAGCAACGTCCCTCCCTTTGTTTCCATATTGTAATCCATCAGATTCACTATGAAATCTGATGTGGATACACACAATGTAACAAGCCGACAGAAGCTACAGTGCTCTTTTTATTTGAAGTGCAACATGATATTTCAGATTTAAAGTGTTAAAGATTTAATGATGCTAAAGTGCTACACACGGTACTGTTAAAGAGCAATGGAGACCCACAATTGATACATTTTCTATTTAATTAATTTGAAGTGTTTTTTTTTTGTTTTTTTTGCACGACAGACCTCTTGATACAATGACAAAAGTGTTTAATATGCAATATGTGCAAGGTAGGCTATACCTATGCGTGTCTGCTTTTAGTAGCTCTAGGGATAGCAATGTTGACCATGTTGAATGCAGCCAAATACCTGCAACACTTATGACCGTCCCATGACAGCTGTACTTTGTGTTCAGTGCAAATGCTAGCATGCTGACAATCTAAACTATGATGCTTGATGTGGTAAACATTAAACCTGCTAAACATCACATTGTTATTGGTGCGGTGGTGGTCCAGTGGTCACGCTTTAAAAAAGACCACTGGAAGTTTGTGAGTTCAACACCAGGCTGCCACCATTGTGTCCCTGAGCAAGGCTCTTAACCCCGAGATGCTCCAGAGGACTGTCCCTGTAGTTAGTTACTGTGAGTCGCTCTGGATAAGAGCGTCTGCTAATGTAATGTTATTGTGAGCAGCATATTGTTAGCATAATATTATTCTACATGCAGCCTACAGCGTCACAACTTGTGTGAAGTTGTAAAGGGTCTGTTTCCTATGTTCCTGACAACATAAAAAATATTTTTAAAAGTTTACTTAACTTTTGTATTGTGATAGAAATGGGCACTTAGACTACCTTGTGTGTTGGCAGTTAAAATGTGACCTTTTTAAAAAAAAATTCATCACAAAACATTCAAAAAACATTTCTTTTCAATATGTTTTACTTCATAACTAACAGTATTTTTTTTTTGGTCCAAACGCCACATTTACCTTGCTGTTGAAAATCTAACCAAATCATAAAAAATAAGGTATAATGTGACCCTCAGAGAACAGCAATACAGTTTTTTGGGTAGTTTTGTTGATCAAACCCAACCCAAACAAGAGCTTGAGTCAAAAATGTAATAAACTTTTATCCACAGAACCACCTTAAATATCCTTTGCCGGGAACACCAAAGATTTTTTTTTAGAGAACACCAAAATTAAATTAAATGATAATCCTTGTTTTGTTGAGTTTAATTCAAATTTGACTGGAAAAGAGATAGGGATTGAAGTGAATATTGAACTGGAGAACATTAGCCCCTGGCAACAAATACGCTCCCTTTTGGCAATGATTGTACAGATCCCAACTATCAACTATGCAACATCTACTGTATGCAATAAAAAGCTAATATCTTTGCCTACTTCTGTGCACATGTGGATGAATCTGATGGCTTTTTACCACCGCTGTGATTATGATGGAGATGTTTTATCAGAGCAGTGTAATGACTACTGCGTCAAACTCAGTCTGGAGCCAAATGATGTACCACATGTTCAATATTTGATGCCACCGTCACTCCAACAGGAATTCTTAAACCAAATTTGTACTTGCAGCTAACCCCTGAGGAGATGTTCTATTAGATTTCTTGATGACTGATGAACATGGTTCATTGGATCTCAGCTCTTGTATTCTCTGCGGGCTAATTGGATTACATTATGGTGTAATTGATTATTATGTTACGGTATGCATCGCGGTAAACTGAGTAATCTACCTGGAGCCTGACTACCTCCTCCAAACTGATATCAGATATCGTATTACTCTGATGAAAAGTTTGATGGCTGTGTCATCATAACAGGAAATGACTTTCTATTCTTATTACGCCTCATTGTTTTGAGATTGAAAGCATCTCAATGAGGACTATATTAAAATCCAGGTTGTGGATCCAGTATGATATGATGAAGCAATAATGCACACTGGCACAGGAAACCAAGAGGGAGAGATTTCCAAACATTATGATCAATAATAGCTTTCACGGGTGGAATTGTAGCTCAATGTGCTGCTTTTTAGTTAATTGAATTTTTGAAGAGGACCATCCCCATAGTTGTTACAGCTTTGGAAGCAAAGCAATCATGATATGTTACAGAGTGATTATGATATTTATTGTATTTGTATCACCATGATATAACTGGGTGAATGCTGCTTAATGCTGCTGGCTACAGCTACTTTGTAATAGGTGATGTATTATTTGAAAACGTTAATATCGATGGGCTGAATTGTGGCTGTGAAATGAACAGTAGATGTAATATTCCTGTGGCCTTGCAGCTAAACAAGTGCGTCCGTATTATGTGCAGCAGCGGAGATGATTGCACACATGCAGCCATCAGCCTTTCTCCCCGTCTGTCTCATCAGTGCAAAACAATCAGCATCACTGTTGATTAGTACAGTTATTGATTGGTCTGCTGCCAGATACACAGCCTTTCCAATGGGTCGTTACCAGGGACAGATGCAGCGCACGTTGACCTTGGGAGACAAAAGGGCACCGGGCTGAGCTCTCACCGCAGGAGCTCCAGTCTACCAACAAGATTAGTGAGGGAATGAATCATAACGCATCCAGGTCACTTTTCCTTATCTGCCACGTCGTTGACAAGGATGCTCAGTGAGGACGTCTGGGTGGGAGATCCAACGTTCTGTTTCATTGAGCCTGAAAGGCAGACTGTGGGTTAGTCTAGCACATGAGCTCATAGCTGGTAAATCTATCAGCCGAAGCACGCATTGAGCTAATTGAGTTCCTGTCTTTGTCTGGGACGACGGAGAGAGGGCGTCCTACCCTATCAGCTCTGACCAGTCCTAGACACGCTGTGGTCTGTGGCTGACTGAGCACATGGTTTCAGATTTTGTGATGAGCCCGTGTCCTTTTTGTCCTTCCACGGTTAAAATATGAGACAGAACTGACACAGGCCATAATTAACTCAAGGAAAACTGCCATCGTCAAAGGCATACGTGTGTAGATGAGAGGGAGGTTTTTTGTTGTCGTTTTTTTCATCAAACAAGTGAAGCGACGTACAAGTTCAATTTCACTACACACTCAGCAGTACATGATATCTATTGTAAACACGGATTGCTACAAGAGTCCTCCTGTTCAAACACAGGCGTTGTTTGCAAAATTACTTACTCTGGCTTTTGAAGAAATGACACTGTATATGGCAGCGTAGCATCAGTTTTATTGGTGTGTAAAGGCTGTAAAAGGTCTGCTTATGATGGTAATGTTTACACACTTTGAGTTATGGGAGGTCGAGGCTGTCCTAAAAAAAGCTTATTGTCCATGTATATGTCAAAATCTGAAAGAAGCATTTTTCAGTGCTACTAAGACATAAAAGTAAAATAAAACCTGTGTACGTTTATTTTTTGAACCCATGCGTAATCACCAGAGGGGAAATGTCATTACTGTCTGTATTTCGGTCATTCTTGTGCATCATTTAGGGAAGCTAATGAGTCATGCTTTTGGAAAATCTTCATCATGGCAAAGAAGCCATTTGCTAAGAGAAACTTGTTTGATCAATCCAATTAATTAGTTTTGATATAAACTGCTGGCTTTCTGTTGGCTTCAGTCCTGGAAAGAAATTGAATTTTGAATGATATAAACAAATTGTGCTGCACAGGGTCCAGCAGCCACCGTGGCTTGGAGCCAAGGCCAGCATTCATAAATGCGTTCAGCTCCTACTGGTTAACACGTTGGACCCTCTAGTTTTATGTGTAGAGCTGCTGTCATCTGCTCTGTTTGATTCATGACGGTGTCATGTGTAAGATATCTGTAGATTAAATGAATTTCTTTATTAATATAACAAAGGTCTAATGAAAAGAGTATTTTTCTAGCTTGTTGAAGCTACAATTTAATACAGTATCTTTAGCATCTTATGAAATATATACAGGCATGAGTCTAATAATATATTATGATAATGATAAAGCTGCAGTTCTCCACTCTGTTTGTGTCAGTAAGATCAGGGCTCCCTCTAGTGGTCACTCTAAGTATACATACGGAGAGATACACTGTGATTGCATGGATTCTCTGCATTTTACTTCCTATAATTTCTCACATAAAACCACCATACCGTGTTGTTTTGAACTCTTGTATATTATTATGGAAGTTACCTTCAGTAAATTCAGAGTACATATGTAGCTGAGGGTTAAAAGTGTTTTCTTAGCATTTAATGGGTGCTGCTGTACCATGTTGCACTACTGTCGTAAGGCCGTCCATCCATCTATCTATCTATCCATCCATGTTGAAACATTTTGTTTCTGCCTCCGGTCTCGTAAGACTGCACCATTTTATTACATTAGAAAAAGTACAATGTTTGGAGCCAAGATTAGATTTTCATCAGGCACAGAGGTATCAGACATCTTCAGATGTGCGTCATTGAATAAATGCTGTTTCACTTAAGAGGAAATGTCTTCATCGTTTCAATAATTGTTTCATGCTCTTTGGTCTGGTTTGAAATCTTTTGCTTGATAACTAACATCTCAAATTCACTTTCAATGATATCCTGTGTTATGCAACATTTTAAAAAGAAATCCAAAATAGTTATAGTAGTCTCCTTTCAGTTAAGGAGACATACAACTGATGAAAGAGCTATTCCAGTGCCTTCTTTTTATGAAAGAATATAAATGCAAATGCTTCTTTTATTTTGTTGTATCATTATATTCACATTTTTTAACTGTACCATACGTAACATATACCTAACAAAAAAACACAAAATATAATAAACCTAAGCCAGATAAAGCCTCAAGACATTTTTTGTGAATGGTTCTAATTTGGCTGTGATAGATTTAGCTAGTTGAAAAATCATCCTACAATCTGAGTCATGAAACTGACTCCCACCATCCCAACAGGATTAACAAACAAGTGGCCTGCTGTTTGTTTTTGTCTCAGGAACACTTTTAATAAAAAGGGCTGCAGCCTCCCTGAGTGTATCTCCATCCTTCAGGAAGGACGGCCACATTTTATCCATCAGCTCGGCCTCCTGTCATCCAACCCCCGCAAAATTAAATCAATGTCTGAAACCAGAGCCGAGGCCTCAACTGCTCCAACAGAAATAGAAAATCTAGTTTTGCTGTCTGCTAATGACATTAGTGCGTTCCCTAAATGGTCGCCTACCGTCGTCAAAGAGGAACATAACAGGGATATAATTACAGGAGGAACGCTCACATCTCCATTTTCCTGTAAAACACACTGCCATAGCTCCTTATGGATTTCCTCAACACACATGCACACATGCAGACTCCCCTCTGGCAGGTAATGATTCATTTCTCCCCCGTATCATGTTATCCCTTGTAATTAAACTTCTCAAGGTGAACACAAGGAGAATCGGAAACCACATGTTATTGACCTGATGAGAAATTCATTAAAAGAGCTGCATAAGTGTTATTTGAGCCCCTCCTTTCAATTTCCGCTAACAGGAGAGATGAAAGAGGAGGAAAAAGAACTGAAGCTGCCATATTTCATGTATGTGTTCAATTCCATCCAGTGGCCAGACAGGTGTCAGTGGGTATTGTTCACATTGTATTGTTGATGCCTGATAACTGCTGTTATCCTGCTCTGTAATAATACTCAGCAGTGCTGTCAGGCCTTATTTCCAGTTATCACCATGTCTTTCTTGAAGGGAATATCCCCCTGTGGTTCACTTGGCTGCCTGATTTTTAACATCTGGTTATGTCTTCTTTCTGCAGGAGCGACAGGGATGTACTTCGCTCAGAATGAGTACGTTGAGACGGTGTACGTTGGCCAGCTGGCGGGGACGCCCATCCTCCAGGTCCACGCCATGCTGGACAGTGATTCTGAGCGGCCGCGTTTCTACCTGTGCGGGATCAACTCCCTTAGACGTCCAGCCTACAGCTCCTGGTTCAACCTGGACGTCAACACCGGAATACTGTCCTTGAACAAAACCCTGGAGGAGAGCGACTTCGCCTTGCTACGTGAGTTAGATTCGAGCATTTTAATGTAAAGTCTCCTTCAGTGCCAGGTGTCCCCTACACGCGAGAGTAAATTAGCTTCTTGACGTTTATGCTCTTTGCATACTAATAATGCTTTGGCTCCGTGTTCAGGTCTCTGCCTTCAGGATGATAATGTAATTGCATACAGGCAAAAAAAAAAAAAAAGAGCTTAGTCATCAAAAAGTGCACTGTCTGAGATTAAAACGCCGCTTGTTTTTTGTTTTTGGCTGTGCGTCTCATCTCATCAGATCGACACTTATGGGCCGTGAAGAAGTTGGCCCTGCATGCCATGGTGTTACCTAACTTCACCAAGAAGTCCCAGTGCATTAAAAACTCCCCTCGGATCACCCTGGACTTTGTCAACGCCTCACTGCCTCACTGTGCTCAGACAGATATGAAGGAGCTATGCTTCTCGCACAGAGACACCGCCATACCCCACATCATGGAGAACAGGTTCCCCGGGGCCCTGCGGCAACTCCGACGTCTCACCAGACTCCACGTCTGCCCCAACTACACCGTCTCTTACCATGTGGAATCAGGTCAGACACATTGAAAAGAAAATTGTTACATTTCAAAGAAGAAATGACACATTCTTCCTCTTACAGATGATGAATTGAGTTTATAAGCAATAAAAAGCACTATTGCTCAATTTAATACACTCAGGGGTTTTGCCGCTACAGCCTTTTTGGTCTGTATGACCAATAGCTAATGACGGCGAATGTTAGCAAACTTAGAGAAAACACTGCTGTCTAACACAATACTGATCACTTGTCTGACTCTTCTCCACGTGTGCTACTGTTAACTGGACAGTTCACTCCAAAATGAACAATATATATTTTTGCTCTTTCCTCGTGCCGAGCTGCCGAGCGTTGGAGATATCGGCCTTAGAGATGTCGGGCTTCTCTCCAATATAATGGAACTAGATGGCACTGTGGTGCTCAAAGAGCCAAAAAGAATGTATTTGATTATGGTGATTTCTGGAAAGAGACATTGCTTTTCCAAATGTATTTGTTATGTATTATATTGGAGAGAAGGCAGACATTCTGCAACTCACACCAAAACAACCTAGATTGATAAATAGCACTACAGGTAAGAGGAAAAATATGAATTTTTGATTTTGGTGTCCCTTCAAACTAGTTAGCATTAAAGCTTAATATTATTATGATTATGATTATTATTATTATTATTATTATTATTATTAATGTCACTTGCAGCAAGTTAGTAGCCTCGCTTTAAATCACACCCATACCATCTCTGACACAGTGTGTTCCATTTCAGACGGTGGCTGTAGACACACACACACACACACACACACTCACACACACACACACACTCACACACACACACACACACACACACACACACACCTGATGTTGGTTGTTCCTCTCGTCCACAGACACCCCAGCACCATTTTCTGTGGATGAGAACACCACGGAGCTGGTGGTGACGGCTCCGTTGGACCGCGAGGAGAGCGAGCGCTACCGACTGCTGCTGGTTTGCACAGTCCGGACAGAAACACTCATCACCAAGGTGGAAACTTCACTGGATGTTTTTGTCAATGATGAGGACGATAACGCACCGTACGTGAATGGAACAGACACAGCTGATATTATCATCAGCTTCAATCGGACAAAGGTGAGGAGAGTAATAAGACACAGAGCTACGGAAAATCTGAGATTCAAGAGACTACATTTTTCTGGTGATCCATTCCAAGTCTGATCTAAATAGTTTTCTCTCCTGTGTTTATGACTCACGAACAGGTGGGGGAAAAGGTTTTGCCAGGATAATCTTTCTAAGTTCCCCTCATTTTCTTTCTGTGAAGGCTGGTGAGGAAAAAAGTTTTGACAGGTGGAAGAAAAAGTTTTGCAAAGATCATTTTTCCACGTTTTTTTTGGTTTTTTCATCTGTGAAAAACACGTGTATGTACAGACACAGTATTCCAACATTCCCACCTGTTTCAAATTTTTTTTAAGGAATTTAGAAAGATTATACGCTAGCAAAACCTTTTTTCACCTGTTCTTAAGTCATAAGTACAGGAGAGAAAACAATTTAAATCAGACGTAGAAAATGGATCAGCAGAACATTTCTTTCTCACTCACTCCGTACTGATCTGATCAGGTGTGAAAGTTTTAAAGGTTTTATCTTCTTTACACATTTCTCACTTTTTTCCCCCAGGGTGGCTCTTTTGGCACTTTGTTCGTCTTTGACAGAGATTTAACCCCCATCTTCCCGATAGACCAGACTCACAATAGATACGTGGGGAAATTGCTCAATAATGATCCGTGGATAAAGGAAACATTTGACATAAAAGGCACCTTCAGTGAAAAGAAAGCTGCTCTTGGAGGAATTCGAGAGACCGTCCACGTCTACCGTAAGTAATCCAGGGGCTACTACAAATCATCGGATTTTAGGAACTGTAGGTTTTTAATCCACATTTTCATGTTTCCCCCTTGATTGTAGAGCTTGTCCTGAAGAGGAACCTGTATGTGACTGAGAATCGCACCCTGCAGCTGGACTACCTGGTCAATGACATCACCTACCCCGGGCTGGAGGGAACAGTGTCGCTGCACTTCAATGTCACCATCTTACCCGTCCACATGCGCTTTGCCAATATCACGCATATGTTCACATTGAGACGCAGAGCTTCTTTTTATGCTCAGGTACTCATGACTGCTTATCATATAGATCTATATTTCTCTTCTTAAGTCTGCTGCTGTCTTAAAGAATCGTAACTAACATCAGTAGCTCTCTGCTGGATGAGCCACTTACCTGTGGTAGGCATCACTTCATGTTTATTGATGATAAAGATGTCCACCTGAGGTGCTCAGGCTTGGTAAAACAAAGACTCAATGTGAAAGAATTGCTAAAAATGTTGTGCTGGGAAGCAAAAAGTCATCAGAGTGTAGAAACGTTTCCACGTGTTAGCTATTTCTGTACAAAAGTACCAGATTTGATGCCACTGAAATGGCCAGAAGTTCAACATGCTTCAAAGTTTTGATGTTGCAATGATTTTATTCCCCAAAAAGATTTTACTCTGAAATGTTATACAGTGTTAACCCTTGTGCCACAAAAAAGGTTGCTCTGATGTCCTTAGAGGACAAAAATGTCTGCATCAAAAAGCTGCCATGAAAATATCTATCTATATCTAAATATATATTATTTTCCACTAAAGTAAATCTTTTAACTAACTTCAGTTCTGATCATCAGTACCAAACATTCATTCATTTTCAGAAGTGTAACTTTAAATGAACTTTAAAACCCTTTAAATGTTAAAATAATGCCAGGGCTCTAGATTGAAAGCCTGATATAATAGAAAGCATTATTTTATGCTTAATAATTATGCTGAATGTTGGCTTTAATGGGGTTCAATGAGGACATTTTTGTCCTTAAGGTGTCTGAGGGTCTGTATTTTGGCTACACGGTTTATTATAGACTTATTATAGGGGCTGAGGTTGAGTTTCCAATTTCGAAAGAAAAAGAAAAAAAGAACTCACACTTGCCAACTTTTAAATGCATCGACACAACCAAAATTATTGAATAATTAAAAAGCCAAAAATATCCCAAGTGATGCATAAGTTAATTATATTCACTATATAGAAATCATAATCATTTTAACAGTTAAAAAAGTGTTGACTCACTCTTAAAAATACTGAGAGACTGCCACCTGCTGGCTCAGTAAAAAATACAGCGGTCCATAAAGGTGTATTGTACAAACCTTCCACTTAAATGACCTACTGTCTTTCAAACTTTCAATCTCTTGTCCCATCTCCTCTCAGGTCGGCAGAGTCTGTGTAGAAAACTGCCAGCAGTTCGATGGCTTCAGGGTCACATACCGGCTCGAGGTGCCTGATAAGAACGCGTCTGCTGAGGTGCAGTCCTGCTATTCTGCCATAAGCATCACCCAGGCCCAGGATGAGATGTGGGGACTGCTCTATGTGAACGACACGGAGGCGCTGCGCAGGCCCGAGTGCCAGGACCTGCAGTACCTTGTTGTAGCCCAGGAGGAGCACACACAGCTGGAGGCCAGCACGCAGATCCACATCATTCTAGATGCTGAAGGTGAGACTGGGACAGTCGAGCTCCACTTTACACTTCATGAGGATTTAACATCTTTAATCTACATTAGTAAAGTGCACACAGCATGTTAATGTTTAGAGGTAAAACATCTTACGTTAGTTTGCTCAGTTTCCTCTGGGAACAGGGATCACTCGCTGCCATTTAGGACAGGGTTTGTATTTCACTTCCTCACTAATTCAACACCACCGCAGGCACACATGTGCAGACTCTTTGCAGCAGTTTGCCCTTCTCCCAAATGTCTTTTCAAGATTTGGTTATGTGTGTCTTTGGCACTTGTTGTACATAGCAAACAAGGCCAGACAAGAGAGCCAGCAGTTCCTGTCGTGTGCAGAAAACAGACAGCGAGGAGACTGTGAGTCTGTCCGAGGCCTGGGGGCGACAACAGGGAGATGCCAGTGGAGGCAAGGCTCTGAGAAAGGTACATTTTATTTAATGAACACTTCAAGTAAACAAACATAAGCTGTTGATGAAATTGTGACATCACTGAATCATGTCCGTAATAATTATGAGACCTTGGAGTCATTTAACTAGAACCAAATGTTTCCCTCAGTGGTGGTAATGGAACAAATTAAAGGACCAGAACCAACACGTGTATCCTTCCCAGCAACATCCTTTTTCAATAGTCATGGAAAATGTGGCCTTCCTTTTGACGAATACAAGCAGTAACAACACCACATGATGTCTAAAGAAAGTCCCCACAGTCATGTATTGTTGTTTAAGCTGCTACTATTTTTCTTGAAAGTCTTAAATTCAGGCTAAATTCATCAAGATAAGCCTCAAGGCATTGGCTGCAGTTTGTTTTTTTAAAAGTATACATTTCAATTACCCTCACTATTTGCAACGGTTTGTGGTACTTTTCTTCTCCAACTAGTGAGACAGTTTTAATTCTCTTTCTGCAGTCTTTAAGTTTAAAGCTCCCTCTGCCTGGAATAATCTACTTCTAAATATTCCATAAATATCATCTTTCCCCTTGTTCAATAATGTTGTCTTTTATTACAGGATCAGCTGTCCATAATAACACCTTTATAAGCTTTGTTACTTTATGCTATCACCGACATTAATACTTTTCTATTTTTTAATGAATGACTCGTTCATTTTCATGCTCAATATTTGTAATTTCTTGTTATTTTTAATGTTTTTTTTTTATCACATTTGGTATCATCCAATTTGCTGTTATTCTTGTTAAATGTTTTGTCTAATTGTGCTCACATAGTGTTACTGTTGTTGAGGACCGCCTCCGAAAAAAGATAGATTGAGTACATCTCAAGGGGTTTATTCCTAATAAAGAATTTAATTTAATAAAGACAAGCCAACCAAACTTCAACTTTGGTTGGTCGTCGGTTAATGTTTTCCAACTGAAGTTTTTCTCTCCTTCGTGTTCACGTCCCAGGAATATCTGAAAATTACTCGACCTGCTCCCCTGACCTGCGCACATGTCCGGACAGCTTTTGTGATGCAGTTGAAAGCAAAGATTCGTCAATATGTCCACAAGACTGTACAAGTAAGAAACACACGCATGCATTTTGTTTGAAATACAAACCAAAGAGCAAACAAAGAGCATTCTGACTGTGTGTTTGTCTGTGAAGAGGAATCTGTTATCGGGGGTCATGAACGAGGCTTGAGGAACGGGATCCAGGCCGGCTACGGAACCTGCTACTGCTACTCTGAGAAATGCTTCTGTGAGAAGGAAGATGTTGAGGGTGAGACGTTATAAATCACACTAAACTGTCGATAGAGCCGGGTGATATGGCTAAGAGCTACTATCCCAATATAGGTCATTTCATATCTCGATAACTATATATGAGGATATATATAGCAGGTTTTCTGATAATTCAATAAATACATGGTGAAGCCCATTTTTTTGTATACTCCTGTGTGAGTTAAATACTTAGTAGTATTTTCTCATTTAATTAAGAACTTTAGTGCGAAATTAAGTTTCAAGGGAAATTATAGAGAGAAAAAAAAAAAAATATATATATATATATATATATATTTCCAGCTATTCACTGATTATGTTTACATGCATGCACACAAATACAGAGTGATGAGATTAAGACAATAGTTTGATCATATTTTCTGAGACATTTGAGTTAGTCTGTGCTTGTTATTATCAATTTAGATAAAGTCATTGAGTATAATGATATCTCGATATCTGATTTCATCACGATACGATTCCATTGAAAGACGATAAACTGTCACATTGAATTTTCGGCCAGCCCTAACTGACGATAATAAAGTGAAATACAGTCTCAGAGCGGTCCTAATTCATGCCATCTCAAGGACGAGACAGAAATAGACTGCTGCTTTCCTGAAACATGACAGTATCGTGCAATATGCTCTCCTCCAGAGGCGATATGTGACGACATGTGTAAGACCATCATTGCCACGGCTCTGCTCCTCTCCTTCATCATCTCCATCCTCCTGTCCTCGTACTTCATCCACCGGTACCACAAGAACTCACCTAAGCCCCCGATCGCCTCTGCTGAGATGACTTTCCGCCGGCCAGCTCAGGCTTACCCCATCAGCTTCCCTGCTAACAACCTTCGCCGGGGCTCGCAGGACTCCATCGAGACCGACACCTTTAAAATACCTGTGAGTTGCTTCTTTCGGACCGTGACCCACTTTTTCTTCAACATATCATATTGAACTGGTTAAGAAGTCAAAAATATGTTTTTGTTTTTCAACAGGAGGATCCTAAGTGGGAGTTTCCTCGTAAAAACCTTGTGCTTGGCAAGACTTTGGGAGAAGGAGAGTTTGGGAAAGTTGTCAAGGCGACAGCATTCAGGCTGAAAGGAAAAGCTGGTTACACCACTGTGGCTGTGAAAATGCTTAAAGGTAGGACAAGCCAGAGACCAGACAAGTTGGGGAAGTAATGGTGATACAGTATATGAGAAGTGAATGTCTGTAGAGATGAATGGTTTCATCATTACAATCCCGTCTTTTCATCCATGACAGAAAACGCCTCCCATAGTGAGCTGCGTGACCTGCTGTCAGAATTCACTTTACTGAAGCAAGTCAACCATCCGCATGTCATAAAGATGTATGGAGCGTGCAGCCAGGACGGTAAGACCTCAGTCCTCCTGCTATCCTCTCTCAGGGCATGTGTCTTGCACATGGACTCTCTAAGTGCTACATTTCTCTGAATAGGTCCTTTGTATCTGATTGTTGAGTACGCCAAGTTTGGATCGCTTCGCAACTTCCTGCGAGAGAGTCGGAAAGTTGGCCCGAGCTACATGGGCAGGGACGCCAACAGAAACTCCAGCTACCTGGAGAACCCAGACGACAGGGCGCTCACCATGGGTGACCTGATCTCATTCGCATGGCAGATCTCCAGAGGCATGCAATACCTGGCGGAAATGAAGGTATTTGCCAAACTGGAACAGACAAACATTTTTACAAGAAAATGTATTTGTGCTCACTGCAGGAATTTTGCAGTTGAAACATTTGAAATAGTTGAAATACTGAAGCATTTATAGTTGCAGCCCAAATACAAATACTAAAAGAAGCTGACATAAAATGGAAGTGCTGAAAGCTTTTCAAGTTGACATCAGTTGAAGATTCAGTTGAAGTTGAAGCATTGAAAGGAGTTGAGGTCTCAGTTAAAGAATGAGATATGAAAGCAGATAAACTGTCTGTTCGTGTGCAACCACTGAAAGCAGGTGAATGGTCATTTGAAGACCAGAAGATGAAAGCAGTTGAAATCTCAGTTGACGTGTTTTGGTGAAAGTAGTTTCAATTTCAGTTGAAGTGGAAGAGCTGAAGCCACTTCATGTGTGTGCACTGTTAGCAGGTGAAATGTAATTTGGCTGTGTAAGCATTGAAAGTCACTTTAAATGAGCATTTTGGTCCGACAGCTTGTTCACAGGGACCTTGCAGCGCGAAATGTCCTCGTAGCTGAAGGGCGAAAGATGAAGATCTCAGACTTTGGCCTCTCCAGAGACGTGTATGAAGAGGACTCGTATGTTAAGAGGAGCAAGGTAAAGAAAAGAGACAGAAAAGTACTCATTCTGGTGTATTTCCAAAAATCTTTTAAATAGAAATAATAAAACAAACGTCTGTGTTTTCCAGGGCCGTATACCTGTTAAATGGATGGCAATAGAGTCCTTGTTTGATCACATTTACACGACACAAAGTGACGTGTGAGTACAATCAGCATATAAAGGAAATAGTTGGACATGTTGTCACTTTTCTGCCGAGAGTTAAGTGAGAACGTTGACACCACTCTCATATCTGTACGATAAATATGAAGCTACAATCAGCAGCTGGTTAGCTTGAAAACAGCTATCCTGGATCTGTCCAACGGTAGCAGAATCTGCTCAGCTGCACCTCCAAAGCTCATGAATTAACATGTTATATCTCTAGTATGGATTAAATTAGGTATAATGTATTAATTAGTGAGCTATGCAATTTCTTCTACCTTCAAACAAAGCCTGGTGAGCTGTTTTTATTGTTTAAACTAACAGCTTGCTCGCTGTAGCTTCATATTCAACAGATACTATCTGTGGTGTCAATCTTCTCATCCAACTCTGAAAGCAAATATGGGCATTTTCCAAAATGTTGAACTATTCCTTAAAACAATTACACAGATTATTCCATTCTCTATTTATTGAAATATTCTTATGAGCTTCTGTGCTTTCTTCCAGCTGGTCCTTTGGTGTGCTGTTGTGGGAGATAGTGACACTGGGAGGGAATCCATACCCAGGTATCGCTCCTGAGCGCCTCTTTAACCTGCTCAAGACCGGCTACAGGATGGAGAGACCAGAGAACTGCTCGGAGGAAATGTGAGCTCCACTCGTTCCCTCTACAGCATGTCCACTGAGTGCAATAACTCCTCTCCACCACATTAAAGCAGACAGGGAGGATTAAATGATACTTATTCTCACCCGCTGTAAAACATATTTTCCTCTGCAGGTATAACCTCATGCTTCGATGCTGGAAACAAGAACCTGAGAAGAGGCAGACATTCTCAGACATCAGCAAAGAACTGGAAAAGATGATGGTGAAAAGTCGGGTATGGCGAAGCTATACAATACATTATGATAAGTTATTCATATTCTTCCACAGGAAAGCAGTGGGGGAAGCTATAAATTAGCCTCTTTCCATGCCTTACTAGCGTATTTATGAGAAAACGTGATGCATCATTAAGCTCTGGCAGTTTTTTGCTTTCCACTCCGTTTGGATTTGCAGCTGGCCCAAAAGGAGCAGTATATAATTTCTGGGGGACATTATGTCCTGTTTTCTCGCTGTTTACTGTCACATACACACATGCTGTGTGTTACACATGATCTGTCACTCTTCCCAAACGCTTTAGATACCATAATTAGTGTTTGAGGAGCAATCCTAAAATGTGGCCTTGGGCAGCGTAATCACAGAGCATACCAGTCGGGCTCCTGCTGTTGAAGTGAGCTAAATATAGAGCATTTAAGGACAAGGCAATGCAGACATCCCAGAATACAGCAGGCGAATTCTTCCCTGTTATCAAAAAGAGGTAGTGAGCATGTCACTTGATGTAATGAGTCGAGAGTATTTGCACACATTTCCCCAGGTCAGTCGATGTAGAATTTTTCTTATTTTTATTTTTATTCAGGCATCACACACAATACAATAAGTATAAACAGTACATACTATATGTAATCTAGTATACAACAAGACTAGAAAGGCACAGGCAGAATTAGTGCTTACAGTATATACTATGCCTATCCTACATTCATATCAATTTGAGTTACCCTCCAGAAAATAAAAAATAATAATAATAACATTTAAAAAATCATTACACTTACTGTCACTTCAACACCCTCAAAAATAACTTTATAAACCATCTTCACATTCTTACATCAATGTTAGCATTGTTCCATAATTTAACCCCAACAATAGAAATGCATCTCCTTTAAATCCCTTTCTTAAATGTTTAGCTTTTACCTTTAAATCTTCCAATCTGTCAAATCATATTTGCACTCATGAATTGAAAAAAATATTTTGTACGCAGTCCGGCATAATAAATGATATATACAAGGCCTCATAATTTAATATATCCCGAGATTTATACAGGATTGCTATTGACTTTGAGATCGTACCTTTAATATAATCAATATGTTGACCGCTAGGAATTTTGTCTCAGAAACTCTTTTAATTTTATCATCACAGATTTCTAATTGAATATTTCCATCTATCTCTAAACAAGTTGACTTTCCTTCTTCTTTTACGTCTCTGCCCTGCGCGTGTGCGACCTTTTGCATTACCACACTCTGCCTTAGCGTGCTGAGATTCCTCGCCTCGGTAATCAGCCTAATCACACCTTGATCTGCTCTTGTCAGGATTACCTGGACCTGGCGGCGTCCACGCCGGCCGACGCACTTCTGTACGATGACGCGCTCTCTGAAGAGGACACACCACTAGTGGACTGTAATAACGCCCCTCTCCCTCGAACCCTCCCCTCCACATGGATTGAAAACAAGCTCTATGGTAGAATCTCCCATGCATTTACTAGATTTTAGAAACAGGACACACAACACAAGCTCTCTTTTTTGGCAAGTTGTGATTGGCTTTTCCGTAGTCAAGTGTGCGTGACTGTGATCTAGGCATGCCTTTTTGCTGATTAATGCTGACATATCTCCCATTTCATCGTAAATGAGAGGCTCAGTGAAAAAAAGATCTTGTGTCTTGACTTTTTTGTTTTACTTGGACCTGCTTCTAATGTAACATGAATGCTGACCAAAAAAATGCTACATTTGTAAATATTGAATATACCCTTCATTCTAATTTATATGGCACGGCTCATACTCGTGCTTCATCGGCATTTTGTTAGTTCATTTTCTCACTCCATCACATTTCCATCGTCATCATTCCATTATGTGTTTGCATTGGAAGAAACAGTGTGTAACATTTGAAACAGGTCCTTGCTGAATCAATCACTCACTGTGTTTATTTAATTCCAGATTGTCTTAAATTTCCTGACTTTCTAATGTATATTAGCCATTGATCTATAATGTTTCACAATGCTGAACAGAGAAACAGTAAGGCTTTTGAACGCAACTCTCAGGTGACGCTGATTACAAGTAAAGAACACATTGGACTTATTGTCCATCTGCATTTATGAACAGGGGCATGAGCCACTTTATAGCCTGATACATTACAAAAAAACTGAGTAACTCATAAATGACATGATATTTCACTTTATGTAGCATATACAAAGCCATAACTTTACACCTCTAACAGTCAAATCAGGACTTTCGGAGACCGGCACTACAGAGTTTGATTTGAGAGCCTTACTGTCTGCACGCTGTTTATCTTTAACTGAGTGCAGAAAAATGATATGTTCTCGTTTTTAGGCATGTCATACCCCAACTGGCCTGAGAAGAGCCCGGTACCGCTCAACAGACATGATGCCACTAATCCAGTCTTTACAAGATATGCCAATGATAGTGTTTATGCAAACTGGATGGCTTTGCCTTCACCCGCAAAAGCTGTGGACAAGCTTGATAGCTAAAGACAAACCAACACTGTAGAAAAGATGACTAATTGGTAGATGTGTATATTTCTATAAGACTGTACATATACAATCTGATGCTAAAGTTGGTTCCCTTTTATTTCTGTTGCACGGAGTATTCAACGTTTAAAACTGGGGTCTTTTTTGCTGCAAAAGCGGCAGGATCAATGTAGACCACGCTTCATTCAGCTCTTCAGTATGTTAATTATTACCTCACGGGTCATGTTGGCCAAGTTGTATCACTGCATGACTATTGTACCAGATTGTATGCCAGTGTCAATGTCTTTTAAGTGCCTGTGCCGCTTCTACAATAGCCTCCAATTATTAATGTGCGACTGTGAAGATCCTGTTCCAGCCCAGGAATTAAAGGGGACGTCTTTACCATCACCTGCTGTAGACAGCTGGGATTGAGTGGACAAAAACTTGTTCTGAAAATGTAAAGTTTCTACTTTAGAGGATTGTGCTCCTCAAAATGTCAAAGACCCATTTTGTGTTTCTCCCACAAGATGTTTCAAAGCTGTTCTTGCCAAAGAAAAGTAACACAGACATGATCAGTGGACAGTTTTATTGCTTTTGCTCTTCTTTTTGTTTGTTTTTTACATGAAAAATATCAACTAGTGAGAGCTACTCCAGTGTCAGGACATGAGACTTAATGTAGATTGTGACCATGTCCCGTGTCAGAGTACAGTTCACTTGTGGAATCACTGTAATGGCAATCTTTGTGGAAAAAATATGATTATGTAAACTAAATGAGTGTTATCATTGTTATGTTGTTATTATTTGATTAAGTTCCAATTAATAATAAACGTAAAAAATGTGCACAGGGTCTAATCACCTCATGTCTCTGAAAATACACAGTAAGCTTCTGTTTACTGATTTGTTGATCTTTTTTTTTTTTACACCATTCCAAATGCAACTTATGGTTCACATAAATTAGCATCTTTTATAACATTACAACACAAGGTTTAGTCTTAGTTCACCTCCAGACGGACAGGATTGGTTCATTATACACTCTAGCTTTAAGAAATGTTTATTCCTATACTATTATTGAATATTTGCAGCAGTGGCCTGTGAAGCATTTGTCTACAAAAGCCATTGCATGTGTAAATATTCAATGTCACAGAAAAATGCAAACTCTGTGTACCTTTTTCTATAGCCACTATGACTCAACTCTTCTTCACTCTTTTGTTGTGGCTGTAAACAAATATTTATTTTGAGAAGCTGATAAAGGTGTAGGTTTTTCAGGTTTCAGAGGATGAGGTTTGTGTTTCGGTATAATTTCATTTTAAAATTCAATAGCCTGTTTACTTTATTGTTAACATAAGGTAAAACTTAAACGATAAAGATAACGTTTTGAATAAAGGTGTCTTAATTATGTATCACTATTGGGATGATATATTGGATGTAGGATTCGCATAAGATTAAAGTATACTGTACACGATAACCTATTATGCATGTCACCCTGCATCTCTTCCGTTATCAGGATTTTGACCATACCAGTTCAATTGGAAAGTCTCTCTTATTTTCACAAAGACAGAAAAAAAGAAAGAAAGTATTGTTTAAAATAGCTCTGTGACTGGTGACCCGTCTATGGTGGCTCAGTGATTTCCACATAATGTGTGCTGGAATAGGCTCCAGACTTCTGTCACCCTTAATGGGAATTAATGAAGGAAATGAATACATTGCTAAAAATAGAACCGTATGGGTACATTTCCTGGTTTACTCTATGCACCATAGTGATAACAGATCCCATGTTTGAACAATACACAAGTGACCTGTCTTTAATTAGAGCACACAGAGTGGTAATTCAATTCAGAATTGTCAGCTAGTACATCATAACAGATAAGAGGTTTGTTTTACGGGTTAGGACAGAGGAAAACAAAACAGGACAAAAAAGCCATTAAATAAAAGAGCTTCTTTAAAATTATTAAATGGATGTTGTTATTAGTATTTAAAAGAAGCCTATTGCTTTTTATCCTTGTTCACAAACAAAGGGGGCATAAAAAAATGATAATCCTTCAGTTTTCTATAATAATTATAATAAAAACGTTATTATTATGAACAAGGAGCCTCAGCGTGTTTGATGACGACCATCGTTAGCAAAGCTCCCATTGGTTAGTCGTTGACCGGAAGTAGACTGTGACCCACTCTTTTCTCTGCTCCGTGGCATTTTGCAACACAGGCTGTCTGCTGCTGCTGGTTTTATACGAAACCCACAGCTGTAAGCACAGGCAGGAATGGACAAAGACGGGATTAGGTGAGTAGCTGGTTTTACACTATTACAACTGCTTAGCTGGGCCTTCAACAGATGTACAATACACCGAAAGCGTAGGGAAGCTCCGAACGTCGCTAAGCTAGCTACAGGAGCGTGTCAATATCCGGTTTAGAGTTTCCAAAGTAAGTGTGCACGAGCTGTTTGGTATCAGTTACAAGAGCATCAGACTTTGCTGACATTTCAACAAACACTCATTAAGCAGTTTGCCGAGTAGCTACAACACAACTTAATATTATATATATATATATATATATATATATATTTATATATATATTATATAATTGTTAGCTAGTACAGCACATAATGTTGTCATTGCCTAACTACCTGCATGACACCATTTGAAACTTAATTAAAACTCACTGTAAAGGTATATTCTCCAATATTAACAAGGCAACAGGCATGAGTTTTTGTTCCAAATAAAACACAAAAGTAACCAAATCAGATGATGTAAACTACATGTTGAGGTTGAATGTCTTATAGTAAACACTTAAATAGTCTAATTCTTTAGTAACAACAATTAAGTAAATCCACTTGAGTTTACGAGTCCCTGTTGATGTACGAATGTGTTGTCTTTATGAGTTTACTACTACTGTTATATGGTTATATGCTTTCATACCATTATCAAGATGATATCAATGAGAAACTTGAGGTTTCTGCCAGTCCTGTGTTGCATTTATCTTGATCCTAGTCATTGGCCGTTCAACCGGAAAAGAAGACAAAGATGAGATAAATTTAGGACGTTAACTATTTTGGAGTTGTGGAGGGGCTCTGTTAAATTCTGCATTAAAATAGTGTTTTTGGTTCCTCTTTTTTTGAATGGTTAAAAGCATGAAACTAAATCAACAGATGGCTCCTCTGTGAATATGTTTCTGTCATTAGATAGGATCTTCAAACTGTCTAAAGTTTCATATTAAGTATTTACTTTAGCTTTTTGGCATGTTAACCTCGAACTGAGGGATCTCTCTTTTTTTTTTGGTGTGGCATTATTTTCAAGATGAAACTCAAAGTAGAACCTACTATGTGGACCAAAAAAAGAAAAGGGAAGTGTTTTTGAAAAAAAATCTGCTCTTCCGTCACGCTACAAAGAAGTTGTTTGATAACCACGCAATTTTTTTTGAAACATTAGATCGGTGGTTTCCAGATGTAGCCCTTTGGACTCAGAGCCCTGCTGCTTTTCATTAAAGCCGCCTTTATTGAAGACTGAGTGTCAGGATAGAAAAACAACATTACTTTGTGCGTTGAGGACTCGAGCAGTAGGTTTGACTGTGTGACCTTCAAGAAACAATTGCACATGGTATGTGGTAGATAAGACGAGGTGTAAAGGCTCCACGATGATAGATACTGAGGACTTGTGGCAGGCCTTCTACAAGATCTCTTTAGCATATAAACTACACAATAATCAGGAAAAGAACCTTGTGTTGTTTTATCCATGTTATACTCGTGTTGCATGCTTTCACTCCACAAGGTGCCTCTTGCCATCTACAGGTTATTGTTGAGCTGTGCTCCAGAGTGTCGTGCTGTTATTTTGAAAAGGAAGCCGTTCAACCGGAAGTCAATCTTTAGTAGCTTGCCGTGTAGCTCGCCCACCAGCTTTCCTGTGCGCTGTTGTTCAGCTCAGAGCTTGTCGCCGTGTGCTAGTTCTCAGGTGAAGCTAATTCCTTCTGTCTGTGGTTCTTCAGGTCTAAATGAAATCTTTATAATGTAAAATCTTCATAGAAGTTACACCGCATTAAACACGTTGTTGCAGAACAATGTTTTATTCATTGACTGAATAAAATGACTGCTGGCAGGTTGGTAAATTACTAATGTTGCTTGAATGGTAACACAATGTTGTATTATTAAGCGCTATTGTCTGATTATCTGGGAATAATCCGCAATGTTTGAATATGAACAAGAAATGTTTATCAAAAAGTCTTCAGAAATGGCTCCCTGTTTAGTAAAAGATTTGTTATCTCATTGTGGATTTCTGTGATTTTTTTTTTTTTTTTTTACCTAGGTGATCATTGCATGGATTTACAAAAGACAAATGTATGAAGGTGGGAGCCAAGAAACAAGACCTTCACAGTAAAATGACATAAAGGCCCTTCCAAACCTCTAAGATGATGTGCAGAAGCACATTGTAAGTAATGTGATCAGAGGGGAAAGGGAATGCAGACTTGCCAGCTATAGCTTGTATGCGAGCGTGATGCCCAGGCGGGGGTTGACGCTCCAGGGCCGGGTCCGCTGGCTCTTTCTGGGCCTCTTCCTGCTGCTGGTGCTGCTTCTGTTCGCATACCTGCTGGAGTGCACCCCTCCAGCAGATGTCAGCCTGGCCCTGCCCGGCGTAGTAGGGGAGACCTACGGGAAGGAGTACTACCAGGCCCTGCTGCAGGAACAGGAGGAGCGCCACCTAAACCGTGCCGCCAGTCTCAAGCGCCAGATTGCCCAGCTCAAGCAGGAGCTGCAGGAAATGGGTGAGAAGCTAAAGCTCCTGCAGGACAAGAAGGAGCCCCCCGGGGTGCAGGGACTGGCCGACACTAAAGACCAAGAGCCGGGAGATCTGCTGGAGTACCTGCACTCTCAGATCGACAAGGCTGAGGTCAACACGGGGGCACGCCTCCCCAGCGAGTATGCCCTGGTGCCCTTTGAGAGTTTCACCTCGTCCAAGGTGTACCAGCTGGAGATGGGGCTGACGCGGCACCCAGAGGAGAAACCTGTCCGCAAAGACCGCAGGGACGAGCTGGTGGAGGTCATGGAGGCGGCCCTGGACATCATCAACAACCCCGATGAGGAGGACGGTGTGGAGGAAGACATGCCGATGCAGAGACAAACCTACATAGAGGGTCACTTTACTGAAGGTAAGATCTACACTACCTTACTATGGACCAATGAATGATCACTGTACCTGATATGTGCTCTGAGTATAGCATTGTTTTTCATATTTCACAGGACTGTACAGGACAGAGCGAGACAAAGGGACGCTTTATGAGCTCTTCTTCGCCAAAGAGGATTCCAGCAGCTTCCGCCATGTCCAACTCTTCAGACCTTTTGGTCCCTTGATGAAAGTCAGAAGCACATCTGTAGAAACATCAGGAATGATTATTAACATCATTGTGCCGCTGGCGGGCAGAGTAGATACTTTCACACAGTTCTTGCACAACTTCAGGTGAGAATGAACCCGAAACTGTTTGTTAGACATGACCCAGCGTGTTCACTCGTCATTGTTGTGCAATAAGATACAACATGAGTGTTCTTGTAATTAATTTCATGATGTATTTTTTAGGGAGGTGTGCATACAGCAGGACAGACGAGTCCACCTCACAGTGGTTTATTTCGGGCCGGAAGGCCTGGAGGAGGTGAAGTCATCTTTGGAAAAAATGTCAAGGTTTGTCCTTTCACTGAGAAACAGCTTTTGATGTGCTTGTGGTAGTTTTGTGGTAGTAATGTGTCATGGGAATTGAAATCTACATTTGTTGTGTTTCAGGGAGGAGAGCTTCTCCAATTACACTCTGATCCCAGTGGACGAGGAGTTTTCACGAGGTCGGGGTCTGGATATTGGAGCCCACGCCTGGAAGAAAGGCGACGTCTTAATGTTTTTTTGTGACGTTGACATCCATTTTACACTCGAGTTCCTTAACACCTGTCGTCTCCACGCTGCTCCAAGTAGGTTTTTACATATTATTGCTCAGATTCATTGTATTAAGTGTTTTTGAGCTTTTATTCACTGAATATGCTAAGTTGACTGTTTTGTTTTGTAGATAAGAAAGTCTTCTATCCAGTGGTGTTCAGTCTGTACAATCCTGCCATCGTCTACGGAAATATGGAGCTGGCTCCACCTGCTGAACTCCAACTGGTAAAGCCTTTACATTTATCTCTAAATACTACTTGTAGATTAATGATGCCCTCAACACATGTTTTAAGACATAAAAATTGGATTGATCATTTGCATCTGATATGGATTTTCAACAAAAAAGTTTAGTTACACCTTAAAAGTTCTTACAACTGCATCCACTTCTTTTCCGCATTGAAAAATACAGATTCGCTGAATATGCAAATATTGTTCATTTCAAACATTTAATTAATGGACACAGGAGCATTGTGTAAGTTGCATATTGGAGAATGAGTGGTTTCCAAAACTAGTTGTGAGAAAATCATCTCGTACGTTCACATGTTGAACTAAGATTTCAAGGGGACATACAGCATGATGCTCATTTTCAGGTTCATCCTTGTATTTTGGGTTTCTCTTAGAACTTGTTTACATGCTTTAATGTTCAAAAAAACACATAATGTTTCTCATGCTATCTGTCTGAATATCCAGTCTGCTGATTGGCTTGCGAGAAAAATGTGCCGTACGTTTGCAAAGGTGGAAAAAGTGGTGTTCCCGTTGTTTATTGTAATTAAAAATCCCTTCTCAAATAGATTCACAAAAAAGATGCTGGATTCTGGAGAGATTTTGGCTTTGGAATGACGTGTCAGTATCGCTCAGATTTCCTAAATATTGGTAAGCACTGATCACTTCATGCTATTTAATGTTTGATTTACTCATAACAGCTGATAACATTGACGAACAACTTGCTGATGGATTTTATTCCTCCAGGGGGGTTCGATCTTGAAGTCAAAGGCTGGGGTGTGGAAGACGTCCACTTGTACAGAAAGTATCTCCGGAGCGACCTGATAGTGATTCGGACGCCGGTGTCCGGTCTCTTCCACCTGTGGCACGAGAAGCAGTGTGCGGACGAGCTGACGCCGGAGCAGTACCGCATGTGCATCCAGTCCAAAGCCATGAACGAGGCCTCCCACTCTCACTTGGGAATGCTGGTTTTCCGCGACGAGATCGAGGCTCACCTACGCAAGCAGGCCTTCAAGACTCAGAGCAAAACAGAGGACTGAGCAGGCCTCCGCATTCCCATCACCATTCCAACGTTAAGACTGTGAGGTGCGCACATTATTATCGCACTACAGCAACTACATGTTTACATGGATCCTTCTGCTTTTCACTGCACAGCTGTAGACAAATGAATGTACAAAAACAAACATTGATCGATGTTAAACTTCACAATATGGTACAACTTTTCAGTATCAAACGCAGGTAATATTGAACCTGCTGAAGGAGAACTAACGAGATGTATTGAATTTAGGTTGACATTGTGTTTTACGTATTAACATCAATTCAATAAGCATGTCGTTATTATCTTGGGAAACATATCTTCTTATTAAGCCATTCTACATGGTTCAAAAACAGCTCCCGACTTGCAATAAGTTTCTTCACCGTTTTTCACTCGGGCTGCAACTATTATTATTATTTTCATTATCGATTCATCTGCAAACTATTTTCCAGATTAATCGTTCGGTCTTTAGAATGCCAGAAAATAGTGAAAAATGTCCATTTCAGTTTAACAAAGTTCAAGGTAATGCCTTGTTTTGTCAGTCCGAAACCCAAATCTATTCACTTTAATACGATATGAAACAGAGAAAAGCAGGAAATCTCCATATTTGAGAGACTGATAACGGCATTTTCTGATATTTTTGAATGAAACAATTGCTTTGACGATTATCAAAAATAGTTGCTGATTATATTTGTTTATATTTTTCACCTTCTCTTCTGCTTAACTACCTTTCACTGCTGAATGCCAGCTCAGCAAGTAGTTCTCTGCTGTTTCAGGTGATTTCTGCATCACAGAAAAAAAGATCAAACACAAGCAGCTGTTTAGTGGCTTTTTCGTCAGAAAGACAGCCGTTACAAAGACCAACTATATAACTATTTATTTACTGTTGACAAAAGAAAAAACTAAGTTGCACTTTGTTAAGTGACCCCTCAAGAACCAGTACATTCCTACTGGTTCCCAGCTGTCTGCAAGTTGAGCATGAGAGCAATTTACAATCTTTGCTTTGACAGTATATCGGCCGTTGTGTATGGAGCTGTTCTGTTAGTATTATATTTATAGGTTGTTTCAGACTGGCAATATGGTTAAAAAAAAAAGGGAATTATTTGTGTGTTTTATGTGACAGTCAGTCACCATCTTCCTTTGCCGATGACGGCTTCCAAGGGATGAGTTCAACAGAAGCATGTGGATTAAATAGAGCCAGGAACAAAGATGTGCTAATAGCATGCAGCGCTATGATATCAGGTCTACGTGGACCAGTATTATTGTCTAAATAACATTGATAAGATTTATCATTTATGCCCGGTGAGAATGACTCACATTATGATTCCTAATACTGGACTGAGTTTGAATGTTACAGCCCCTCTTGTAAATACGTTTCTAATATTCCTTTGTTTCATAGTTGAATACTTTTGTCGTACGTGCCTACATGCTTAAAGTGACATGAAATGTTTTTGAAAATGTATTCCATCTCATAATGAGAGGATGTTACAGCAGTCGGAGGTTAGTGGTGTAACGTTAAAGAGTGCAGGCAAGACGTGCTTTATTTTTCTCACAATGAAAGCAGGTTATTCTTGCGTCTCATCCTGTGCTGCAATGGTTTTTAATCAATGTTTTTGCTAATATAACATAACAGCTTTTTGTAGATAGTCTTACATGCTCCTCACCCTGCAGGAGAAAGGTTACATGTCTTCCTCATCAGTACACAACAATTCAAACAGAGCTCGTGCAAGGAAATGATTTATTTTAAAATTTTGGACATTAAATAAAACTTATAGAAGGCTGCATTAACTGCTGCTAAGTCATAGTCATTTCTGCTGTTAGCATTTGATTTGATGATACATATTTGGAGTAAACCTGATCAGTTCTATAATTTCTACTATAAAAATGTAATATCAAACATGTCAAGTGTCTTTTGAATCTTCAAGCTCAATTGTACGTTTCTTAATTTAAGACAAATGGCATAATACAATTGTATTATTCATCTGTATACAATAAACTACATGAATAGAAAATAAAAGAGAAAAATAGAAAAATCAAAATCAAGGAAAACTGACATGAAATAACCGAAATGCCTTTTTTTAACCCTTATTTTCATGTCCAGTACTTCATTGTATTAATGTGCAATCTGTTCTGGATGGATCCCCGTGGTCTTGTAGATCTCTTTGAGAATAAGCAGCGCTGTGTCTTCAGATTGCCTACAAAACAGAAGTGTTGATAGAAAGGATTTACCGTCATTTGTCAACAGGACATGTTAAAAACAGGCGTACATAATAAAATAAATAACGGCTAAGTTCAATGAAGCTGCTTCAGTTTCATGGTCTTGGTAATTGCCTTTTTCATAGCAGACATTATGACTTATAGCAGGAAAAGCACAGATGTTACTGTTAAACTCTATTGTCCACGAGTGTGACAGTGAGCCGGCATTCACTATACCAGGACCCTGAAACTGAAGCAGCCAAATAGAGTTCAGCCATTATTCATTTTATTATTCAAACCTGTGCTTTTCCAACTGTGACAAAAGGCCTATTAATAAAATAAAAAAACACTAATAGTGAACTGAGAATAATACTGTCGCAGATATGTGATGAATTGTGAATGCCACCTGAAAAAAAAGTCTTAGCTGGTACAATCAAAACTTAGAATAATATTTATACTTATGCCTCTGGATTCATATGCAAATTTCACAGAAATGTGTAATAAGGTAAAATGATGAAGTGATGTAAACTGCAACTTGACTGGTGGAGGCTTAGAACTGCGAGGTGCCAATTCTAGTTCTTCAAATGTTGCAGGAAACTATTTTCATAAAAAGTTCATTAATAATCACTATTGTATTAATAGTTCCAAACCCAAAAATATTAAATTTAATATGTCAGACTAGGAAAAGCAGCCAATTCTTACATTTGAGAAGCTGGAACCATAACATTTTTATGTATTTATCAGATTTCATTTTCAATTCAATTTAAAAAAAATAACCAATAATAAACCATTTGCTGCTCACGCAGTGATTGGTCGACTAAAGGTTTCAGCTCCTGTTGTAGAGGGACTGCATTTTAAACTTTATAGTTCACATGTGAAGGTGCAGTGGTAAAAAGCTTGAATTAAAATACAGATCTCTGTACCAGTAGCAGAGATGACTCTGGAGGGCAAACAGGTACTCGTTGAAACTCTCGATGGGTTTCTCCTGCAGGACGTAGTCGATGCGATTCCCTCCGTTCAGCATCCCGACCTTCACCTGAGGCTCCTCCTCTCTTAGCGGCTCGGGGCTCTCTGGGATCTTATGCTCTGTGAGAAACCACAATGGCGTTATAGAAAAAAATAACTTGCTTGAAGAGTCACAAATCAGGGACACTCACCCTCCCGCGCTTGCATCTCCTGTTCTTCGATCTGATTGGCTACCATGGCCAGCTCAGCCTGAAGCTGGGCGGACGAGGTGTGAGCGCGAGCAAAATCATTGAGCGTCTGCCAGGCGCTCCGCAGGGAGCTGATGAACCCGTGCTTCAGGTCAGAGCCCATCCTGGTGAGACTCTCCTTCAGCTCTGAAACACAAAGGTCCATTACTGAATCCATCTGCACGGAAAGACTTTTCACGTGATTGATGAACGTTTTTTTTTTATTAACATTAACATATTTCTGTTATTCCCAAATATATCTGCGCGGAGAACAATCACCGAACCGTAAAAAAACAAGACCAATAGCCCACATTGTTCTCCTCTTAATGTTACATTTCAAATAAAAGAGAAACTTCCTTTTGCCCTTCAGCGTACACTTCTCTGCAAGAGCAAGAGAATCACTGTTCAGTCTGTTATGCCATTTTATTATGCCAAAGCACGTTCAATGTAAGAATAGAGTCTTTGTATTTTGCACACAAATTAGGGCACTCCACTCCTAAGAGGCAGAGAAGCCTGAACTGGGGACACAACATGCAGCAACACTAAACCACTCAGTTTAGGCTCTTATGAAGACATGTAGCCTTTGTAGTAGCCATGTAGTGGGCTTTACAGGCTGTAAAGCCCACTGAGACAAATGTATAATTTGTCTCAGTGGGCTGTATAATTTGTGATATTGGGCTATATAAATAAACTTGATCTGATTTGTAGCCGTCAGGATGTAGTATTCATTTTGACATAGTGGTCTAGTTATCTGGGGTGATGCAAGCTGACATTTCTGAGAAAATAATCAGCGAGACGTACCGAGATGAAGCCTCTTCCTCCCTTTGTGATGTGGGATCAAAACAGGCTTAAACTCCATGTCTGGTATTATCATGGGCTCGATCCTGTATGCTACCGGGTCCAACTGAAAGAAAATGAGTCATCGATGAAGCCTTCAGATAGTTATGCATGCAGTGACTCACTGCTTTTGGCACATTTTGATTATACTTTAGCCTCTTAGATTGTATTTTCATACAGAGTAACTAATGTGTAGGCAAGTCGGGTTAAGGGGAAATGACTGTTTCTGTGACGATATCAAATATCTAACATGAAAAAGACTCATTTTAGGAATTATATCTGATGCCTTCGCCTACTACAATAATGTACATACTAGGGCTGTACAGAATGTCTTTTTATTTTACATTCAGCTTCTATTGAGATTTTAAAATGAAGCTTCGAATGTCTCATTATATTTTATGTCGTCACCATCACCCTAAAAAAAAATTAAATCCTTGAATTGAGTGATTTATCGGATTGAATGAATTAGTATATTTTTTATTAAATCAATTTATTTTAATCAAGTCAATTTTGTCAACATAATATAGATGTTATTTATGCTGTTAATACAAGTGGGTGCAGCAAGCGGGAGAGTAGATGTTTTTTGTTTTTTTTTAAAGGATTAACGCCCAGAAATATGGATTGAACTCGAAAAATAAAAACATGTGAATTTTGGAAATGATTACATCCATCTTTTTTCAATAAATGTTGACTTTTGGACTTTACAACGCTCTGGAGTTATTGGAAATGTTTGAATCACACAAGTCTGAAACAATCCTACGCAGCCACCACTGGAATCTAATGCTACAAAAATGTTTAATACTAATAATATTGGTGTAGCCTAATCCTGCAACTGTGCAGAAATACAGGGTTTAAACAGAATAAATAGACATGCGAAAGAAAAAGCAGTGCAGAATTCGATTGTCCATTTAGAATTAAAATGTCAATGTTACGAATGAAATTTCAAACTATCGGCACAGCCCTCAAATGTACAGACTTGCAAATAACTTTTGAGTATCTGTAGCTTCATTAGCAGTAATTCCTTCAGGATATAAAAAGGTTGGAAGAGCTGCATACCGGATGGTAAATATTGAAGAATCCCTTGCATGTGGGCAGCTGGTACGTCTCTTCGATCTTTTCCAGTCCTCGGACTGTCAGGAACATGCCGATTGGAGAACCCAAGGCGAAGAAATTCATCGGCTCAAAGTCCAGAGCGTGGTACACCACCGACACCTGCAGGGCAAAACATTAATATATATTAAATGTAGAGTCAAATTCCGAATCAGGTTGAACATCATCTCTCGGCACAGTTACCTGTCCAGTGCCCACTTCAAAGTAATCATAGTCGACGTGGACGGAGACAGGGTGGCCTGCTGGGAGCTTCTTCACAGAGGGATTAGGAAGAGCTTCAGCAGCTGGTGGGGGCGGCGCAGCCTGACTGACCTCTTTCACCTCTGCTTTCTTCTCCTGAAACCAAGACAGACGCACAAAGAGTTTGTTTATCATCACCGCCGGTTTGCAAGACTCGCAGCTGCTCCAGAGACCAACGTACCTGCTTATTCACTCTCTCTTTGACAAACTTGGTGATCTTTTTCCTGGGACCCAGTGGGATTCCCATCTCTTTCAGGTCCTCAATTGTGCACATAAGCTGAAAAAGCGTGAGAAAGGGACCATCACCGTCTTATAAAAATGATACACGAAGAAGAACATCAAAAGATCGAACCGTTATCATATTACTTCCCAAAAAAAACTAAATCAGCATTTAAAACATCCTTCCATGACCTTAACCACATGTATTTCTCATTTTTTTTTCTTTAGCATGTTGACCCCCTTGGACTAACTTACGGTTACACTTTTGACTCGACTATAACACGCAAAAGAGGCTTTTATTCTTACAAAAGATTCTACGTCTATCTTCTCCTCATCAAAGGTACTCTTGTACTCAGACAAGCCAAGATGTTCCAGCATAGCGGCAAGATCCTCAAACTCCTCTTCTTTGGGCTCCTCTTCCACTGCTGGAGGGGTGACGGCCTTATTTCCCTGTGGAGCAGGGGCCGCCACCTGAAGTGAGAGGCAGCATTTTACAATTATGTAGAGCAACATTATTTTTGAAATGATCCATTATGCACATGATGTTTAATGTTGCTTTATACGTTTATATTTACCTGTTTAGTGTCTCCATTAGTCGTGTGTATGAGTGGCAACGCCGGGGCAGGAGAGCCATTCTTCTGATTTGACAACAGGTCAAAGAGAATCAGGGAACCTGAGAGTAAAAGGAGAAACAATACAATCTGTGTGAAAAAGAGAAGCAACACCTGTGTCGGTGGCGTGGAAGGTAACAATCAGCTGTTTTATTACCTAAACTGTGTCCGGACACTGATGTGCCTCCTCTGTAGTCTGGGTTCCTCTTCATGAACAGGGCATAAAGTCTGTTAATCTCTTGGGCAACTGTGTCCATGATGGTCTGGCAGTAAGTGGGACTGTTGTAGAAAAGCACATCTAACAAAGTCTCATTTGTAAAATGACGTAAACGTCCAGTGCTGGGCAACGTAATCTTCTTGATCCTCCTACAAAAAGAGAAACAAGACATAAGGCTATGTAATTGATAATAAGTTACAATCAAAAGTATCTTGAAAGGATAGGTCTGGTTGTATTATTTGTTTTTCTCATCGTTTACAAATCCCTGAAAAAGACCAAAACTAACAAGTATTCTCTGTGTGGGCGGATACATCTTATTCCTCTGAGCCATAGAGCTCCATTGCTGTCCAAAAACTATTCAAAACCCAAAATTGAGCAGTGTGTGACATGTTCCTTCATTAACCTTCACACGCACGCACGTTTATTTTGAGTCAAACCACATACACTGCCATCCTGCTGCTACTGAGTCACAAGAGACCCAAGTACTAATCCGCAGCTGAAAATAGTCCCCAGAAAATGCACCATTTCCTCTGGTTTGAGTAACGATGGCTAAAAACTACCGAGGCCGGCTGTCTTTAGGGAAATAACGGAGCCTTTAAAAAAATTACGTGAGATTTCCGCGTTTAATAGAAATAACTGCACTTGGGGCTGAGTGGCACAGACAGCATCGGAAAGTCAGAAAGTATTGAAGATGGTTGCATAGTTTGGGTGTTGACAATAAGTCCAGTCTTTCCATTAAATGACCTTCTTCCGTACAATCAATGGATAACTGACATTTGCACATACATTATTTCAGTGAGAAATTATATGATTTTGCAATTTTGAGTTTGAGTCGGTCATCATCAAACACACAGTGTGTTAAAGGAATACTTCACCCCCAAAACGACAATTTGCAAATGAATAGAAGAAAACATGCCTCCACAGTGAACGAAGAATCTGAAAATTCATGATGAATTGAAGTAAATGGGGGCCGTGTTTAACAACAGCAAAACTATATCAAAACGTTAGTTTACAAACTCTCAGACAACTTGTGCAGTGCAATCCAAGCCTCATGTATCCAGTCGTATACTCAATACTTCCCAGACACATGCATATTCGCTAAAAATCTAACATAAACAGTACGCAAAATGTCTTTTTATTCCTCGTTCACCGTTGGGGCATGCAAGAAAAAACAAGTTTTCTTCAAGAATTCAAGGCAACACAGGGGGAGTAATTGATAAACAAACAATCATTTTGTGGGTGAAGTATTCCTTTAACCTTCCTCTCCTCACCTGTCCACCCCTGTGGCATCTCCATGTAGAGCCGTGTGCCACTGGACAGGGAGGAACTCCACCCTGCTGATGGCGTGCTCATCCAGCGGTTTCTTAAAGTGACTGTGCAGCAGCTTCAGCGACACGCTGCGGAAGTCGTCCACTGAAAGCACAAGGATTTGTACCGTTTATTTCAGAAACACAGTCACAGCGGAGGGTACACCGATAGTGGCGAGACGATTGTTTGGTACTCACCGCACTCGACCATGCTCCTAAACCTCAGATCACACACGGGACCGATTCCATGAACCATGAACACAAGATGATCCACCTTTGCGAGCTCACCTGCAAAGGATGGACAGGATTGAAATGTTGAATTTACTCGCTGATCGACAGTCACTTATTGCCCTGTTTACATCTCAACATGCACCTATAATCTTAACTAATTAAATATATTTTATTATGCATTACATTCACAACCAGATACTAAAAATGCTCCTCACAGTTAAATCTGTTTTGTCTTTTGTAGACTTCTTTTATTTGATTGATTTTAGTATATAAAACATTTTTTTCTATTCTTTTCTTGTCTGAAATGTATTTTTGCTATGGAGCCACCATGAGTTTTGTCCTTAATAAAGTCTGAATTGAATTGAAATCTAACTTAAGTGTCCCTCATAAAACCGATTGATGGCTGCCACTTTCTCTAATGTCTTTTAAAATGCCTCATCTCACTTTATAGTATCCTAAGGATCTAGTTTTCTTTTAGAAAAGCTTTCTCCTGGGCTCAATGAGCTAGTTTATTTCCATCTAAAATCGAGTTTTATGTTTTTTTCCCCCTGAAGTGCCTACACTTCAATTTAATTAACTTGGGTACAGAGGAACTTGACTACCATCCGGCACTTCATCATGGTCATCGTCAATGCCTCTCTT
Organism: Bovichtus variegatus; assembly: GCA_943593645.1. Lineage (NCBI taxonomy): Eukaryota > Metazoa > Chordata > Actinopteri > Perciformes > Bovichtidae > Bovichtus > Bovichtus variegatus. Next base: position 18,293,306 of record CALSCE010009347.1, read on the forward strand.
CACCACTCTCGGCCTGGTCTGCCCGTCCTGAGTTGTGCCCCACTCATCCGGCATGGAGGACGCCTGAAACTGCACAATCACCTACGGAGGCAAACAGAACTTAAATTTAAACTAATAGGATTAATTATCACACGATCAACACTGAACACTAATCAAACAAAGGGTTTACCTTTGGATTGTGCATGACAATAGTCTCTCCTGATGGAAACTCCAGTCTGCGGTGCCACTGGTTGGTAGACACGGCTTTCTTATATTCTGCCTGAAGATGAAGACACACTGTATTAAGTATATACAGTGATTTAAAATACAAAATTGCAGATTAGAGTCGATGAAGAACTGGATAAAAAATAGATACGTTTGACTGGAAGAGGTAAAGATTGTTTTTTGCTCAAATGTAGCAGTGAGACAAACCTCCAGCTTGTCACTAAACTCCTCAGAGTAAGGAACAAAGCGACTATCCGTATCCCCTTTGTAGAACCAACTGCAGCGCCGGACCTCCGTAGGCTCCTCTTCCCAGTACACTGAAGACCGCATGCGATCATAGAGCTGCACGTCGTAGCGGCCTCCGTCTGTACGTATGATCACATTTTCTGGGTCTGGTTGAACTGGAAAAATAAAATAAAAAAGCCCACAAAACTGTCAGAGAAGGTCACAGTGTCATTGAGAGCACCAATATTGACACGGTTACATGTTGTGCGCACCCGAGTTATACGTCTCCTCCAGCTGAAGGGAGTCAATGATACTGAAAGGAAGCCAGACGCTCTTTGACTCCACTTGCTTGCAGTAGAACCAGTGAGGCTGAACCGGCTCATAGACATTGTAGTTGTATGGCATCATGGGACCAGCAGGAACGATCGCTCCAGCAGTGGTGGCTGCAGGCGGAGGCGCTTGAAACTGTGTGGGAGGAGGCTGAAGAAAGAAATCCAAAACTTTAAATTCCTCTTCACTAATGAGGATGGCATTTGAGGCATGGAGCTGGTGTCATTTCATTTACTTGAAATGACACCAGCCGACCGACTCACTTACAGCCCAGATGACGGCAAAAACAGGGATTTATTAATCTGTTATCGTGCCTAACTTTAGTAGATCAAAACATATTGGGAAAGGAATTAATCTACCAATGCACCGGTTCAAAATTAGGACAAACTCAGTATTTGAGTCACAACAAAGACAGAAGAGAAATGTGGCCTGCAACAGACTCTGGCTTGTTTTTAGCCCAGCCGATTGCCAGAAGTGCCTTTTGCTACTGAAGCAGTTGTTCATCACCACAGCCGTTCAAGAGAAGAAGTGAGGAGTCAATGACAGTACAAAACATTTAATTAAATAGGTTTTCCTAACAGAAACTAACCCAAGAACCACAAGAGGTCCTTGAGCATACAGCCACAAAATATTAGGCGGATGGGTCCAGTAGTATGTGAGATAAGCAGAAAGACAGACACACGCACACAAATCCGAACACATTATTTCCCCACAGGCTTAAGCCAGGTAGAGATAATAAAGATTTAATCAAGTACCTGAAAAACAAATCCAACACAGTCACGATTAGCTGATATCTACCTTTGTGAATGTGGGTCCTGACAGCGGGAATGTCTGTGGCGGGGAGCCGAGAGTGTATGGACTCTGCTGAGGTGTGTGTGTTGGCGGAAGGACCTCTGGAGCTGGAATATACGGATTGGCTCTGCTGCTGCTTGGGGTGTGTCGGTACGGGTTATGGCTCTGTGGCTGCATCTGGGGAGGTGGTGGGGTCATTGTTGCTGGGGGAGGAGTGTGACGCCCCATAGGGCTCTGGTAAACTGCACTGCCAAACGCTGGAGGAGCAGGGTTCATTTGTGAGCCTGGGTGGGGTGGTGGAGCCATGCCAACGCTGCTGGGAACAGAAACTGGGCCTGTTGATGTCGGGGCTGCTGACATGGCCGGCGGTGGGCATGGCGACTGGCCGATCGCTGCGAACGGGTCGCTGCTGGTTACGGGGCTGGAGAAGTAGTTGAATGTGGAGGGGGCTGGTCCATCCCCAGAGGTCTGACCTAGAAAGCTGTCTTCTTCTCCAACATCAGTGGAGTCTTCTGATGAATCAAAGAAGGTAATTTAAGCACATTTATTTGTGAGTTTGCAAAGGACATCCAAAACACTAGACACACTTAAACACCACAGCGGGCATATAACCGTAGGGCTGCAGCTGTCAGTTTAGTCCATGATATGCCAGAAAACAGAGAAAAATGGCCATCCATCAAAATGATCCAGAGCCCAAGGTGACATCTTCAAATATCATGTTTTGTCTGGCCAAAACGCAGATATTCGATTGACAACGATATAAATTAAGTTCTCGCATTAGAGACATTTCAATCAGTGTTTTTAAAATGATTTAAACAGTTATCAACATGGCTGACGATTAGTTTTCTGCGAACCGTTTGATTAAACAAACATTGGCATCCGTTTACAGCTCTATATAATAGCACATCAGTACACACAATAAACACCTGACATTCAGGATGTTGTGAAAGCGGAAACAAATTACAGCAAAATACAGATAATTTGGCAGTAGTGTTTCAGAAAAGACTTTAATTTAACGCAGACAGAAATATATGGCCCATTTAAAGACAGAAAATGTTTTGATCATTTGACTCCCAAATAGCTGCACATAGTCTTAATTTAACATCAGACAGGAGACAGACTGAACAAAACACACCACTGTCAATTAGCCCAACCTCTCTGTCAGCTCAGACACGCTGTTTCTCTTTCTTTTGCACTAAATTACATTTTACAGCTTACAGGAACCCGGTGAGCTAGCTAGCTTAGCCTGCTAACGACACCGCTATGTTAAGACATTTCCTCAGTCGCTATTACGTCTCACCTCCTGACAACACCGCCGGACCAGTGGCCTGACTCACTGGCATGAAAGGCAGGTTGAAGTTAAACTCCGGAGCGGCGCTGAACAGTAAATTTGCACCGTTGTTGGGAACATTATTATTCCTCCTATCTGCCATTTTCCGCTAGAATTACACGTAGCCACTACTGGCGCAGGCAGGCAGTAAGCGCTCAGTTCTGCAAACAGCGTTGTCCCTGCCCTCGCAGGTGTATCTGATATCCAAAGCACCGACAGTAGAGAACAGACGGAAAGACAACGTCCCACGTTGTTTGTAGATCTACTAAAATCGCGCAGGTCACTTGGCCGCACTTCGTTGGTTGTAGGTAAAACAAACACTCTTCATCACTACTGCCTCTACAGGCCACATAGATTAGTTACACTGCGACATTATAACCTTTTAAATGGGCAAACACAAGAAAAAGCTATTTTTTATAAAACAGCAATTTTACACAGAGCTAATTATTTTTCTCCTCACTGTACCACCAACCTCAAAGCAAAACACCTCGCCCGTTGAAACCGTTTGCTGTATACATCCATGGTTGAATCACAGTAATGTCTGAGAGCTCCGAGCTCCGGTTGGTCCCTGTACTCAAAACAAACGAACAACGCTTTTCGACTTGTGACGCAATTTTCCCGCCCTCACTTCTGCCTTCCGGTGTTTGCCGAAAGTCAACAAAATAGTGTTTTCACAGAGATTTTACTTTGCTATATTTTATATTCTTCCGACGTTTGTCAGTGGCCAATGATGCCTTCCACACATGACTGGATTAACAACCCTCTCGGTGTTGTCGAAGGGATGTTCGGTAAGAGACACACCGGAACTTCACTCCTTGACAGCTAACATTAACGCGTGAACCTAGCTAGTTAGCTCTCTATGCTAACTACCATGCTCATCACATGTAGCTATGCTTTTCATATCCTCCAGAAATACCAAATCATTAATAATATGCGGGTTGTCGCTGCCAACGCTGCTTTGTTGCAGCTTGTATCGGCACCGTTTTCACTTTTAGTTACAAGAAGAAGTGCTGGGTGTGCACTTTGATTGGAAGACCTGTGTGCACACATAAAACTTGAAAATCCACAACATGAGGCATTCGCGAGTCCTTAAAGTCGTTTAAAATGGTCTTAACTTCACTGATCATTATTTTAGAAACACATACTTCCACCTTCAAAAGCAAGCAGTCATTTTTTAAAAACTTGGTCAAGTTGTCCAAAGTGGACAATACTGATGTGTATTTTCATTCAAATAAGTTGCAGGGTCAACCCGATTACAGTTTTAATTTCTTAAAAATTATGTATATTATTTTACATTATAGTTTAATTGTGGTTGCTAATTTCACAGTATCATGGCAGGAAAATATAAAAAAATGCAAATTTTCACATACTAAAATGCAGCTATATTGATGAATCTCAAGTAAATGTCTCTTCATTGTTCTTCACACCCCCACCATTACACACTGAATAGTTTTTCTTTATCCCAGGCTCACTTTGTGTGATCTTTGAGATTATCTATTGTCTAGGATTCTCAAAGCCAATGTTTTCTCTTATTATGACTAATTTAAGGTCAGATAAGGAAGAAGGGGGAAGAGAAGGGTATAAATTATTTTTCCGAGACCAACTGCCTTATATATTTAATGTCTCTTTTATTGAGTATATTCAGATTTATTTTATCCATGTGAATTTTTCTTTTATTATTTCTTTTTTCTTTTATTTTTGAAAAATATTCCTTTCCTTTTCAATGTGTTTATTTTTATACTGTTCCAATCTCAACGCAGAATCCTATATCTTTTATATCTGTGAATGTACATAATTCTTTCATATAATGTATAATTTTCTTAAGTTCAGAAATATTTAAAACATAATTGCCAATTTATGTTTCCGTTACTTTAAATGACATCATTCTTTTGTTGATTATTTTAGCTGCTTCCCAGAACAGTCCGAACTCTGGATGGGAGGCGAAAGTGGTTGAATTCTTTAAAGGTCACCTGAAAGAGAAGGACTCTCATACCTGGGTAATGCAGCTCTCCGATCTTTTTCGTCATGTACATTTCACAGAGATGCCAAAAATGCTTGTAGACGTCAATGCACAGCCTTTTTAAGCTTTTTAAATGACAACCGCCTTTTATTTTAATGAAGGTCCCATCTTTGAACGATGTCCCTCTGCACTACCTAAAGCCTAACAGCCTGGTGAAGTTTCGATGCTTAATCCAAGACATGTTCGACCCAGAGTTCTACATGGGAGTGTATGAGGCTGTGGATCCATCTACAAAGGCTAAAGTAAGCACTTCCTTGTCCTCTCCTGTGCAGATATCCGTATAAGTAGCTCTCGTGTCAAGTTTTTTTGCATTGATAATGTGCTAGTTTATCACATTTTCATCTTATTTTACCGTCTGACTATCCCTAGGTATTGCGATGCGGGAAGTACAAAGATGTGACAGAAAGTGGAGTAAGTCCCCCTCTGCTAAATCACTCAGGAGATCCATAAATACCTCAGTTCAGCTTCAGCTTTGCTAACAGCAACACATGTTTATCTCCAGGTGGATTTTAACTCCAGAAACACAGTGACTGCAGAGAGACAGACTTTCTACTGTGTGCCAATCCCAGGAGAAAGTCCCTGGGTGAAAGAGATATCCTCATCATGTGTGCCAATGCTCCTCAAACATGATTTTGTCATTTGTTCTTTGCTGCACTATGTTTGAACAGCTCCCTAGTTTTTCCTTAATTCTGTCGCACAGCTATGCCGGCACATGCCAAGCGAGAGTGGTTCCTTCCACCTCGTATGTACCGACGAGACAGAAACGCAGCTACGAGGAAGACGACGACGACATGGACACGCAACCGCAGAAGCAGAGGGAGCCGCATACTGGTAGGAGCTGCTGTGAATATGGGGCAGAATGCAAACAAATAATTATCCCTCAGTGTTTTACTACTGTCAGGGTTTTTAAGGTGGCACAAGTCTTACATTTTATCTTGTTCCCGTGAAGGTGACGGTAGCGTTTTACTGCCATTTTGATGAAGTGGTGACGTTCCCTTTTTCTACTTCATTTTGTGTCGTCCTCTCTCCATCTACTTGTGCAACCCACAGGTGAACATTCCGTTGGGGTTGCCAGGCACTCTGGGAAATGTAGGAAACTGCTTACAGTAACAGGTGTACAGACAGGTTGACAGAAAGTTTAAATGTAAATGATTACACACATAGTTTTTCTTACAATCAAAGTATATAAGGTGGATTTTTGCCATTACATTACAAGTCATTTAGCAGACGCTCTAATCCAGAGCGACTTACAGTAGCTAACTACAGGGACAGTCCCCTGGAGCATCTCAGGGTTAAATGCCTTGCTGTTGAAGCCACAACCTTCTGGTGTTCTATTTGGAAGCCTGCCCACTAGGCCACCACCACTGCTATAAATGCCGACTGCTTCCGCTCTCACTGCAGGTCCTCAAAGTCCCACAGAACAGCACGGCAATGGTGACTGCAAGCGGCAGGAGACAGAAGCTCCGTCCAGCCAGGCGGCATCTGCCTCCCATCTCGACCTCAACTTCCCCCTGCCCGGGGAGAAAGGCCCCTCCTGCCTTGTCAAGGTGCGTCGTGTCTCTAACGGCTTTGGTACCTTTTTCTCTTATCGCCTCATTGCCTTGTCAATATCTCTCTTCAAACATTTGTTCTAAGTGGGGTCATTCCATACCAACTCACGAAGACCTCCCACTTCATGGAATGGATTTTCTTTGAAAAGATTCATGTGAAAATCTCTATTAAATTCACAAGACTACGCAAAATCCTGTAGCTCTACTCCAAAAACCTTTAGTTCTGAATATTTCTGCGTTTATGTATTATAAGCCTCACCAATTGTTTATTTTTCACTGGATTGGGCTGAGATTTGTTCTGAAACTCCAAGAAACCCTAAGGATAATTTACAATACGTATTCATGTAAAGAGTTGTTGCTGAAGGTTTTCCGGAAATCTAATTCATAAGATAAGTAACGTTTTACCTGAAGAAGAATCTTTAATTTTCAGAAGTTAATATCTCCACTAGTTTTCAAATGTGGATTTTGTGTAGTATTAATATAGTTCTATCACGTTAAGAAGTTAGATGGTCCTGCATAAAAAAAAAAATGGACTGCCACTGCTAAATTAGCTTTAAAGCTTAAAAAAAATTTTTAAAAAGATATTTTTGACAGTGTATATTTTCCCAAGAAGCAACCTTTTTAATTTCCTTTTTTATGGCAAAGTGTTGTTAATATTCATGGCAGATATATAACTTTTTAAATTCATTTAATTTTGGAGTAGAGCTATAGGATTTTGCATGGGTCTTGGTGAGTTGGTCTGGAATGACCCAGAGGTGCTTTCAAAGATGACACCCCTCCATTATCAGCAGACTTTCCGAGTACAGAACAGAAGCTAAAAGGCGCGTGTTGTCGGCAGGTGTACGCGGACTGGGACGGCTTCAAACTCAACGACACACTCGAGATCTTCGGGATCCTCTCCGTCAGCCCTGCGCTCAGCGCTCTGGCCGACGAGAAGTGAGACCCAGAATTTAGTTTTAATTTCCCTCCGGTGGCGATCTGCGTGCTTGTTGCTCATTCTTGACTTGTCCACACAGAGAGTCCTCCTCATCCTTCCTGGACCCTACAGAGTCCATGGAGACGGCAGAGGAGCAGCGAGTGCACAGCCCGCCAGCCTCGCTCGTGCCTCGCCTCCACATGCTCTACGCCAAGCCACTGCCACACAACAACCCCCTGCTGCCCTCCGCCACCTTGCAGGACAACAGTGCCTGTAAGCACAAATTGAGTTTTCCTGTGTGTGTGTGTGTTTTCAACCTCTTTTTTATATATATAAGGCTGTAGCACTACATCAGTGCTGAGGTTTATGTGATTTAAAAACAAACCCTGACTGCTCACACTGTCAGAAGATCTCTGGGGAAATATTTACTAAGCCTAATAAATTACTGTCAGGGCCACAACATGTTGCATCCCCAAAACCTTTTACACAGATGTAAATTAGCCTAGCTGCAATCCATCTGATTTGCATAACGTGCTGCCAAATAAGAGCTGACGGCGGGTTGTTTTGACGCGTGTTGCACATTTCTACTTTGGAATCGCAAGTGTGTATTCATCAAACAAAAGAGGAAGACTGCATGAGTAAATGAGTTAAATAGCCTGATGTTGTCAGCTCAGCAAACAGATCAATGTTTAAATGTCTCATGAAAAAAAACAATGTGGGCGATTTTTGGTAAAACATTTAAAACTCCTTTGGACTAGATTCTTGCTCTAAACAGGCTGGATATGATCGGTGGTGCCTCTGCAAAGGCTCGGTGTGGTCCTTTTTGTAAACCTGGGAAAAAAACGCATAATAATTTCGAGCACCTAAACACACACACACCGCACATCCTTACAAAATATTCCCTTGATGCTACGCACTATGATGATAAGGCTGTTAGTTGTACACAACTAGAGTTCAGCTCTTTACATTTAAAAATGCAGAAACGTTAAGTGCTAAAATGTTCGTGTTCGCTAAAAATCGTCTTTGCCTTCTATGTTCTAGTGCTATCTATGTGCCACACTGAATCCAGACATATCCGTTAGTTAGTCACAGTATCATGTCGTCCTCCAGCTGTGTGGGGAAGCAGGAAAAAAGGGGCCATTATGTCCGTCTTGTAAAGCTGTTGAAGCACACATGCCTGTAGTAGCTATAGGGACTTGTTTTAACGCTGTCATTCCTCCTCAGTTTTATCTTCGACCATGAGCGAGATGGCTGCTGTCAGGGCAGAGCTGCTCACATACTTCACTCACATCCTCCTGGGAGATGCCCTGGCTGCTGAGTACCTCATTCTGCATCTCATTTCTAACGTGTACGTGAAGTTCATTCTGTAATGTTTAAGCAGGAACCTTTCTGTCTTTGTGCTAAAGCCAAAAGAGCTTTTTTCACTTCACAATGTGGTTGATTGTCTTGCAGGTACACTAGAAGGGATGTTCTCCCACTGGGCAAGTTCACCTTGAACCTGAGTGGCTGCCCTACTGTTGCCACGTACACAGAACGCTTATACCAGATCATTCAGCAGCTCGTGCCTTCTGTGAGTGAACTCCAAGCAACTGCCAGTTCTTTTTAAATCTAATTATTTTTGGTTGAAATGAAAGACACTGACAGTTTTCCCCCTCTGCAGTCGTACTATCTCTGCATGAACCTCCAGAATATGAACCAGATGCAGTTTGTGCCAAAGAAGGACTATGTGGCCAACAGGCTCGTGAGCGGAGCCCTGCAGCTGGCCAGAAACACTTCCCTCTTCCTGGATGAGACCCAGCTGGAGCAGGGACAGCTGGACGCGGCAGGTGAGGCTTCTAGAGACCACGAGGGGACGACACTGAGAGGACAGGCGCTGCAGTTAATGTCCTCCCTGCAGGCTGCAGACACTGTTAGTGTGGTTTGACTGAGCTGACCAGGTTGGATCTTCTTTTCTGTGCGTTTGTTTTTGTTGTGTAGGTGTGCGCAACGTCACGGCCCTGGGGAACCTGATCTCCTGGCAGAAGGTTGATTATGACTTTAACTACCACCAGATGGAATTCCCCTGCAATATTAACGTGCTCATCGCGTCAGAGGGCCGCTCGCTGCTGCCGGTGAGGACAAAGAGGGATGATGCGTGCAACCGCAGGGCAAAAACTCACCCCTACCCACCACTGACCCCCTCCTCCCCAGCATGGGCAGGGAGGGGTTAGGTTTCCTTCAGCCTCTCATGAGACGAGCCATGTCCGACGCTGGACGTTGTTTCTAGCTGGCGTCACGCTGCCATTGGTTGGCCCCAGCAACCCCTCCAGCCGCCGGCTTTAGCTCAGGTCTCACTCCGTTGCGAACAGCCCAAGGAATGTGCTGTGTGCTATTCCTGTGTGTTGGTCTAACGGGTTGCCATGGCGGCAACTGTGTGCCACAGGAACAATCCTGGGAGAGGCGTCAGGCTCGGCGGTCTATTAGTCGTGCAGTGAAGGGCAGCGCGCCGTAAACAACTCCAGGGTTGATTAGAAGTCAGATGTGCACGGCTGTGTTTACATTCAAACTATCAGCTGATTATCAGATCGACCCTCCAGCTGCTCAAGTGCTTCACGGTCAGCTCGCCATGGCTTTGCTCCTGTCTCGCGTGCTATGAGGTTTTGAGAACATGCCAAACTAGGCGTGCGCACACGGCAGGCAGAGCCTACTTTTGCATAGCAACACATGTGAAACTACAGATGCATTTAGCTTTCTTTTTTTCTTTTTTTTTTTTTACATTATTGCAAAGTTCTTCCCTGGCACGGTGTCAATATTTCTCTCCCTGTAACTCAACAGTCAGACTGCCAGATACACCTACAGTCTCAGGTCGCCCCACCCCTCATGGAGGAGTATCTGAGCAGCCACATGCAGCCGCAGGCTTCACAGCTGAACAAGTTCAGAATGTACGTGAGCGTGGCTCGGCTACTAGACTACAGCATCTCCGATGACGTGACAAAGGTGAGACATGCCGTCATCTTAAGCTTGAGTTGAGTTGCACACAAGCACCAAGAACCCCGGGGGGGGGGGTAAATGAAATCAGTATAAAAACTAGTTGCTTGCAGGTTAGTTGTTCCTTCCTGTACCCAGCATGCATGTGTGTGTCTGTTTAATGAGCAGCCTGTTATTATCTGTGTGCATTAAAGTAAGTGTGTTTTTAACTGCTTTTCCTTTCTGGTGTCCTCAGTCAGTTGAGGATGACTTTGTAGACATGAGGAAGGACGACCCCCAGAGCATAACTGCTGAGGACCTGCACAGGATGCTCGTTGTGGCGAGGTGGGCTGTGATTAACCCTTTTGCAGCTCTTTAAAAATATTGCTCTGATGTCCTTAGAGAACAAAACACTGCCACAAAATAATATATTTATGCTATTTTCCACCATCACGGAGTTAAAACTTTAGTCCTGATCACTCTACCAAATATTCATTGATTTTCAGAATGTTAACTCTTTAAATGCCAGTTTGTTTACATGATGCCACTGTTGTGATGCAAAAGAAAACTTAAGTTCTAGGGGATTTCTTTTCAGTCTAGGACATACGAGTAGCAACAACATTGATTTTGATGCATTGCATCAAACACAATGCAGCAGCAATAAGCCCTCTTGCAAACCGGGAAAATAGCGTGCGTATGCTGCGTAGCGCACACATGAGAAAATGTCTCGATATGGTGGAAAACAATCTATTGAAAGCCTCATAGAATGCATGAGTTTATGCTGTAATGGCTGTGTGATCAAAACGTGTGGTTTCAATGGGGACATTTGTCTTAATGGGTCTGACTGTATTTTGAATAAGAACATTAGACTTTTTGTAGGAGCCAAGGTTACAGCTTACACCCTGCCATATGCAAAATGATTTGAAAATTTAAAAAGCCAAAAATGTTCCTTGTGATGCATGAGGGTTAAGTTTATATAAGCTCCTTTACTTGGCATTTCTTTCCTCTTATCGAGTGAGAATAATAAACAACAGCCTGTAAAGCCTTCTTTAAAGAAGTGTTAAACAAACGAGACATTATGACCAACAATGGAAATGCCAGATATGACATAAGAGGGACATTCTCTTCATGGGTCAATTTAGCCAAAATAAAATGTGTTAAACACATTGACTTACTGTTTGTCTCAATGAATTCCTGGGCCAGGACTCTGAAATGTTATCACAGTATTTGGAGTATTAATTTGTGGCTGACTGACTCTGTCCGTCCGCAGGTTGCAGTCTCTGAGCCTGGGACAGACTTCTCTGTGCAGAGACAGCTGGCTGAGAGCCAAACACATCGAGATGCTGCGGAGGAGCCGGATGGAGCAGCACAAGTGTCTTAACGGCAACGAGCCGTGATCACGCCGAGAGGAAACAAGATGGCTTTTGTTTTTCCCTTTTTTTTTGATACCTAAAAAAAAGTTTGTAATAAAGATGTTTTTCATGTCATATAGTTCACCTCGTATTCAACTTCTTTACAGTACTGAGTTGCAGATAAGATTTTGATATATTTTCACTAGTTTTATTACTTTTGTTGCCTTCATTTCACAGCCTGCTGTTCAGACCAGTGTCTCTGCAAACCAGGATTTGTTTACAAAAAAGAAATCAACATTTTTAACCTCATCTATGGAAATAAAGTAATATGGTCTGGAAGGTGATTTCTTATAACGCACGTTCTTCTCGAGTCAGCATACATTTGGCTAGTTGGCAGCATATAAAGCGCACACTGTTCTGCTGGAGACTTCCTGTTAATGGATTTCCAATAAACCTCATGCTACACCTTCCTAGATTAAAAGTGTTCAGTGTACTTTGTTATCAAGTAACACACCCAAAGAGGATAAGAATAAATAGGATACTTTAATATACAATACAATCTCAGTACACCGTGGAAAACAATGACAACAGTCAGTTGGTAAAGAGGAAAATTATGACTACGGATGTCCAGATAAAATGGTAGTAATGCTAGAAAATGTGCTTAAACAGTGCAAATCAAATGCTTTAACACCTCGTCACATGATTATTTGTCATGGTCAGAGGTCCTAATGGGAGGGCAGGACAACCATAGACATGAAATAAAGAGGTGGTTGCAAAAGCACTTGGTGTAAAAACAAAAGGGAAAGGAGAAAAATATCACCCAGCAAATATAGAATCAGAAAAGTATGCCAGCTGTTGCATATAAAAACCAGACACTAACACTTACATTGTGGTCTATACCGGGAATGTTGAGGATTACCGTTCCTTTTACCTTAACACAGCAAATATGGGACAGAAATAAGTTTCTGCTCTGCTTGAGAACTGCTCCAGTGTTTGCAATCCTGCGCTTACGTTAAAAAAACAAAAACACCTTTTTACCTCTGCATTAAAACTTTGCATTACAGCTATTACCTTAAAGCTTTGGCAGCAACACACACTATCAGCAGGTTCAATAACTATATAATGTAGCACCCACAAAGCAGCCACGGCTACATCTCACTTAACAAGATTAAAGTCAGAATAAAATATACAAGTATCCAATGTATCTGCTGGTGAGCAAGCTGAGTGCAGAAAACCGGCAACAATAACACAAAAAAATATGAAACGTGACCGTTTATCTTGAGATATTTCAGCTCGTAGCAAACCAAATTATTATTATTTATCATAAATAGACACAGATATACAAAGCAGTGTGATAAGATGGTTCATTAGAATTTCTTCTGGAGGACAGTAACAAGGTCATGTGGGACATTTTCACTGAATGACAACAAGTGTAACGGGTGAAACCTCACTTCTCGAGGTTAACGGAAAGCCACGTACAATTTAACAATGTTTACGGCTTCAAGCACATACATATAACTAGGGCTCCAAGCTCCTAAATACCAGACGCAGCAGGGCTGCTCTAAATCACACATACTGCACACGCACACACACCCAACACACGCTTTTCTCGGAAAACCTGCTAATTTCCATTGAGAACGATTGTGCCAGTGGATGAAATATCCCAAGATAAAGCTTGATGACATACAGTAACCCTGAACATGATCTTTTCATACAGTACACCAAATGTAACATGTAAATAATGGACTTAAAAAGGTAGATTTTGCCATAAATACCTGATATACATCATAATCCCACTTCAATTCCCTGTTAAGGCAAATATGCTTTCAGTTTGGGGAGTGCATAAAGCGTCAGTGTTTCTAATAATAACGGATGGATGCAATTGCATATATATCTACTATATGCTACTCTCCTGACATGCGACGTCAATGTACAACGCTGGCCGAGGACTCGGTTCAGACAAACCCTCATAGTTAATTAGTACAACCATTAGCAGAATAGTTTCATTACATTTCTCTATCAAAAACAAACTCCAACCAGTAGTTTTATGGTTTATCATGGTTAGCAATGAAAGTACTGGGTGTCCTTTTCAAAATATAATGCTCATACCTCTTTGAACATATTAAGATGCCACCCTACCATCAATACAAAAAAGCTTAAGGGAAGGCTCTACTCGGGGAACAGATAAATGTAAGATACTCACTGTACATATCAACAACCAGGATACTCTTACTAAGGTCTTGTGTAGTCGTGGTTTCTAGAACGTTATATCTTCTAAGTTACACTTGACAACATTGATATTACATAGGATAACTACGTACAGTATGTCGTCTGGCTAGTTTCTGACAGCTATACAAAGGGTCACAGAATTGTCCTTTGGGAAATCCCAAAAGATATTTGGTCGGATTCTACAACAACTGTCACAAATTGAAGGTTATTACGCGGTCTATATCACAAACGCCGATGAGTGACCTGCACATACAGGATGACGTACAGTACATGATAAAGTCAGATTGGTCTTTCAACATACAGCTAATGCTAACCTGCCTCGTCAAAATCAGTTACCATCAACCTCACATGCAAGCACTGTGGGTATAATAACTTTTCAAGGATAGTGCCATGTTTACATGCACAACATTACTACTCTGGAAGTACAGCTTAAAACATCTTAAAAACCTAAATATCTTCTTATGTCTTGTTATTTGTCTCCTAAGGTAATCATGATGAGAATATCCTTGAAATTTGATAATAAAACTGTACTTATAGAACATTTTACTTCAAGGAGTAGTGGTATTTGTGGAGTGATTTAAGATTTGGATGTACAGACACTCATTTCAGTCAAATGTTCTATAAAATTGGACATGGGAATTATAACACAATCGATAAACAAACACCTAACATTGTGCGAGGCTGCATGGCAAAAATGGATATGAGCTAAACGTGCCTTAGATCAGACAACACAATCAGTGCTCTCTTAAGGGAGTAAGGGAATCCATAATTATGTGCATGTAAACATGGTCACTGCCATGTTGGGCTTAAGTATATATTTCTAAGTTCTGTACAAGAGTCATCAACACGGGCAGGTTTAACTAAAGGGCAAATTCAAGAGCGCATTTCTTGGCCGAGTAGTGACGCTAAGTGCAAGCTTTTGCTACTGCTACCATACAGGAAGTTTCTACACAACGTACAACTACAAAATCCTGCTACAAGGAAAGCACTAGATCTGAATGATCCTGGTCTGGCACTGTGTAAACATTGCCTTCAGCTCGCTCTCTTGGGCTTCGTTGACAGTATCTGGGTCTGGGCTCTTCTGTACCTTTGCCACAGCAAAGTTGATGCCCTGGGTGAGTCCCGCCTGGGTGAGGCTGGCCACCTGGACCATGGAGCTCTTGATCTTGGCGAAGGGGGACACCACTCGGCTGCCGTTGCTGTCGGCGGGTGAAGGGCCGAGGCTGCCCTCCATCTGTGAACACAGACTCCTCTGAGAGCCTCCTGAGGCCGCAGAGCTGGGCTTCTGGACGGTGAGGAGGTTGGAATTGGAGGTAGTGGAGTCGACGTCTAGCTGGGACGGCCTGGGGAGCTGGGGCTCCTCGGGCTCGGGCTGCGGCTCGGAGCTCGGCTGCTTCTCTGAGTCTGCTAGGGTCTTATTCTTCACAGGCACCGCAGGGTTGAGTGGGGGGACGCCGGCTGGTGGCTGCTCTCCAAATACCTCAACAGGTTGGGTCTGTGCATCCTGGACAAACTGGTGGCAGTAGGCATCAATGGGAGTACCAAAGTCAATCAGAATGGCTTCTTCAGCCACCGAGGCAGACCCAGGGGACTTGTCATCACTGACTTGAGAGGGGCTTTCCTGCTTCCCGTCGCAGCCAGTGACTCGGATAACAGAGGGGATATTTAGCTCCACGCTGCCAATAGACTGGGAGCGACTGCCCAGTCGCGGGTTTGATGCTACAATGCCGCAGCTGGGCAGCACATAGTCCACGTTTTCTAAAGAACCAGAACACGGGTGCTCTGGGTCAGAATTATAAGAGTCAGAGTCGTCTGAGATTTCAGAGTGCCTGTCACCGATATCCTTTAGGGCTCCAGTGCCGGGGTTGTTATCTGATGTCTCCAAGCTGCTGTCTGACTTCCACAGGTTGACATGCATAGTTGGCTTTAGGAAATTGACTTTTACATCAGGCTTAGAGAAGTTGCCCAACCTCCCGAGGGGCTTGAAGGGGCCAATGTTTACGTTCGTCTTGGTCTGTTTCACTTTCTGATTGAGAGAGGAGAATTTGTTGAGGAGAAAACTTTTGCCCTGAGCCAGACCAGAGCTGCCCTGGATCTGCTCAGCAGGTTTGTTCTGGATGCCCATTATATCCTCATGAGGTTTACTCTGCCGCCTGAAACACAGATACAATCAACGTAAGTACACCTCCCACGGCTCTGGTCATTGGTTAAAAGTTAAAATTGTGCTGTGATGGCTGCAAATGTTTATCTTCATTACACTTAAATATGTGAAAAAGAAACAGAGACTAATGCTAATCATCTTAACCCTTGTGCCGCACTAGGGACATTTATGGCTGTGTTAATACATATGGCATAAATTCTGGCAAGGGTGTGCCAAAATACAGACATTCAGACCCTTAAGGACAAACTCCATTAAAACCACACTTTTTGATCCCACAGCCATTACAACATAACATCATGCATTCTATCATATCAGGCTTTACATCCAGAGCCCTGGCTTTAAAATTGTAGTTTTTACTATTTTCCACCAGATTGAGCCATTTTCTCATGCTTGCCCTATGGGGCAAACACTTGCTATTTTCCTGGTTTCCACAAGGGGCATTGCTGCTGTATTATGCAGTTAATGCAATGCATTTAAAATCAATATTGTTGCTAATTATTGACATAACCCAGACTGAGGAAAAAAGTAAAAATCCTCCTTGCATCTAGTATACAGAAAATAATTACATTTTCAAACAGTGGCATTATGTAAACAAACTTGCCATTTAAAGGGTTAAAATTCTGAAAATTCATTAATATTTGGTAGTTATGAGCAGGACTGAAAGTGTTTTTTTTATTTTATCTGACACTGCACAAAAAAAAAAAATGTAATTGCATCAAATGTTGTTCATCATTCAATCAATTTTTGTGGGGATGTTTTGTTTTTCATTGAAAGCAACAGTGACATTATGTAAACAAACAACATTAAAAAAAATCATTTATATTTAGTAGTTATGATCAAGACTGATGTTGGTTAAAAGATGCAACTCAGTGAAAGTGGAAAATAAGCAGCACCAGGGTAAATAATGATGACAAATCAGTACTCACCTCTCCAGCTTCTTTTCAACAACAAGCATGTCCAGCCCCGTGGCCTGTTTAGTTATGCGAAGCATCTCCGCTATGCATTGTAATGTGTCTGAAATATTTCAAAAGTCAGTATCAACCAGTATTTGCAGTTTACAATCTAGAAAGTTTCCTTTTCTTGCCATTTAAAGACTTTAAAGGATTACATCCTACCTTTTCCATCATCCTCAGGATTTCGTGTTGCTGCTCTCAGCGTGTGAAAGTATCCACTCGTCTCTTCACTCCTGTAATGCAAACGCATGCAGCAGAACTTTGGCTTCCCAAACAGAGTAGGCTCTGGACCTGCAAAAGAAAACACAACTTGTAACTTCCATTTTCATTGCCTGAATTTCCTTGCATGAATCATAAGCGGAGATATTGCTAAAAGGTTACTGAGAAACTGTTAAGCACACTTTTGGGAAGTGTTGGGTGACTCAGTGAGTGAACAAGAAGAACCCTCACTTCTCCTTTTGAGTTTTACTTCTTACCAATTTCAATTTTTTCCAAACCCTCTAAATTGAGGCGCTGGTATTGGTTGACTTTATCTGCTTCTTCATCGTAGCTACAAGAAAATAAATGCAAACATGAGTGAATCTATAAAGAACAATTTCTAAAGAGAAACATGTTGGTGAATTTAAAGTCAGACTTACTAAGCAATGTAATAGGCTGTGTCAGACAGGAGCAGCAGCACATCCACGTCTTTGTTGGTTGCATCAACGAGACTGGTGGGAAATGAGAGAACGGTGAAAAGAGCACTTCTGAAACTACTGATAACATAGTATAAATAGTGCAATAAACAGGGCAGCTAGCCACTAACCTCATGTCACAATTAATGAGGGCCCAACCTCCATGAAACTTCTCATCATCAGGCAGCAAGAGCTGCATGTAGGTCTGCAGCAGGAGGCTGACCTGCTCCTGCGCTCCTCTCTGGCTCTCGATCTCTTTCTCTTCATGCTCCTTCTCCTTACTGAAGATGGAGTACAGGTCCTCCGTCACTGGCAGGCCCATCATTAGATCTGCAGGGAGAGGCAGAGGATCCAGAAGAGTCAAACAAGGGCAGATTTTGGGACAATGTGTGTACAACAACAGCAATAGAATATGTCGGTTTTTCCTTACCAATGACTGATTGTCTGTAGGCATCCCTGAAGCGGTTCAGATAGTAGCGGTTGGCTGAGTTCACGCCATCCTTCATCACACCAGCCAGTCTCCTCTCCCCCGTCCTGGTGAAATCTCCCTAAAACAGATCATACAGTGTCTGTTAAATATATCTTTTGAATCATCTTTGACTTGGGACCCTCTGTGATTCCAGTCCATTTTTAAAGGGATAGTATGGATGTTTTGTGCGGTTGTATGAGGTACTTATCCAAAGTCGTTATCTATGCTCTCTTCAAAGCCACCAGACTCCATTGACAAAAACATTAATTTTACCTAAAGAACTCGGGACTTGCTGGTCTATCGCTGCCTCAATCGGTTAGTTAGTTTGTGAAATTGTGTGACTTTTGGTGTTTTAACTGCTTCAGTTCTTCGTTGGAAGAGGCTGTCTGATGGCAAGGTAAAGCGATAAAATCTTTAAACACAGTGTACACCTAAACTCATATTTTTTTCCTTCCTTCCTACGTTTTGCGGTTGCCCCCATCCACATCAGTACATTTCTTAGCTTCTGTGCTGGTACTCCTGTCTGTTTCTCCAAATTGGGGGCGCGCCGACTGTCATCTACTGTATTTAATACACCGACTATGGATAAGTACCTCATACAACCCTACTTCAAAACATCCAAACTATCACTTTACGTCCAAAAGGCTCAGTCCATATTTGTCATTCTGATGCGTTTAATCTACTGAAATACCATATGCTCTGTTGATTTATAAGTCCTACTGTTAGACAAAGCTTAAACTATTCACTAAACTGATTGTGTCAAAAGAAAATGGCTCACTTCATTACGGTTTGTTTAGGCAACACTGAATCCGATGTGAACGTGTGTGTAAAGACAATTATGTTACCTTGAGCGCTGCTGTGCCTGCGTACTGTCTGCTGATGGTATCTCCATTGTTGGCCCACATGATCTGATAAATCCTGTAGCATTTGAGAGGCAGAGGCTGCTCTGGAGGCATCACACCCAGTTTCTTCAGCTGCAGGAAGACACAAGACAATTTTTGTCCATGGGGTGGCTGTTAAAACGTACACGTACATGGTGACGCCTCTCTTTCAGTTTACACTGCATCAGTGGGAAAGATCAGCCTATATTTATTAGCACATTTATCTAAATCAATTTACAATTTTATCTGCTAATTAAATGTAGTCCAAAATGAATATGGTGGAGTTGCTGGATTTCTAGAAAGCTAAAAAAAGAACAACTTATGGTTGCGTTGATGTGCACTAACTATCTGTTCTGCTGTCTTTGCTGTACGAGCAAAGATCTGCCATCAGTGTGTGTGATCTGATGAGCAAATACATGCAGATGTCAGTAATCTGTTGTACAAACATGAAGTAAACTGCCAACAAACTAACAGAGACGAGGATTCATGTTGCAAAGTGAATCTCCTGAATCACACTCACACCTTTTGTAAAGCACTTTGTAATCCAGTTTAAGAAAGCAGTCATATAAAATATGTAAATGAGGATGTTGATTATTCTATATTATTAGTATTATTTTTTCAAGCGTTTGCAATTATTTATTAATTATTATAATTATAATTAGCAATTATTTATAAAATATAACTTATTTAAATAAATACATATTAATCAACAGAAAAGTTGTGTATGTGTTTCCCTGAATAATTAATCATATATATAAATAAATATAAAAATTATATTTGATTATTTCTATTCTTTACATACTTAATGGACTCCCAGGAGAAGTTACGTTTAATTAGATGGACACAAGTTTCATAATGAACAATGTAACTTTCAGTCTTAAAGGTCACTGGTATAAAAGTAAATTAAAGGTCTAAAGCAGCACCAACTATGTATAACAGACCTACATAATAACACATTTATGCTAAACATTTTCCCCCGGGTCCAAACAAGGAAGAGATCTCACCTGTTGTTCCATCACCGCCCGAGCAACAGCAGCCTGCACCACGTTGGTCCTGTCCAGACAGTCCATACAGTTGACTCGAAAGATGCCCTCCTGCTTGCAGATGACTCCGGCCTGATCCACCCTGACGGAGGAAAATACATTCATGATAGGATGCATTAATAGAGATACACATTTACCCCAATAATAAACAGTAGACTAACATGCACTGTGGCCTAGAAGCTGTTCATTAATGTTTTCTAACAAAACAAATCAAAGTAGATAACCCAATGAAAGTAAGAAAGAGTTCATGATATCAGCATTTCTCGGCAAAATCACAAAAGTACTGTCACGACCCTTACCAGGCCCACTTCATGTCAGTGATGATATCAGAGATCGCATCAGTCAGTATTTGCACATTCTCAAACTTCATACCTCGGCTGAGAAACAGGATATAAGAAGCATAAAAAGGGAAGTAAATGCAACGTGGTTTGAAATAGGACAACTGCATTTATGAAAAAGTCACACTGTTGAGGAAAATGTTTCTCTTACCAGTGCTCATGAAAGTCAAACGAAACATATGTGAGGTTTGGGTTGTTGTAAAGCAGGACTTGCTTCAGATATGCATCGCCAATTATCTTCTCCCGTCCACCTTGATCCACTAAGTTAATGATGACCTAAAGAGGACAATAAAGAGCGCGGCCATTCAGCCTTGTGTGTAACATTTATGCCTCTTTAAGCCTTTCCTGTGGAAAAACACTGAGATGCTTGATGTTCGAGGAAGGACAACAATTCTAGTCGGGATGCTCCAACACGAAGCGCATGGTAGTTCACACTATATGCATCTACGGGTGACAAAATGACCACAGTGGTGATACATTTTTTTAAAACAACCCTAACACAAGACTGATGCATGCAAGTAGACAAAAGCTATGCTAGCACATTCCCAAGCATACACTCTGGCAAAGCAAACCCACCTGCGTCTTATAGAGTTTAAGCTGTTCTTCAAAGTGAGCAGAAAAGTAAGACATGGTCTCCTTCTCTCCTGAAACAGAAACACATGCATACAAATGATTTCCATATAATTGAATCGTACTAAAAGACACAAAGAGATCTAGTTTGCAGACTTTGGAGACATAAGTGCTTTTTCCTTAAGAAAGTTATTAATTCACCTGAAGATACAACAAAAATTGCCCATATCCAATCTATAATTCCTCCAAATCCCAGTCAAAACATTATTTACAGACAATGGGAGCAAGGACTAATGACTGACAAGATAACTATATTTGGCTGATATGGCACCCCTCAAATACACTGGACAGGTGTGTAAAACCTAAAGAGAACACGGGTCCTGAATGGAATGTCTTTTTCAAAAATAAAACAATAAATAAATAAAAACCTGTATGCAAGATAATGCGGTAGTTCTGCTGACCTTTCTCCAAGCGTGGCCGGGGATTGTAGCGGTACCCTGCCTGGCTCCAGAAGACAGGCACGGAGCCACGAGCCTGCACAAAAGACAGAGTGTGGCTGTGCACGTGGATCAACTGCTCTGTCTCCACATAGTTAGCCACATGGCCATCGGTATCCACTCCTCTGCGCTTGTACCGCATCCCTTAGGGCAAGGAGAATGCATCAACACTATTCAGATTATTTATATCACAGATCATATCATGCTCCACTTGAGGGGAATAAAGACGTAATCGTCAGCAGAGTTATTCAAAGCCTTTTGTGGAAGAAACCCTATATGGACGTCCTAATTACACAACATAACCCATATATTTAGTCTGAATCACAGTTCAGGCATGACCTTCGTCTAGGCCACGGCGACAGTAACAGTAGCTCTACCTGCGCGGTGGCGACTGCGTCTGGAGATGAGAGCCACAGTGAAGCGGGGATGGATGTCATCAACACAGGTGACCTCCTGTGGTGGCGTCTCAGGGCTGCTCCTCTCCTCATCGGACGTCTCGTTGTAGTTCACCACCAGTTCCTCCACCTGTACAAAGCCCTGGATGATTGGTATCACCCAGAAGTCCACCTCTGGCACCTGGAGCATTCAAAAAGATAAAAAAAAAAAAAAAAAAACCATCAGGACAAGAATGTAAAGATGCTGTTTGCCAGGTTGGTACAGAAGCATCCCACATACTTTTGTATATTATATTTGTATATTTTGCATAACTCCGAGCCGTTAGCCCCTCCTTCACTGAGTATTTTCATACTCTTCTGATAAAGCTCTGTTAATTATCAGTACATACAACTGCCTCCCTTACACAGCAGGGCCAGCTACGCTCTTTGAGCTGACAATTTTAAAGAAAAACATCTGTGGGAGCAAAGTGCATTTATTCAATTCGGAAATTAGAGAAACAAACAATAAATGTGCCACAATATTTCTGTGTGGAAGAATAATTTACCTGAAGGTCAATAAGGTCTTGGATCATGTGTTTATTCCAGAAGAAACGGTCGTCCACCTTTCACAAAGAATTCAAATGGTTGTCAATCACATGTAAGGGTTTTTTGCGATATAAATATGTAAAAGAAATGAGGCAACGAGCCGCGTTTCTCTTCATACCTGTTTCCATAGGGGTAAGCTGGACTTCTCAGAGTCTCCCTGACGCTGCACACTGTTTGTCAGGTCGTAGGTCTCGCTGTAGTAGAAGGAATCTGAGTCCATGAACACCTTGTACAGCTCATCCAGCAGCCGCCTCTCCAGACGTTCCTTCTCTTTATTTTCCTTGACCTGGAAGGCAGGGGAATACTGGATTGGGTGTGTGGATAGAAAAGAGCGGTAAGTTGAAAAATCAAAGAAATCAAAATCCCATGATAAACTTAAAAGCCTTTAAAAACACGAAAGATAGGAAAGGTAGCGTGTCGGCTTAAGGATGACAGAACACATTTTAATTAACTGTACAACACAAAAAATACCTTTTTCTTGATGGGCACAGCTACATTAGACTTGATCTGGCTGAAGGTTTTCATCAAGAACTTTGACTCATCGGGAGACTGGGCCAGCTTCTCTGGTTTGTCGATTCCAAAGTGATGCTTCTTGCAAAGCTGAAAAAGAGGATCCTCTATCAAATCTATGCAATTGCATACACATGGTAGGGATATTTAGAAAGTTTATAACTGAATTTGGTACCATCTTTAATGCCTAAAAACAACAAATAAACAAAAATGTAATTACTACCCACTACAAACAGGAAAAAACAATACAAAAACAGTACTCTATATAGTTCTCATTTTCCTAGACTGACACAGTAAACAATCTAACAGCTATATTGATCTATAGGTTTTCTAGGCACAACAGGGATGGAATAATCGTTCTGCAGTACAAGGACAATCTACAACAGGATGGGGTCTAAAAGCCTATCCAGGAACGCTCATCCTGCTCCGTATTTACTCACTTGAAAATAATTTTCTGTCTCACCATCCATGAAGTTTGCCTGAAAGACTGAAACCTTAGTAATATTCAACTTCCTTTGCGATTGCAGTGACTATATGTCTAGAATTTAATTTTCATTCCAAATGTGTGGGTGAAAAAAAAAAAAGCACATCTTTTAAAGAAGGAAAAAAAAAAAACTACAACTCACATCAGAGATGAATCATACAGTGATGCATACAGGGTATTTTTGGGTATATTAAATAAAATAATTAAATACAAAACAGAATTCTCACAAGCACCATTATACTGATAACCAGAGGGGGCAGAGTGCAATAATAAACACAAGTACTTGGACACTGACTCTGATTCCTCATTACAGTATTAGTGTACACACCTCCAGCTCAAGCTCCTGAGGCTCTTCATCAGACAGAGGAATGACTGCTATCTTGGTGATCTTGTAGACTTTGTGGTTGCCTGGCATGTTGCCCACCAGTGCTTTCTGGCGGATTAATACAAGGCCCAGAGGAAGGTCTGCCAACAGGAGAAAGAAGAAGGGGGAGTTGCGTCATGGGTGCAGAATTCCTCACATTCTGAAAGGTGTGAAGAACCAGCCAATAGCTGCACATTTTTTATTAAGTACATCTGGTAAATAAATAAAATCATGTTCATCTATCTGAATAACTAGAATAATATAATTGTTTGTATATTTTCTTGTGAAGGTAAAAGGTTTAATCTCAAACTTCCTACCCTGAGGCCCTCAGAGGCCAAACAAAATCAGATTTATCATCATTTGAATCATTACCATCCGCTCACTAGTCTTCATAACTACACACATCTCTAAGTACTTTAACACATTTTTTTCACACCTTTCCTTGTGAGTAGGAAACATTCTAAGCACTGGATGATTTGGCAACTAGAGCGTCCACGGCACAGAGCTGAGAGTTAAATGTTCAAATGTTTTTCCTTCTCCACTTACCTGTGTGAAGCTGTATCTTTCCAATGACACCTTCGACCAAACCCAAACAAACTGGATTCCAAGCTAACAAGAGGTCTGTTGCTGAAACAGAAATATGAAGATGAAACTTCAGAACAGTGGTGTAGCAAAGACAGCTCCGCAAGATATGCTTGAGGCCAGATAAGCAGCTAGGGTCAAAAATGACATACGCAAGTACAGGAGTATGTAAGCCATTGTGTTTATTGGGCCCTCAAGTTATCTCTTTAAAGGCTTGAGCACCTTTTATGTCAGAAACATCTAAATATTAACACTAAGAGCTTAACCTATGAGTTAACAAAACAGAAAGTGCTTCAAAACACTTGAGGTTAGGTGATTTCCTGTTATCATGCTAAAAGTTATTTTCAGTACCTAGTTAAACACACTTAAATTTAAAAAAGCGTCCAGACCAGCTGTACTGTAGAAAGTACAGTTGGGGTGAATGCAGAAACATAAAATCTGTATAATCATGTAGGTCTGTCATTCTTTCCGTGTGATTTGATTGAAGAAACAAAAAATAGCCTGTTGCCATTCATTAACATTTTCAAACAGCAGGCCAATTTTCTAGTGAGATATGGAAATGTACAAACTTAGTGACTAAAAGAAAAACGGGAATGCTTATCATTGGTGACAGATTATATATCAATAGTGGAGAAAATTGTAAAAGTGTGAGGGGTGTGGCCAAGGGTGGAGGACATCAACAATGACTCTTCCTGTTCCACCAGCCAGAACATTTCATGGACAGGGGAACAGTCTGTGAGGGGCCCACAGGAAAGGTCTCGCAGGAAAAAAATTATACAAAATTAACGTCACTCAGAATGTGTGATAACATGGAAATACTTCACTGTGTGCTTGGGAGTGGAGTGGAAACCCAGTGAGGAGTGGAAACCCTTTTTCCAATTAAATAATGAAACAGTGGTGCAACTGAAAACCTGTTCAGGATGGCTGCACAGCCATACAACTTCCACTGACAGAGGGAAGCATGCACTGCCTTCTGGTGACTAATGAAACTTCTCTTTTAGCTCAGCAGTTCTTGCAATGCAATTCCCACAGCCCATTGTATTTCATTCAAAACTAAATCATGGCCAATTCTTGAGCACAGCTATGAGTCACAACAGCAGTACTCAGTTCTGCAAGTAAGGTGTAATGCCCGGAGCTGCTTCACACACTTAACATGCCTGTACTCGTGTTTGTTGTACTGCACAATACATCCGAGTAGTATTATAGTTGTCCAATAATTCACCATACTAGAACAGTACTGTTAAACTGTCATTAATGAGGCATCTCATGTGAAAGCTAAAACTCTGTTATATTCTTCAGTGTGTGACAGAAGCAGCAAAGCAAGAACTTTGGAGTCTGTTTGGGTGTTGGCACTCCCGAGTGAAAGCGGGGACGATGATTTCAAGACGTGAGAATGGCGCATTTCCATCTTTGGCAAAAAGATCAACTTGTTTTGTTTGACGCAGCTGGATAATTAACAGCAATTAAATGATAACGTTTATTACAGAGATTAACGAGGGACAATTACGAGTGGAGGATTAGACTAACCCGCCGAGGTGTTTTAGATACACATACCGGACAGGCCAAGACATACATAGCTTGTATTTCACTCTAATAGGTGATTAAGTTAATGTTAGTTCCAGGTAAATGGCCGGCTGCGGTACAGAAAGCTGTCAGTACGTACCAGGTCTGACGGTCATGGTCCCGTCTTTTCGGCTGCACCACAGAGCACGGTCCCCGCTCTGGAGAATGTAGTCGTCTTTGGCTTGGAACAGCTCCATTTTGTCCCTTTACGTGACACACAAACAGGTAACTAGCTGGCTTAGCAGCCCGGTACAGGCAAGTATCAACTTCCACGTCTCGGAGGTTGACTGTAGCTAGCCAGAGAGCGACTGGCTAGCCACGGTTAGCTCGTCCCCCACAGGCTGGTGAGCTACGGCAGCTAGCTACCTCGCGAGCTGGCAGGAGCAGCTGGATGCTTGTCGGATTTGTTTATTCCACTTATAAGCATACTGCTAATAAAAGCCCCTTTCCACTAAAGAAGCAACTCTTCCCGCTGTCATGCTGGAGAGTAAAAGCAAATACACATCAATGAGTGAGATGTCCCAGCAGCTGCTGCGTGCAGTTCAAGACGTAACCGACAGTTTCCTGCTCTAAACAATAACACGTGACCTGTCCCGTCATCACCGGCGTACAGGTACCGTACATGCGAAACTATTTACATAAATTAAATGATCTCAGTAATTACTAACTATATAGTTCATTCATTGTATGATGATGTTATATTTTGAAGACACCACATGTTGATAACTGGACACCCCATTCTGAAGTGAAAATTCAGAATGTGGCTTTATTTTATTGGCTTCTATCAGCCATTATATTGCTGTAATTTGTCCTTTTTTTAAAAATGATGATATGGTAGGGAAAGCAAAACATCACGGCTGCCTACAGCACCTATTGTTTAGTGACAGCAAGCCTAATGCCAGCTGAATCTGTTGAAAAATAGGAGGATTATGTATAAAAGAATCATGAAACAAAAGTTACTATGTCTCTATTCTGATGTTACAGTTTGAGGTCATTTGTCTATAAAAAGCAGCAAACACACCACTTCCACACATTTTAAGTGTCCACACCCACTTAGGAATAAGGCGGCAAAAATGTTCTGTTATGACTCAGTGGGGCTCTGAGGGAAAATGCAGGGAGCAGCTGACCTCAGACAGAGACAGGAATCACGATAAAAACTCTTCAGTTGAAAACTAAGCCAGACTTAAGACAGCTGAAGGCTGGGCCAGGACACATCTTCAAATCCAAAAGTGTATCACACACAAACATATGTGTAAAATATGGATTATTTTGGCAGGGAGTAAACAGTCCACTTTCAATTCAGTATTAGGTATAATGCTGGTATTAAAGCAAGTATTATACCCAATTCTCTAAAAAAAATTATAATAAAAAGAGTCTTCAGAAGACAAGACTACTAACATGCTCCTAAATAAAAATCAGTATCACACTTTGCAGAATCTGTGGGGTCCCAAATATTAGTCAAAATCCATGTCAAATACATTTTATTTTCAAACATACCAACGTGAATTGCTTTCAACAATGCATCAGTCTGCTACTCATAGACAGTGATAAACACTACACCACAATATATCATTTGTAAAGGTGTGTTAGGCAGTGACCCTACCTTACAGATGGCTTCTGATCGTATTATAGAGACAAATTACGACACAAACGATTAGTGTAATCTTGAAAATAATGTTGAACCTTTTAAAATGACAGATTGGAGTTTTCTTGCGCTTCATCTCTTTAAGAATTGGGCACTTTCTCACAGTCACCATTTTTAAGGCTTTTAGGCCGTTTTTTGTGTTAGCGTTAATACAGATTGTGTCTGTGGTGGTTATACATTCTGACAATCTTTAACTGTGATTCCTCATTAGCACAAAGTGCTGATTGTCTGACATCTCGAGTAAGATACACATCTCACCTCCATTTGTCATTACACATTCATAAATGTACCAAAATACTATATAAGGATATAAATACTGATACAATGTTTTGAAATAACAAGTAAACCAATGCACATACAAACACTCAAACACATCAATCAAAACCGGTGTAACTTGTATATTTCAAATGAAGTGCTGCTGATCTTTCAGCATGATACATTTCAATGATGGCAAAGTGCAAAGACAGCAAAATCAGTAATGCGCCAAAAAGCAGCATCTAATAAACATATTCACTGTGCTCTGTGACAAAGCAGCTCCAACATGACCATGTGGCTAAAGGGGAAAATGCTTTTCTGTTGACTGAGTTTTGCAGTGAGTTCTGCTTTAAAGCCCCAATGTTTGCAATCGCGTACTAAACGATTTGCTGACTGGAT
Source organism: Bovichtus variegatus (assembly GCA_943593645.1). NCBI lineage: Eukaryota > Metazoa > Chordata > Actinopteri > Perciformes > Bovichtidae > Bovichtus > Bovichtus variegatus. Next base: position 18,321,568 of record CALSCE010009347.1, read on the forward strand.
TAAGAAAAGCTGCATACAATATTTGATCAAAACAAAAAAGGCAACCACACATAACTTTTCTTAAGAAAATACTTCTATTCTTCTTCCATTTATTGATAAAGGCCTCTTATTCAAACTTCAATTTGACTCGAAATTGTTGACAACACCTTGATCATGACAGCTGTCTTATTATGAAGACATTGGCACAACATAGAAGGCAACACCATTGGCTTGAAAAACATGATTGCACTGAGCTACCATCAATTATGTGCTGAATGGCGGGAAATACCAACACTGTTAATCAATGCATGCAACTTCCACAAATGCTTGTAGATATAAGAGGAGGAGAATTAGCCGGAGCAGACTTGTTGACTATCAAATATACAGCAGGTCACCCTGCTCTCCTCTTCATTATGAAGTGTGAAGTCATTATGATATCTCCTTTGCCAGCTCAACATTCTCCTTGGTGATCATTCTGGGCTCTCCTTTCTGTGTCAGGTTGTCTCCCTCCATTGCGGTCTCACTGGCGGGCCTGGCTGGCCGCTCCTCCAGCTGCTCCAGTTCTTCCAGTATGTTCTGAACACGACGGACTCCATCCCGTCTTGCCTGCCGTACATCTACACGACCCTCTGGGTCAACCGAGTCCAGTGCTAAGAGCTCTTTGGTCAGCAGCTCCTCCAGTAATAAGTATTTCTTACCGTTCTTCTTCCCATCAAAACATTTCACATCCTGCTCCAGTTTAGCAACCCGTCCGACTATCTGCTGAACCTTGGCCAAGCCTGGGTGGACGGGACACTGAGCAGCATGTTCAGTCTCAACCTTTACAGGTGGATCCTCTGGGGGAGCAGCTGTCGTGTCCTCCGCCTCAGGCTTTGGAGGTATTTGAACTGTGATATCTGCAGTATGTTGTTGTGCTTGCTCCGCTTTCTGGGGCTGCTGGAACTGTTGATGCGTCTGCATTAAGTGTTCAGGATGCTGAGGCAGTGGAGACGTCTGAGGTGGTGCCTGCTGAAACTGCTGAGGTTGCTGAAACTGTTGAGGTTGCGGAGGTGGAGGCTGTTGGAACTGTTGAGGTTGTGGAGGTGGAGGCTGTTGGAACTGATGAGGTTGCGGAGGTGGAGGTGGAGACTGTTGGAAGTGATGAGGTTGCGGAGGTGGAGGCTGTTGGAACTGATGAGGTTGCGGAGGTGGAGGCTGTTGGAACTGATGAGGTTGCGGAGGTGGAGGCTGTTGAAACTGATGAGGTTGCGGAGGTGGAGGCTGTTGGAACTGATGAGGTTGCGGAGGTGGAGGCTGTTGGAACTGATGAGGTTGCGGAGGTGGAGGTTGTTGGAACTGATGAGGTTGCGGAGGTGGAGGCTGTTGGAACTGTAGAGGTTGTTGAGGCTTTTGGACGTCAGCTTCTGTGTGCGATGGCTGGGGGAGCTGCGTGTTCTCTAGTTTTTGCTGAGCACTTTGTTGTTCCTGCTCCATTTTCTGGGGCGGGTCTCTCGTGAGGACATGCTGCTGAGCCTTAGAAGTTGAAAAAGAAGTCGTCATAATCTAGGTCAACACATACTGATGTGAAAATCAAACTTTTTTTTTTTCTTTTACATCGAGAAAGATCCAAGTGCCAACACACCAAAAATAAAAAATTACCTGCGGCCTTTCTCCCAGCACCTGTGTTATAATAGGTGACTGGCTTCTAATATGAGGTTGGAGGTGAATAGAAGTAGCATCGCGATGTTGGGGAATCAGTATCGGAGAAGCTCTTTCCCGGGGAGGCTGCATTGCTGCAGAGTAGCCAGGCCATTCGTCGGTCTGAAGGCGATGGTAGGGCTGCTGTTGCTCTTGGTAGGGGACACGCTGAGAGTAGACAGAGGGATTCAACTGAGCCTGTGTTGGTGTTTGCCCTCCTCCACCCTCATGGATCACCCGGATGGGGATGTAACCTGCTTGAAGACCAGTGCTGCTGGGCCGTGAGGGTTGGTGATTCGGGGGAGTGTAAACCTTCAAAAATATATCAAATTGAAACAGTGAATATTCAGTATTTGGTCATTTATTTTGCATACAAATGATACAGAATGGCGGCATGCATACTCAAATCCTACCTCTGCTGTTTGTAAAACAGGCGAGCTGGCCTTTCCAGGCTCAGCAGAGCAGCTATCTGAGGGTCCATGTAAAGGTGATCTGGGCCTGCACTGGAGCCCCGGCGTCGGGGAGGGTGTCCGCCCGTCTGACCGGATGTTCTGTGCAGTGGTTGGCTGGATGTAGGAATAACATGGATGCTGTTGCTGCCTTAGTTCTGCGCCCTCATGGAAGACAGGGATAGGAACATAACCTGGGCGCAGAATGGGGTGCTTCATCTCCCTCACAAAGGTTTTCTGTATCTCCTGAGGGCTTGGTTCTGGGGGTATGTTGGGTCCATTTGCTGACACTTCTCTGACCTGAAACTGAGCCAATAGTATATAGATATGATTTTAGATTGCCTGTAATTATTTACAACTGTGAGTAATTTATTTCTATTACATGATACAGCAAAGGAGAGCAACTAAAAAGAAATTACTCCAAGCACTTACAATACCTTTAACTAACAACATTTTAGGCTAAATTGATGTTGGTTTCTTTATTTATATTAAAAATAATTAAACAATTCAACCACAAAAAAATGTCAGTCATAATCAGAGAGTATAGTCATTTACAGTAAACGCTACAAATTTGGTTGACATTATGATCCCTAAACCTAAGGCAATTATTATCGAATATTTTGCCAGATTTTTCTTATTTTGAGCAATTAGAAGTGATAAAAACTGAGAAGTGATAAAAACTGTTGGAACAAACACAATGCTAAAGTATTTTTAATTTTAAACAAGGTCTTCTTGCCTAACATTGAGTAAACATTCAACATTATTATCTGAACATGTGCAGCTCAACATGTTTGTCTGCAAAAACGTATTACAGACATATTAATACATACAACGTAGAGGTATTTTTAATAGGAAAGTTCTCTCAGTCCTGAGATAACTGCAAAGGTTATAGGTTAAAATGTGACATTTCCACAGGGGGATGCTAAATGTATCACCTCTTTGAGTATTTGATAAATGAAATGAACTTCTGATTAACATGGACTAAAGCTCATTTCCAGTCAGACAATTGCTGTGTTTGTGTGGGATATTTTGCTCCACAATCAGAGTGACGTCATTCACCTGATACACCCTCTAAACTAACATGTTATGAGCTAATCATCATCATGTCATGCGCAGAGAGAAACCGTTTTTTCTCCACTGTTTGACAAACAATATGTCTATTATTTTTGCACATGAAATTGCAGTGAAAAGCTGAATTTCTTCCTTATATCAGTTTTCTTTCACCTGTTCTGGTCTAGTGTTATGAAAAAGAACATAAACCCCAGTATACATTTGTATGCATACAAAACTAATAATCACACTAAAAGTGACTCCTTATTGGGGACTTACGATTGCAAAAATAACCACAGGAAATAAAAATAGCATAATATCTCACGAGTACAACATTCACACTGTCAACACGCTCCTGGATGTTTGACAAGAGGTAAATTTCCACACAAAAAAAAAAAAAAAAAAAAAAAGGTTTTGTATTGTTTTCATATGTGCCAAGTTACTTGACACCTGCTAATGACAGATATGGAGCAACAAGTCTACAAGTGGTTCAGCTTTCTGCCAATGATATATCTGAAAAGTGATCAAAGATCTACCCACTAACAGCAAATACCAAAGCCAACAGAACACAAACTGCATTTATATGTAAGCCAGTGGCATATTCGCTCCAAGACAAAAGTTCTGAAGTAGCTGTGAACGACCCTTTGCCCTCTGCCATTTCTGTATGGGACACTTCACACTGCCAGCACCATTGCACCAATTTTATCCCCTGACAGCTGTGCCTTTCCAGCAGATTCTTTGGGACACTAACTTTGGACAACAGTGTCTGTCTCTGAGACGAAAGATTACCAACTGGCAGCCTGTGCGGTTAACTTCAGCCCACGGGGGGCTTCTCCATAGACCTGTGTGTTTTCACAACATGTATTAAATACAGCTGAACATGATATGCAGGGCAGCCAGCGCCTCGATCCTACACTTATACTCCACACAGGCCAAAGTAAACCGGACCAGCCTCAATCCTTGTAAGGGAAAAAGTTTAATATGAGCTGGACGTCGCAGTGTTTTCCCCCACGAAAAGAAGCGTTAGTGAAATACTGGAAGCCCATCATAGGTAGCGTTTTACATACTGCATGGTGAGTCATCGAGTAATAATAGAGTTAGATCATGACACGGGAACATAACGGGGTTGATCACCCGTTATAATAGGCGTCTGAGCTGTATGTGAGGGGGAGGTGACGGTGCCCAACAAGGCCTACAGTCAACAAGATTAATATACAACAGTGATGGAGCACAACGCTTTTATTTAACAGCATACCAAACCACAACACGCGCTATAACCCACGTAGCTCGACACGAAAATAAAGAGTTGTACAGCCGCTAGCCGCTGACATTGACAAGCCAACTTTATCCCGCCGCTTCTTTTACCTTTTTCGTGTCGTGTCGCGGGTCATTCCAGGTGGTCGTGCGGTTGTTGTGATCCACAAAGAAGGGCCATCCAGTCTGAGGGTCAATTTTTACTTCCCAGCCGAGGGGAAGAGGGTCGTTGTCATTGTTGGCCATTGTCAGTATCGGGGACTGTGTCTTCATGCCGTTCATATTGCTGGCTGTCGGGTACTGAAACATTGTATGCAGGCGACGGACGCTTTAAAGATTCCTTCAAGTGACGTGGAAAAGTGGGCTGGAAGTTTCTCGAAATAGCCGGGTTAATGTCGGGGGCGGACAGCGCTGGAGACTGTGGCATGGGTTCCCAAAGCTGTTATGTCGCAGACCCCGCCAACACAGACACAAAGTAAACCTCTGATCTGCATCGCATTGGATTTCCCAGGGAGCCGCAGGATTTTCGCTGCAGCTGTGGAGAAAGTGCTCCCATCATAACGGTCATATTCTCTCCTGCTTCACCATATATTCCTGGGACGACCAGGAGCCCCACTCCTTGGCCCCTTTGCGTCCCTGGACCCCAGCTTGAGAAACACTTTCTGTGTATTAGACGAGGGAATCCCAAGCTTTTTCATAACAAAAGGTTCCCCAAAGAGATGTACTCAGAAGACTCCCACATGGTAAATCTTGTCCAAGGGAACTCAGTCTGCTATCATTTGATTCACAATTACGTAATTAACTGTGGTGTGACACCGTGTGGGCACAGTGACACCTCTAATGACGGATCTTCCTTAATTCACAACAGTCCATTCAGCCTCATACGATAAATATTAGTAAATGTCAAAAAACTCATCCTCGTTTTTCTGGAGACTGTCTGAAATCACCACATGAGGTTTTAGAGATGTAGAGTTTGGAGTTGGAGAGGATTGATTTCTGTATTTTTGGACACCTGAAAAAAGTGAGCAGAATAACAAAACCTGCATTACATAGCCTGTGGAGCCAAATCCTGTAAAAGTGTGTTTGTGTGTAATAACAGCACAAGCTTTCACAATTCCCACAGGAGTTTGTTGACAAGTCAGCTCCATAAACATTTATCAATCAGAATATTGTTTTGTATAGGTTATTATATTGTAGCGAGACAGATGAATCACAATGCAGCCAGATTAGATCAGCATGCATCCCCTCTCTTATCCCAGTGTATGTGTGACACACATTGTTTTTGCTAGGGGAACAAATTCCAGTCAGCCCTCCATTGCTCATGTGTATGTGCCACAATAGGTGATGCATTTAGTCAGTGGACTCATTAATACAATGATAAATCACATTGACAAATGATTATCAGATTCTTAATTCAGTGATGTTGATGTTTCTAGAATATTTCATGACATGTCTCCAGAATATGTGCATGCTAAAGGACCAAGGGGAGTCTCTGACTTTAAGCCTATCAACCAGTACTGAATGGATATGTATCTGGTAACCACCTGTCCAGCCTTGAAAAGTGGATTCTAATTAAAAGGGATTAAGTATTGCTCAGCACAAATGGGAAACCACTGAGCCTTGGTGGGAATAATGACTGAAGAGAAACGCTCAGTATTGTTCGTGGAAATTTGATAATTTAATGACACACGAGAACTCTTACTTGTTGGCCCTCTAGTAAAATGACTTCGAAATAAAAGCACCTGTCAAAAACCCATTAATGTTCCTGTCTTTGGCGCCCCCCAGTGCTAGTATGAAAGAAGACATTGTGGCAGATAGTAATGCATGTTTCCCAACATACCTCAGAGGTATCACAGCATTTCATTTTTTTTTTTGTAAAAATCACCAGTCTCGTAATTCAGTGGCATGTGTTCCACATACACCTCTATTCATATCCCTCTCTGTTATTATTCCTGTTGTTCTTTATTGATGATCATAATTGCTGCATGTGGTTTTGCCTTGGTTGACGTTGCAAAGCGACGGGGGAGGTGACATGGGACAGTTCAGGCTTATTTTCATCTTAAATTCCATCAGTCACGAAAACTATAAATTTGTCAACCCTGCAGCCTCCACCTTCCACCGCCTTCACTAATTCAATTCAATAAACATTCACTAATTAATGCATACATGTATTATTTTCTTGTTTGTTTATGTGTAAATGGACAACCTGTTTGCTAATGGAGTATACCTTTTTACATACAGGTTAGCTCATAATTTGATGTGTGTTTTGATACATTAGGCAATACCCAAGGCGCTTTAATACATATTTTGTACAGTTAATGTTTTGTTAAAAAAGTGCTTACATTGTAGTCTTCACGCTGATTCTAGAGCTCAGATCCAGAAAGGTCCCATTGGTTCGGGAAACTACCATGAACCGTCTAGCACCGGTGACTAAAACAAGCGCACCCTTGCATACCATTTCAAAATAAAAGTATTTCACAGAAATTACTTCCAAACGTTGTCTAATATGAGAAAATAATTACAAAATGTGGTAGCTGTTTGGGCTTTTGTACTTATTAATTAACTAATCACCTCCAAAAAATAATTTATATTTAGGAATGTATCATTTCTCCTGTTGAAAGTGTAAAATGGTAGCTTTTCGTTACCTCACCCTGACCTCGCCGGGGCTCTCCACACACACGCACGTTCGTTCGCTCTCTGGACTCCCAGCGTGACGTATACCCTGGCGCCCGGTTAGCTAGCTTCTAAGCTAGTTAGCTAGTTGTTGTAACTAGTTAGTTGACACCGTACACTGCAGTCGGTTACCGTTAGCTGTGGGCTTTGGTCATGGACGACGACAGCTACCCTAAAACCCTGTAAGTAATTGTAGGTGTCTAACAATAGCGTTAGCATCGCTAACGTCGGGAACCGGTGGCTAAATTAGCTAACGTCACCCGCTGTCTGTACAACCCTGGCGAATACTGTTAGACAACCTAAACATTTAATGATTCACTAACGTCACGTTAGTTAACATAAGGTTACATGCCAAAACAACACGAATTTCTTACTTGTTTGTTATTTGTAGGTTAAGCTTTAACGGCGGTAAAGTTCACTGTCTAACGTTAGCCGTTACTAACGTTGGGCCATCTTGAAAGTCAAGCTAACGTTAATGTTAATAACGTCATATTAGTAACTCACCATAAGGTAACTTTAATACTTGAAATAAGCGGTGTGTGCGTCACTTTCTTTTTACAACAAGTAATTATGACAGTCTGTACCACCTCAGTGTTACCTGGAGTAACGTTAAACTGTAACCGTGAACGTCGTTCACTACATGTAACCCCTCTTTTCATGCAGGTATGTGGGAAACCTCTCCAAGGATGTAACAGAAATTTTGATTCTGCAACTCTTCACCCAGATTGGGCCTTGCAAAAGTTGTAAAATGATCACAGAGGTACGCAGCCAAGATTGTTTGGTTTTATCTTCCTGTATGTCTTTTCCGTGTTATGTCCCCTTCCCGTGTCATTCGCATCTGGAAGGTGATCACGTCCAACTTTTTACCTGCTAGTTATTAACAATTTAAACTTAAACCAACCCAGTGATTTCAATTGTGTTCCCCCACTGTTGAATACAATAACAATAGACTATAGATAGAATATAATAGATAGAATAGATAGAATAAATCAATTGTTGAGCTGCAGTTAGGTTACATCACAGTTGTCCACAACATAGTGAAACCAACCTTTTGAACTTTTGTGTTTGACCTTGTACCTTGCAGCATACAAGCAATGACCCCTATTGCTTTGTGGAGTTCTTTGAACACAGAGATGCTGCTGCAGCCCTTGCAGCCATGAACGGGAGGAAGATATTAGGAAAGGTAGGACAACTTGTGCAAAATTAAAAGCAGTGTCGGGCAGCTGAACTGTTTCTGAATTCCCCTGTAATCCTTGTGTGTCGAACATGTCTATTTCTCAGGTTTTCTGTCAAATATTTAAATGGTCTCTGTGAACTCTCTGATTTCAGGAGGTCAAAGTAAACTGGGCCACCACTCCAAGTAGCCAGAAGAAAGACACCTCCAGTAAGTGTTCACCTAATGATTTTATAATCTGCTGAAAGGAAGTATAACAGAGAATGGTAAATGGTTTCTTTGGTTTGTTTGTTTGTCTTTTGATTCGTCATAGATCACTTCCATGTTTTTGTGGGAGATTTGAGCCCTGAGATCACCACTGAGGATGTCAAGGCTGCATTTGCACCTTTTGGGAAAATCTCGTAAGTTTTCGCCTTTTTAAAGGATATTTCTTTTACGTGCATTGGCATTGACTAAACTGTAAATCTAAAATATTAAGAAGTATCGTGTATATTGTGTTTTCAAACACTGGTTCACAAGAGCAGACATCCTGAAGGTTTCAGTTTGCGAGCTACGTCTGATCTCTGATCATTTCTTTGTGTTTGAATAAAACAGTGGTTTGCTATCATATGAACCAATTGGGCACCCTGTTGTCCGAGGGGTTATGGGGCAAGCCCTTTCTTGCAAGTCATTCCTCCTCTCATTTCTTGTTATCTCTCCACTGATAGTTATCCAACAGGATTTTGCCCCACCCAAAATAAAGGAATAAATAAATTCAAGTAAAATTTAGCAGATGACACATGAGAGTAAATATTGAGAAACAGACTTGAACTGTAAAGGGGAAACAAAAGCCTTCATTACTCAATGAGGCCTTGACTACTGATCGAGTGTGGATGCTGCTTATATTTGTGATCGTCTAGCACTGAAAATGAGTACTATATGCACATTATCTTTGAGAGAACGAATCATCAGATAGACGGATGGATGAGCAGGTTTTGGGAATGTTATGCTTTTACTCTGAATGTATGCTGGGAAAAGATTAACACATGAACACAAACGGTGAAAACCCAACTTATCTCCTGTAAAATGCAACGTTTGGAAGTCAACAGAGATGGTTAATGTTCAGGAGAACCAATTAAGTTTTGCATCTTGATGTGTGTGTATATATATTTAGTTAAATATGTAGTGTGTGTAAAAGACACTCCACCCATACTTGTAAAGATATTTGATGATGGACCAACATCATTTTAAGTATCGCATCAACTGAACCTCCTACCATCAAATGCATTTCTTTGTTTTTAAAAAACACTCTTAACAGATTTGAACATCCTCATTCAAGTTATTAATTCTCAACACAATTCCTGTAAGTTGTTTAGAGCTTTATTGCATTGGCCCCCTTTTAATTCTGCGTATTGTGTCTCTGTTTTTATGACTTGAGTGTCAGCTTTTAGCCTACTCTTTTCTTTTCATATTTAGGGTGTGGTAAGTAAACTGTATGTCAGCAACATGAAAGCTGTGTGTATGAACCTGAACAGCTTTTAGTTGTGGGTCTCAGTGAAGTAATAGCCCTTTGGTTATTTTACAGAAATGCTCATTGGACAGGAGCTTGAAGGCTAACAGCAAGGAACTGTGCACTCTGGAGACTCAGATGTAGTTTTTTTTTCTCTATTTATTCCATTCTTTCCATATGTCTTTATTTGTAGATATGTATTAACATGATCTAGCTTAGATTAACAAATTCCAATACTTTATGTATTCCTCTTAATCTATGTTTAAATTGTCTCATTTTTCATAGTGTTGTTTTTGTAGTGCAATGAACCTCTACCAAAACTTCTGAAAATGTCAATTTCTCAAAATTTGCAGCTCCTCAAACTCCATACTCCATATTGGTGATAAAGAATTGACCAGGAAAAATAAAGAAATCTGTTAACAGGCCATGTATGCCGTTTAATTCCTTTTTTCTCTTTTGATATTTTCTATATATTTCTATTTGTAGGAAGAGCACCAACATCAGATTTTAAGAATGCATGGTAATCCATATAATCTGTTCCTTTTTTGTGAATTTAAATCAATAGCCTACTGTTGAGAGAACTGAACAATAAGTGGTGCTCTAGTGGCAAGGATCCATTATACATCTGAAATGATTTAGAAACAATACTGTAGGCTGCATGTTTTTGTACCTGTTTTTGTCTCAAGTGTTGCTTTGAAGTTATCTTACGAGTCAGTGCTCATCCCAAGGTCATGATAGCTAATGTACATTTATGTAGGACAGAGCAGAGGATTCAGTTCAGTGTGTTTTGCGTGGTTCCTTTTTTAGTTTGAAGCATTTAAACTGGAAAGTGCACTGAAGTTGTTTTCACCTTTCCTTCCAGGGATGCCCGTGTTGTGAAGGACATGACGACAGGCAAATCAAAGGGGTATGGATTTGTGTCCTTCTACAACAAACTGGTAAGGCTCCAGTGCAAGAACACAGACTGAAGGTTATTTCTATTTTCTGTTTATTATCCTACTTCAATGCATTTACAGTAATTCAAATCTATTTAATCCCAGTTGAACTCATAGTCACAACAACTTGACTCATCTAACATAGTTTCTTGTTTACCATCAGCAGTTTCAATATAACTTGGATTAAAAACAGTAATTTATATTTTGAGAACTGATTATAGTCACCAATAAACTTTACAGATTCTTCAAATTCAGAGAGGTGACTGTCTTTGATTTGGATTTATAGGATGCAGAGAATGCGATCATTAACATGGGGGGACAGTGGCTTGGAGGACGCCAAATCAGGACCAACTGGGCAACACGTAAACCACCAGCTCCAAAGAGTGTCCAGGACAGTAAGTTTGGAAGTCTCTGCACACCAACTGTACGCCCACACTGGGTTTTCACTTACTTGGCGAGTAAAGTTCACAAGGCAGATTTGAGTCTATCTGCATCAGGATTGTGGGGGAGTGTGCAGACTGTTTTTTATTTAATTTTTTTTGTATTTTAAATTATTTTTATTTTATTACATTTTTGTCAAGAAGAAAATATACAAACCATAAAGTTACAGGACTAGTCCATAAACATAAAAAAAACCATGAGGCACAGCACTTATATATAATAAGAGATACACTATGGTGAAATTTAAATGATAAATATTGTATACATGGATCAGATTCATGCCCAGATTATAATTATCTCCAAGCGATTCTAACAGTTTCTTTCATTTTGCAGAAAAAGACAAGTCCTCCAATCGATTATAGTGTCCTATCCTAGTATGAGTCACAACCTCGGAGATCAGAGATTTCCACATGGAAGTAGGAGGGTCATCCCAAACCCACTTCACCATGATGTCTGTCCTCGCCAGCATTATAAGCGATTGAACTACCTTCTCGTATTGTTTAATAGAGTCAGGGACATTTCCAGGCAGACATAAAAGTGTATTTGCTGTGCAGACTGTTTGATTGACACCCTCCTCTCTCTCCTGTCAGCTCTCATGCACCTGCCAGGGTACATTACATTACAGGTCATTTAGCAGACGCTCTTATCCAGAGCAACTCAGAGTGAACTAACTACAGGGACAGTCCCCTGGAGCATCTCAGGGTTAAGAGCCTTGCTCAGGGACACAATGGTGGCAGCCTGGTATTGAACTCACAAACTTCCAGTGTTCTATTTGAAAGCCTAACCCTAGACGACTAGACTACCACCACCAACAAGGGTGGGACAAAAAATACCTTTATCATTCTTATTGGTGAGTCTGAGTCTCCCGCACCAGCCAGCATAGTTCTGTCCAGAGCAGAGGTTTAATCAGACAGGAAACACAGGGGTTAACATACCAGGCTTTATTTTTAGCTTTAATACATCCCATTCGATTATAGGCAACAAATACTCGAGTGTAGATAATGTAGTTACCATAAATCACAGCTGTGACTTGGTTTGGATTTTTAAACATACGGAACATCCCTTCACAATTGTTTTGTTTTTATTTCAGATGGCTCAAAGCAGCTGAGGTTCGATGACGTAGTGACTCAGTCCAGCCCACAGAACTGCACCGTGTACTGTGGAGGGATCCAGTTAGGACTATCAGGCAAGGGTCATGTTCTCTAGAGATGCATTGACACAGCCCTTAGTCACACTACAGTAGTAGTCTTACTACTTACCATACACTTTCCTCAAATAGTTTAGGAACTAACAACATGAAACTTTTTTTCTGTTTAATTCTTTCAGAACACCTAATGCGACAGACCTTCTCACTGTTTGGTCAAATAATGGAAATCAGAGTTTTCCCAGAGAAAGGATACTCTTTCATCAGGTAAAGCCTCAGTCTATTGCAGCATTTGGCCTCTAGATGTCAACACAAACGCACTGCTCAGTGTCAGTGACCTTTTACTGTTATGTTTGTATTCATGTCAAAAAAGATAGCTCAAAGTTTTAATATTTTTTTATTTCCTGAATTGCATTATAGAGATTCGGTTTGGTAAATTTGACTGCTAAGCAACTTCCGTTTCTTATTTTTTTAAGGTTTTCCTCCCATGACAGTGCTGCCCATGCCATTGTTTCAGTAAATGGCACAGCCATTGAAGGACACGTAGTGAAGTGCTTCTGGGGCAAAGAATCTCCTGACATGGCAAAAAGTCCACAACCGGTAGGAAAAAAATTCACTGATAATGAAACTGATACGATTAAATAAATAAATATATATAAATATTTATATTTATATTTATATATATATATATTTATATTTATTTATTTATTTATATTTATTTATTTATTTATTTTTTTATGGTCATTTGTATAAGAAATGACAGTGGAGCGATGACAGGAAATTGATGGTGCGCTATTGCCCGATAGGGTCACATTGCAGCCCGTTTGCCGGCTGTAGCGCTCCCGCTCAATACTGGACCAGTTTCAAAAACTGTTGTTCCATTAGTCACTAAGAGAAAAAAAACATGGGTAAATAGTCAATTCAGGGTGAAAAAGGCCCAAATTACCCTTCAAGACATGTTTTCACCTTTTCCTCTTTTGGTGTCACTCAGGTTGAGTACGGTCAGTGGGGGCAGTGGAACCAAGTCTATGGGAATCCGCAGCAGCAGCCGCAGCAGCAGCAGCAACAACAACAACAACAGCAGCAGCAGCAACAACAACAACAGCAACAACAGCAGCAGCAGCAGCAGTATGGGCAGTATGTGACCAATGGGTGGCAAGTTCCCTCCTACAGCATGTACGGCCAGACGTGGAACCAGCAAGGATTTGGAGTAGAGTGAGTTTTACTCAGCAGTATGTATTCAATTCAGTCATAAACATTTTGTGTGACTATATTGCCACAGGCCAGGTGACTTACCTCTGTAATTTAAGGCCTCTCAATGGTGATGGATGGTGCCTTGTCCACACGCTACTTTGAAACTTATTAAACATTCTTTGCTAAGATAAAAAAGGAGATATTTTATTTAATTATTAATTATTTCACAACACAGTTGATCTGATCAGTATGCAGTGCCCACAGTCATACTAACTGGATTTTTGTGACGTCTTTGCAGGCAGTCCCAGTCCCCAGCCTGGGTGGAAGGCTTTGGATCTCAGTCAGCCCAGGCTACAGCCCAACCCGGTCAAGTCATGTCCAACCTGGCTAACTTCAGCATGGCTGGCTACCAAACGCAGTGAGCTGGCCCTAACCTAAGTGTAGTACCAAGAGGATTTTGTCAACCCTTTTTAGACCACACAGCACTCTTTCATCTCGAGCTGTGGTTGATGAAGGGCAGGGGCCATATTCACAAAGCCTTTGTAGCTAATAGTTGCTCCTAAACAAACCCGTTTAATAATTATGTTTCAAATGACCGAGTCCATTTCACTCAGAATTTTTTTAAAGTTTATTTGATTATAATTCAAAGTTCTGTTCTAGAAAAGTTCGCTTCTGAAGTAAAGCCAAACCAACTTTGTTTGTCTAAGTAGATGTTGAAGGACAAGCCAAGCTTTGGAGTGTTTGGTCCCATGAAAACCTTACCCAGTGTGACTGGATTTGCAGCATAAGCATGCTTACTGGACATCTATCTTAATAGAGACGGAGACCTCTCATCACACACACGGAATAAGTTGACCAATGGGCCAAACCATCAAAAAGTCAGTGTAGTCCTTCAAAACTAATTGTTACAATCCCATATTCAAAATTTGAGCAGAAATACAGAAAAGGAAACATAACAGCTACATTATTTTAGTGGAGTTAAAAGCACAACCATCATATTACTCCAGCAGCTCACTGGAACATGACGGGGATTAAAATCTTTGGAAACCTCAAACTTTATAACATTAACATTGAACTATCAAACTATAGCAATATTAGCTCTCCGTTTGCCAATATGTTTTTTTTTCTTTTTATATTTCAGTGTTCGTTTCAGACTTGTCAACATGTTTCTTTACTTGTCATGTTTAAGGCATTTGTCTGTTATTCTATACAACAGAATACAAAACTCCACTCAAATCTTTATGCATTGATTAGGTTAATTTTTGTGATATAGGTCAGTTTGTAAAATGGCATTCAGTGATGAGAGTGTTGTCCAAATCGAGCGGGTGTGATCAGTCACCATGAATTAATGCTACAAACTGCAATGAGCCACAACAATGAACCAACTTGCTACAAGTTGGCCTGGGCTTAGCTTCAGCTCATAGATAAAAATTCAGTCCTTATTTGATATATTCATGGAAAATGCTTTGTGAATAGAGGCCCTGGAATGTTAGTTTAGTTTTCCAGTACATGTAAAGAAACTATTTGTATTAACAACTGTGGCTTTAAAGGACAGATAAGCGGGACATGGTATCTTTTGGGTAAATTTTGTGTACAAAGACAAATGTCACCTACACGATTCTAAAAGCAAAAAAAAACATTGGGTTTTTCATGTTTTGTATCGGAGTGATCAGCATGTTCTTTGAAGACTTTTGATGGATTTTAGTTTACACATTAATGTAGCCTAGATTGGACTCAATTATAATCCTGTGTCTCAAAGTAAAGGCTATAGCATGTGCTCACTATATAAAGAAAATAATGTTAAAACAGCTTAACCCCCAATCTTTGTGAAGGTAACTGACTGTGTGCTGATTCTGGGGGCTGGTTTCCTAGAAAGATATTGAGTCTTGAATATTTTCTTCCTATTAATAACCTCAGTTAATTATAGTAATTTTGTTCTTATGGCTGTGAGAGTTTTTGCGAACAACTTTAGACTTAATAGAGCACTAAAACCAGCCCCTAATGATATTACATCATGGTTTACGTCATTTAAAATATTGTTCTTTAGTCACTGTAAAGACATAGTCAGATGTTTTAAATTTGCTCTAAATTAGGATTGTTTTATTTTACGAAAGTGGAAGGTTTCCTAAATGTCATTTGAAAACAGGGAAACCTTTCAGAATTTTCTTAGTATTTGCAGAACTTTTCCATATATGCCAGGTAAAGTATTTAAAAGAATCGCTGGCAAATTTTGACAAGAGGATTTCTCAAAGACGTCCTGCCATTTGGATTTTATTTGCGTACGTGCCATTCTGTACAGTATATCACACTCCTCGTAAGCTCACTCTCCTTTTCCTGTTGTACTAGCCGACAAACTTGATAATGTTTTTTGTTCGTTTGTTTATTATACCCGGGGGATGTTTGTGTAACAAAACAAGGTCATGTTGGCTGAGGGTGTAAATATAAACCATAATCATGAAACTTACGAAATAATGTACATACTCTAGGTAGAAATGCCATTATTAAATTTCAGCAATATGATTTATGAATAAGCCTTAATTGGTGTGTCAGTAAATTCAAACTTTTTGTTATTTGCAGAGGCTCCATTACAAACCAAAATTATTTTTCATTGTAGATTTCCCCATTTTTAAGTTTGTGTGCCATTTTGTAGCAGGAAGCAGGTGATGTTTCAGCTTGAACTGCACGCTTATGACATGTAAAACATTTGTTGCTTAAAATATTGAATGTAATGGCAATTTGCTTTTATGACAATAATACATATAAGTTGAATAGAAGTGATGTTTAATAATAAAGGATGAAATCAATTTTCCATTTAAACGGGAAAACTCAATAAGTGACTTCAAATAAAGAAACATTTGAACCTGGTCGTTAAGTACATTTATTAGACACTAATAAATTGTGCGTTACACACAAATTCTGACAGCAAAGCATAAATCACTGTAAAACCTTCAGTAATTCTACCAGACATAGTAAATAACATATTTAAACATTTATTAAAATGAGGTTCTGAAGTTTGTACCATCTGAATGTTACATACACTACACGGTATCTATAGATTTGCTCAAATTTTATTAGCAATAATGTTGGGGTATAAAGCCTGAATTGTTCATTTTTAAAACAGCCTATCCACGGGGATAATGCTTCCTAGATCCAATGAGTTAGTATTTAATGTAAATATGTTTTAATGTGTCATAATTATTGAGCCATGTCTTCCACATAAGGGAATTATTTGGTAGATACATCTCACTAAACTCTGCAAGCAAGTCGAACGCTTTTGAGCAACTGTAATAGAAATTGAACATTGATAAACATTAAGTGACTAAAGCAAAGCGAGCATCACTTAGTCTGATGTTAGGTGGCATATGCACTGCATAATATAGGATCCTATTTCATAACTTTATTTTTCTAACCTACTGTGTAAATACATGTATATTACACAACACTAATATGCAGATTTATTTCCAGGTCTCATCTACAACATACATTGTAGTCTTCTACATATGTGAGCTTAAACTTGAACCAGTTTATTGTATTAGCTCTAGTGCAGTCTCCTAGTAAGCAGGGGATTTCAAAAGCGTATTTATACAGTATTTACATATTTCCATGAAACGAGTGGCTGTAACGTAAGAGCAGCTGATGCAGAGTGTTTAATATTGGAATGTCATACTGTCGGTAGTTTATCATTGATCTGAACGCCCAATTATGGTTTTCAACTTGAATAATTCTTTCATTTAAAGTTATAATCTTGGAAGATTTTTATTTAAATAAATGTCTGTTAAGTCAGTATTGCCGAATAAAGTAATGGTGATTGAGTCTATGGCCCCCGGGTGAAAGCCCTTGCGTTTGCAGTATTCCAATTGGGTCTGTGGCGATGTTCCCGGGAAAAATCACAAGCGCTGTTTGGATCTTTGGGAAGTAAGATCCAAAAACACACCTGCAACTAGAGCTTACCGCCGAAGAGCAGTAAACGGAGATCTCCGAGATTGTGACTTTAACAGACTTTAAACATTGCAAAGTTGTGATGCACAAAACGTTGTTGGCGTGTGACCTGTTCGTCCTCAGGTGTCATCTGACTTCCAGGTAAATTACGTTTCTGTCTCAGCTGTTGAATCACATCTTACAGTCAAATGTGGAGTTAGTGGGAACTGCCAGTCTCCTGGAGGACATCTTAGCCTTTGTGCCTCTGTCCACACAAACCAGGACGCTCCCATCTGAGGCAGTGTCATCACTCTAGATAGGGGTAATCAAAAATGAAACATTTTGTATTTATAACAATAAAACTAAGAAAGTTGAATCTAATTTTCTGAAGTACAAAATATTAGACATTTTCCTCATATTTTATTACAGTCTCTTTGGCATTACCAACAACCCAGTTGTTACATAGCTTCAATAAACTTTTCCGTGTACTCCATGAACTGAGAGTCCCTAATATCTGTAAAATTAAAGCATTTGATGCATACGAGGTTGAAAAAAATCTTAACCTTATTCCATGCACGCATTATTATTGCTCGCAGTCAGTTCCCTTACCGTTTTGTTCCCTTTAGCTTTCTCTTGTAATCCCAGTTTCTCCATAATCAACTCAATCCTGGATGTGATGCCTGCCACAGAGCTTTCAAGCTGGAGAACCTGTCTGCCCAGTCTTTCATGGTGAGAGGAAGGTAATTCAGTTTTGGGTTAACGTCCATTGTTTGAGGACAAGACGATTCAAGACATTTCATAGGTTAGATGTAAAAACTCTTTCCACCTTAGAAAGTGTTCCTGATCCACAAAGGTGTGATTAGAGTGGTTCTTCTGCTCATTGGACGTTACAGTCGGCTTCTCCAGTAGTTCTTTCTGGTAATTCATTCCAAGATTGTTGAGTTCAGCGCAAAGAGCATCCTGCCAAAGAAAATGGGGAACACCATAATGAATTCCTTCTTACAAACATTTATTTTATTGCTTGTCAAGCTAAATAAGAAACAAACTGATCACACAAACCCTCTTTTCCTCCAGCTCGATTTTCATCCTCTCTTGTTCGTCCTCGTCTAGAATTTGGTTCCCATCATGGTCAAACCGTGAGAAGGCTGCAGAAATTTCATGATCAGCATGTCCCATCCTGCGAGATCATCAGAGCGGTGAGGGTTACATTTGACACTAAAGTTAGCACCTGCTCTTCTTTTAGATATTTTGTCACTCACTCTTTTAGAGTCTCTCTGAAGTCCTTGAATTCAATTTCTCCAGATCCAGATCGTAGCGCCTTCTGAACATCAGATATTTTCTCCTTTTTAAGTTTCAACTTCGTAAAAGTCTTCATATAACTCTGAATGACATAGAGAAAACCATTTTGTTTGTAACTCTTGCAAAACTTTATCCATTGATGTATCTATTTTACATGAATCGGATACCTGTTTGATGATGTCAGTAATCTGTAGCTCGTCTTTTTGGGATGAGAGCTCCTCTTTAACCTCCGAATAAGTGTCATTTATGATGGCCAGAAACATGTTCTGAGGGACAGATACATAAAGAGAAAATGACAATGTCCTCTTTATTCTTTTAAAATCTAAGATCTTAGGTAGGAGAATGACTTACCAGTAGAACAAAGAAAACAAAGAACACATAGGTGACAAAGTAGATTGGCCCAAGAACTCTGTTCGCACGGTCGATGGCATTGTAATCAAAGTCTCCAAGAATAATCCTGAACTGTGTGAAGCTGCATAATGAAAAAAATACAAGAATCGATTAATTCATGCTTTATAGTTTTACTGAAATATTTCCTGCTAAGCCGCTATTTTGGACAAGTCTTACATGCACTTGACGAAGGTGCTGAAAGATTCAACCTCTGTCCCAAAGAGCAAATATCCAAGTTGAGCATAGGCGAAGAACACGATGAAGAACATGATGGCGAAGCCCAAGATATCTTTAGCACATCGACCAAGTGTGGAGGACAGCTGAGTCATGGTCTTGTTAAAACTGATATACTTGAAAATCTAAAGGACGATGAGAAAAACACTTCTTTGGAATGACGGTTGATCATCTTCTAAAGTAATGTGTGAAAGTGAAAGAGGTTAGTACTTTACCTTGATCCAGGCAAAGAACAAGTTCACTGCATTCATGTTGTTGTACTGTGTTTGCCAGAAGGCCAGAAATTCAAAATCAGCGTAGATACCGGGTTGTTCCAGTAGTTTGCCAAGCAAGTTGTCCACTTTGACCGTTCGGAATATATTGAATACAATGGCAACGATGGCGAGCTGGGAAGGAAAATAACTTTATTCTTTGAGGCCAAGCACAATCAGAGAAAAGGAAATGTACGAAACAAACAAGAAGGGCGTTTTCTTACCATTATGACAACAATATCCAGTATGTTCCAGATGCTTTTGAAATAGGAGAACTTGTGTATTCGCAGCTCAATAATCTCCTCTACAACGTAATAGAGGATGAATAAACAGAAGACCATCTCGCAGCCGAGGACGAAGAAATCCCAGTTACTGATGTAGCGAATTAGTTTGACTGTTCTTATCTGGTAGGAAGGGATCGCTCCACCTGTCGCTGGGAATTCAACCAACAACCTGAAAGAAGCGGATAAGACATTCGTCAACCAATGCATGGGTATCAACCAATGTGTAAAGTTGCTATTGTCAAGGTTGGTCTTTACCTGATGACACAGAACATGTTGATGTTCGCGTTGTAAGTGGAGAAGTCGACAAAGGCCGCTCTGGTTCCTCGGTCCAGCCACAGGTTGTCCACCAGCTCATTTAGTTTGTTGGCGCTCTCTTCTTTGGTGCGACTCAGGTCTTGGTAGTATCCCGCTCCACTGTATGTGGTCAGCAAGCCCCAGTGAGAGGAACCTTTGACTTCTTTCTCTGTGTGGTAGGTCCACCTGTAGAGGGAGAAGACACATTTGCTGTAGTTCTCCAATCTAACTGCATACCCAAAGTAACACTGTAAGGAAAACAATAAGAGGCTCACGCAGTGCCATTGATGAGACCGAAGCCAAGGTCATCCTCCTTCTTGTCATTGTAAACATCGAAACATCCCGTGATCTCATCTCTGAAGTCTTTGTGCACCTTGCAGGAGTTGTTCACGATCTTGATCTGCCTCATTCTTGGGACTCCCAGAAGCATGTTCTCATAGTAGATGAAGGACTGGTCTCCGCTGTCCAGGGACTGGTTATTGTACCATTTAGTCCAGTAGAGGCCGTCCAGCAATGGGCCCTGGGAATACTGCTCATATAAAGAGAGAGTGGATGCAGTTTGAATTGCACACAATTACACACAGAAATGTCACATTCTCTTTTCTCAGTGATTTCTCACTGTGGTGAACATGGAGGAAATTAATATGGAGGAAAACTCACAGTCCAGAAGTCGGCCATCGTGCTAATGGACTGAAACCTAACCCCACTTTCACCGGCTGTATTCACAAAGAGGTCCGTCATGGCTTTAGTGTAGTAATAGGTGCTCGAGCTGGTCATACCGTATGTCACTGAAAGAGAACGTAATCACATTGTTAACGGCCAGTCGATGATTCCTATCTGGCTTTGCTCAGGCTCAGCTCTAAATGTTGCTCCATTCAACAGTCCAAGATAAGACAACTCAGAAGCAGACACGCAAGGCCTCATTGAAGACTTGTTGTTTGGCTGTGTTTATGTCACTGCGGTCAAATGGATCCAGATTACAGGCCATCATTTGTTTGAAGAGAGAGCACGACGGTCTCATGGAAATAGCCTCTTCAAACAATGTAAATCTAGCCCAGACAAAGCAACAATGGACGAGGCCAAATGCTCTTATCGCTAAAAGGCAACGGAGCAGTACCCATGTCCCTTTCACTCCTAATTCTCAGCTGGACAAAGGCTTTCAGGCAGAGGGATGGGGAGGGCATTTGTGGTAGACATTAATGCGGGGGGGAAGCTTTTGATGATAAATCAACAGTCCAAAGTGCCCTATACAGCAACACCGTGCCAAGCATTGCTGATTCATAATTCACTTCATAGAAAGTACACTGTGATGCATTCAGTGTTTGAGACACATTCGAATGATCCCCTCTGTCACATATAAAAGCATACCTTTTTTTATATAACAGTATTTGGAAGTTTCATGCTTGTACGTCAATATCGAAAACGTTTCTCAATATATTTTAAATACGGGAAAGTAGGTGTAAAGTTAAGTTTTACAACTTTACGCGGTATATAAAACTGGCCGACACAGTGTGTAGGAGAAGCGCTAAGAATGAATGAAAGAAAAACATGATTTTTAGACTATCAGAAGTGCCAGGAATATCCATATCACAAGTGCATCAAGATCGTAGAATACTTACAGAGGCATATATCCACCAGGAACACCAGATAGACCAGTAACTCCCGTATCGTTGTGCGGACAAACAATTCTCTGTTGTTTGAGGTGTTTTCGGTCAGAGTTGTGCCCCACAAGCCTACAGACAAGTTACAGTGTTTTATGTCATTATGATACTAAATTCTTTAGAAGAGTCAAGACTGTTTTTAAAGACCTTTCATGCAGAGGGTGCATCAACTTTAATCCTGGGTTCAAATAAAGTAGCTGATGTTCCATTAAAGACTATTGATTAGCCAACAACATGGTGCACAGAAATTTTAGGCAAAACAATAAATCCTATCAGTCGATTTTACAG
The DNA here is from genome assembly GCA_943593645.1 of Bovichtus variegatus. Classification (NCBI taxonomy): domain Eukaryota; kingdom Metazoa; phylum Chordata; class Actinopteri; order Perciformes; family Bovichtidae; genus Bovichtus; species Bovichtus variegatus. Next base: position 18,343,646 of record CALSCE010009347.1, read on the forward strand.
GCAGGACCAGAACCAAAGAAAGTCTCAAGTGAGATGAATGTTTTTGTCAAGATCTTGTCTAGGTGCTATCCATACTCATGATAAGAATAGCAGAAATACTGTTGAATGGGTTCCTACCTTTGATGAAAGAGCAGCAGCCTCTTTGCTTCTTTGCCAGGCTTTGGTCAGTGGATGCCGGTTCCTCTGGGAACGTGCTGGGGGTGTCCAGTTTGTACATGCTTTCCATGGAGCCCTGGAAGAGGGGCTGCGGGTTGTAGATGGTGCTGACAGCTCGAGGCAGAGGCGGCGGAGAGCCACAGTAGCCCTGGTTCACCCAGGCTCCGTTGCCCACGCTGTCCAACTCCATCTGCCCGGTCAGGTGGCTGTCGGCCCGGTTGTTCAGGCACTTCATGCTGTTAGACACCTGTGTGCCTCCGTCAGTGAACTGCTGGTCTTTAGATCAGAGAGAGGAGTGAAGCAGAGCAGCGCCAACAGCTTCTAGACACCTGCCGGAGAGATTTTTATAAAGAGAGGATGACATAAGGTTTGTTGAGGGAGGAGCTGTTGGTCCTCTGCTGGAGCTTTTGTAGTCTTGAGATTGAGACCCAGCGAAAACATGTTGAGGTGATAAAATGGTAGGTGTTGTACGAACACAGCATTGACGTACTTGTGCCATGTTTTGCATGGACACCTCTGTAAGGTTAACGCACACACATTAACCTTAATTTGTGATACATAATAGTTTTCATGTTGGCAATAGGCAATGCGTTTTTGTAGAATACAATTAAATCAGCAGAAAACAAAATATAATAACAAGCCTCCTTCAAACTGGCCGTGAAGAACTGAAAGTATAAAGGATACGTTGCCAAATTTAAGGAACTTCATTCCATAGTTCTGTACAATAGCACACACCACCAAAGAAAATATAAGAGAACATACAGCTGTGTTGGAAGGCTGAATAATTCACCAGCCTAAAGACAATTTAATTTGTTTTGCCCTCTCAATTACTTCCATGCTGAGCACATTGTTGTCACTATTGATTAACAACTCATCCAATAACCTTCTCCGATTGAGGAAATCAATTCATTGCACGTCGATTATATTTTCTGTCACCACCTGTTTGCGGCTTGTGGCTGAATTAATGAGGAGCGTAATTGCAGTGTCACCTCCTCGTTACCATTACGCACTTTTGACTCTGCCGTCTATTCATTTTCAACACGCCAACTGTCAGAGAGCGTTTATTAAGTATGCAAACATTCGCGGTGGCGTATGAATCATTATGACCATCTGTATCAGCGTTTGGCACCTCGTCTATCGGCCAAATCTCTTCTGCAAAACAACAAGCCCCCTGCAACACTTGCAACACGTGCATTTAAGTGTTCTTGGCTTACATAAAAAAATTTGTTAAGCAGATAAACTATTGAATTCTTTAGCTACATTTAATTGATGTTTTCTATCATTTCTATCTACACATTTATCTTTGTATGTGTTTTTGTGTGCAGGTTAGAGGCATTAAATCAAACAGACTGGAATATGAGATGATTTAAAAACAAACGTAAATCCAAATATTACAACCATAATCAACTGTAGGCTAATAAGATACGTATAGTGTATTAGCAGTTGGACAGTACAGTTAGTGCGCTTCTGTAGTCGCCCTATACTTAATGCAGATAGAGTTTGGGTCCAGCTATGGCCGTTCATGCTTCAGCGGCCGTGAACAGAGCGATTACACACAGCCATTACCACACAATAGAGTTTAATTTCTGCTCCCCCTCTGAAGCCAGGGCAGGATCTGGCACACAGGCTTTTTTAATCTGCTGTGGCTTGTGCCACCATTCAAACTTTTTCAAATGAATAACAATCACTGTTCAGTGGCTGATGATTGCCATTTAAATCTGTAGCTGTGTGGCACCAACGATGAGGTGCTCATGTGGCATCCTGGCGTATCTCTGCGTACATTAGACTGTCCTGTAGCAGAATTGAATTAGTTCAATACTTTAAAACTCCTGAATGTGTTACTTTTTTATAGAGAATATTTGTGACTAGAATAGTTAAATGAGTGTACTTACCCCCCCAACGTGAGTCTATTTTAAATGTTTTGATTTTGGTTCCCCATTGACGTAAAAGTGCCTTATCTCGGAGCGCAGGAGCTCAGGACAAAAGGATGATTTATTCCCCGGGGTGCAGAGCGAGGCAGTGCAGCAGACATGCCCTGCCATTACTCCTGCTGAGAACTTGACACACACAACACAAAGGGTGTGCTGTAAATGAGTTGTTCTCCTTGGCCACCCTTGTTTCATTAGTTCCAAGCGTTATTACCACACAAAGGAGACAAAGTGAGATTATGAGGGATACAATGCCAGAGCTCTCCTATACTAGGAGTTAGTTTTTATTGAAATTAAATCTAATTGTTTTTGAGGATGCAAAAGGAAAATTATGTTAATAAGGAATCATCTTTGTATAGTTAAGATTGTATAAACTAGCTTACTTTTAGCATGTGACGTAATTACGTACAGTAGATACCATAGAAATAGAATGAGATTATTCTTTTTCTAAGGTAGATACAGTATAAAGCACATTACATATACTTCTATCTTTTTGTTGCAATATAAAAAAAATACCGTATTTGACCATCATAATTAGCTTAAAAGACACAAGAGAACAAGAGAAATGCTTTTTCATACAAAATATTTGTTTAATTTTTGATCAAAAACTATAATTCAACAAAATAGAGGTCTGCATGTGAAAAATAAAATCTATTTTTCAAATCTACGAACACGTAATTACACTTTGACAACATAGTTACATATTGACTTTAACAATGCAACTTAGACCACAATGATTGTCTCAGAATCCATTGAACATTGCACAACATTTTAGGACCGTATCAAAATAACTGATAAAAAAATGCACCATTGCCTGGACCTTCAGTACAATCCAGTGGTCATTATAATGACACTACATTTCTGTCATTGCTATACTTTGAACAAAAGAAAATGCCCAACATTGCTAGCAAAAATTAATAAAAAAGACTTAAAACTGAAATAGAAGTCTTTCTGATTGTCATACAAAAACTAGATAAATACAAAAAGAAAATAATGCAATACAAATGTATTTACTGTCTCCTGGATTGAAGGGGACATATTCACATTGTCACTCACACCCAACAACATGACTGATTGTCTGCCGACTGGCAGCAGGTTATGCGTGGACCTGATGGCCATCGAACTGATACGAGAAGGACGAGTGGATGTAGTCCTGTTCAGTGGGAGAGTCGTACCTCATGAGGCAAGCGTAGTTCTCAGGCTGCACGCAGTCAAACTGCAGGTCCAGCCACTGCCTGTGAGGAGCATTGTGTCTCCTGGCGTCTGTCAGGATCCGGTTGAGGGCCATGATGTAGCTGAGGGCCATCTGCAGGGTCTCATACTTGGACAGTTTTTTGTCTTCGCCCCACTGGGGGACCACTTTACGTAAGCGGTCGAAGGCTGTGTTCAAACCCTGCATCCTCTTCCTCTCTCTAGCATTGGCGGCCATCCGTCGCCTCGTGGTAGTCTCATATTTCTCCGGGCTCTGGGAGTCTGCTTCTGAGGACTCGGATCCAGAGTCGGTGCAGCTGGGTCGCCGAGACTTCATGATTTCTGGTTTAAGAATCAAAGCGGTGTTTCCAGCGTCTGCTTCAGCGCTCATCAGATGTCTCCTCAGATGTCTCCTCAGTGTTACAGCCTGGCTGTCTGTCCTTTGTGTCGGATATTAGTAACTCCAGATAGTGGGCAGTCTGAAGAGTCCAAGGTGTCTGTGGTCCTGGAGACAGTGAGGGAGCAGCTTTTATAAGAAGGAGCAGATGAACAGGTGGCAGCAGGTGGAGTCCCCCCTTCCCTCCATCCTCAATATTGCATATAGAGAAACACACCCATTCAGACTCATCAACACTCACACCCACTCTCAGCACGCGCACACACACACACAGGCATATATACACACACTCAGTGCACACACACATAAACAAAACCTTAATGAAATTCCAATTATCTTGGGCTGGGCTATCTGGCCGTGGCTTCACTCAGAGCCATGTGTCACAAACACCAAAAGTCTACCATCTGGTAGCACAACTCACCACAGCTGACTGCAAACAAACTGTTAAAGGGCTAAGATTGTGGATATTTCCCAGTTAAACTTGCATTCTCAATAATTATGTCAAAAAGAAATTATATATATATATATATAGCAATCAACTATCAAGGATTGAATTCTTAATTAGGTTTTAAATCAAACATTGAAATATTGAAAAAGTTATGTTATATAATTACAGTCAGTAATTAAATAAAACCACACAAATGTTGCTAAAATGTGTCATTTTTATTGCATGTAAAATTCCCTATACTGTGTTGAATAAGGGATCACATTTTCACTTATTATCTATGAAAACATATATATCGCCTCATTTTACAATAAAAACGTTTTTTATTTATTTAAAAATGTTTATTTGTTTACATATGATGCTATAATAGTAAAGTAGAGAAAACAAAGAAAAAAATGGACAGTAAGAAATAACAATAGGAATAAAAAGGAAGTTTTTTATTTCTTAATTAATTAATACTTCAAATTCAAATGTGTTCTGCTTCTAAAATTTAAAAGAAATATTAATGGAAACTATTAAAATTGTGACTCCATCACTGTTATATTTAACTGCCGTGTGTCTCAGAAGTAAATCTGTAGTTATTACAATTTAATATTTTATTTATTTATAAATTAGATATGAAATCTTTGGAAGCAACTTGGCTATGGGTCCATTAGGTTTTTATAAGTGACATAAGCCACCAAGAAGTGCCTTTCACTTCTCATGCAACTGGTCTGCATGTGATAATAACCATAATCTGAGATTAGCCCGAGGCTAAGTGGAAGTGTGGCCTGTAACCTGAGGGCCTTTAACAGCACATCGGGGGATTATGGCTCTTGAACAATATGGACCAAGATGGTGTGCGGATTACTGCACCAGCTGAGATTTAGAGAGCAGTTTGTGAACAGGTAAAATATGAATTTATACATTAGGGTGTTTATCAGCGCTGTGGTCTTAATGAATCACAGTATGTGGGATGCATTAATGTGCCTTTTGTACTTGGGACCACATGTGAAATAAATAATTGATCTGTGTGGTGGTCCGAGAAAAATGAGACAGACGGAATAATGTGTCTGTCTGTCCTTCCCATCTGCCAACATTGAGTTCTGTAATTCAGGAGGATGGATCTGAGCAGGGTCCTCCGTCACACACACTGCTGACTGTTAACACACACAGTCACTCAGACTCAGCATTTAACCTTCTTTAAATTCTAATAACAATCTCTCAGTTACGCTTTTGATCACATTTAATTGTGTTTATCTAAGAAAAAGATGCAGAGAATTTGATTAATTTCTTGTAAACTACTGAAGTAAAAAACGTCAGTACTTTGAGTATTTTAATTGCCACTACTACTACTACTTTATACTTCTACTCCAATATTCTTTGGAGGGAAATATTGTCATTTTTACTCCAATATATTTATCTGTCAGCTGTAGTTATATAAATATATTTTAAATATATGGTATATGTATGGTATATTTATCTTAATTATATGGCAAAACAGTGTTTCTTTCAATACTAAAAACTAGAATTTATACAGTAGAATATGGAATCAAACTCCAATCTTAACTGTTGAATCAGCAGTTCCAATATCAATTTACCGTAATACTAGAAAAAGTGCCAATGTATTTATTACAGTAAAATTCTGGCAACCATAGCTGCCAGTGTTGATTATAAAATACACATCAATATACAGTTCAAATTAGTTCAATCTTGACCAGCTGCAAAAAAAAATTCTGTTTATACATTAATGCATCCATATTAATAATAATATGTGACAATTTAACACTGTAAAAAGTAGTCACTGCGTAATGAGTACTTTTGAAACTTAACTACATTTTTAATACTTCTGTACTTATAATTCACGTAAAATGCAAATGAAGGACTTATATAGGAGTACTTGTACACCATGGTATTGGTACTTTTACTTAAATAAAGGATCTTTTACTTTCCGGTGTCATCCTTTGTCAGCGCCTGTCCCTGTGTACCGACAAACTGGAAGCTTGGGTGTAGAGGCAGGTTATGAATGATTAATCACCGCGGAGGCAGAATAATGCCCGTCTCTGGTATTGGGTCATGGACACAAGCTGATGCTGTCTGCTCATTTTGGGATGGACTGGTTAGCTGTGCAATTAGGCATATAATCCCATCTACCAGTTGGTTCATTGATTACAGATTGATGTAGTTTGCCAGCTGCTGCTTGTCTTGTCTGAGGGCCTCGTCTCAGACGTGGCCCGGCCCTTCCGTGTCTTCTACCCTTCTTTTTTTTCTACAAGCCCTCACATGATTGGCTTGTCTGAGCCATGCTCTCTGTCAAAAGCCATATGTCACAACTGAGGAGTGACCCGTCTGCTGTGACAGAAACATGTACCCTCATAAATCCAGCACTCCTTATGGCGAAATGGAGATTAGGGCACAAAGCGTATGTTTCAGTCCAGGAGAAAGTGTAAGAAAAGGATTCCCTCTGCATGTGTTGGTTTGACTTGATAAATCTCATTATCATCACAGGATTAATTCAAAGGAGCAGTGTGAATAAAATCCTACCTAATGAGCGTGGAGGAAAAAATGGGTGCCACTGCTTCAGATTTTCAATGTGTGGACCTTTATTGCTGGTTCTGTAACAAACGTAAAACATTACTGTTATTATTGTGCTGATACTGCAGATATCAAGTTGAAGTACACTTAGAAAATGTCAAACTGAGCTTGAAATATCGTGGCAATGTTCAGTATTACTGAGCTATGAGTGTAATAAATGAGATAAAGGAAAACAAATCCAAAACATGGGATTTTAAAAAACAAAAGCCAACTCAATCAAAGCCCACAGATACAGTACGCACTGCCCAGCAACACACACAGCGCCCAGTTAACAAGTAGGCATGGCAGCTGGTCAGATGAGGCTCGGAGTCTAATCAGGTCACGTAAGGTGAATGTAATTTTATGCCTATTTGAACTCTCTTCCCCTCTAATTGGTCTGATTAGCAATGCTTAATTGGCTTCTGAGCTTTCTTATTATTATTTTTTTTTTATTTGCCATCAGTTTAAGCTAATAGGGCTCTGATTACAGCTTAGTGAGTGGTGGACAAAGCTCTCAGATCTTTTACTTCAGCAAAAGTAGTAAAAGTAGAAATACAAGTAAAAGTCCTGCATCGCAAAGTTTACTTAAGTACTAAAGTATTAGCCTCAATATATACTCAGAGTACAAAAAGTAAAAATACTATTCTGCACAACGGCCTATTTTAGAATGATATGTCGTATTATTGAATTATAATTATTGATGCATTAATGTGTTCATCACTTTAATGTTGCAGCTGCTAAAGGAGGAGCTTATTTTTTTTACTATATATATAGCCGGGACGCTTGTGAACTTCACTAAGGGATCAATAAAGTTTTATCTTAACCTTTAATAATAAATGATTAATTATTTCTTGATTATATTTTGTATTATTAATCTGAATATTCAAAGTAACAAAAGCTGTCAATTAATGTAGTGGAGTGAAAAGTACAAAGTTGCAGGAAATGGAAATACTCGAGTAAAGTACAAGTACCTAAAAATTGTACTGAAGTACAGTACTTGAGTAGATGTACTCAGCTAGTGTCCACCACTTCCTCTTAGTAATGACAGTAGAAATAGAGATTTTAGAGCAAGTTATCCATCTCTTTTAATCTCTCTTCCTCTTTTAATACATCCTGCATAACCTTCTGAAAAGGAGGAAGTGAGACACTTCATGAGTTGCGAAGGAGAACTGAAAATTGAGCAAAAATTATTTCCGGTGCCGTCTCAGCAGCAAGCAGAATTGTAAGCACCTGTTCCAGCAAAGAAAACATATCACTCATTTGAATAAATATAACTTTATTCTGAGAAGGACAAACTATTTTACAATGTGCAACTTTACATCCATTGAGTATGTGCTTTCCAGCTTTTCTTTAATATGTTTTCAAACAGATTTGAATTCCTCTTAATAACCTCGGTCGGATACATTTGACTCGTCGGTGTTAAAGCAAAGCCAACGGTCTGTTTTAACAAAAAAAAAACAAAAGAGCTTTTATTCTCATCCGACTCATTCCTCTGGTAATACACTCGAACTGCAGATACAAATCGAGATAAATCTGTCAATAAAAGATTGAATTAAAATCACCTGAAAGCAACTACTAGCTATGAATGAGTCAGCTAACATTATTATTATTATTATGACCGTGAGCAGACACAGTGTGTTTGAATGCAATATTGCAACTTCATCAGCCATTGGCATGCATGCACATGAAAAAAATATGGTGCAAAAATGTGAACCAGTGATCACCATCAAGAAATGATTTAGGTAAATGTAGAAATAATCCCACCTCGCTGGAGCCATTTAAAGAAACTGCTCTCAATGGCACATTTAAATGTCTATTAATATACTCTAACCTACATGTTATATACACTTTTACTACCAGTACAGGTATATGATTTGCAATAAAAATAAGCGGCGATTGTACCACTTTGAGAATAGAACTAACAATTAAGAACAGATGTTAACACCAACACCTTCGCTAGCATAGCTACGGTAAATATGATGTAGAAAACAAACGTCAGAGAACACTATTCAACTCCACTCATGGCTCATGAGCTAAGACTTTGCAAATCTGTTTTTGTTCTGTATGTGAAACGCTCTTCATATGACTTGAGTAATAGGAATGGTGACAAACCCAGTATCAGATAGCTTGAACACAATCTTTCTTTGCCATTCTACTCCGAGTGAATCACTTCTAAATGCATCACACAAATCGCATGACAATCTGCTCGGATCATCGTTTTAACCCTCTACTGTTTTGACCTCAGGGAGGCCTCAGCGTGTGCTCTGAGGGTCACCGTGCTGCAGTGTCACAGCTCCTCACTCTCCAGCATGGCCTCAGGAGGGGAGCTGGAGAACAGGATGGGGTTGGTGTCCGATGTGGGGAAAGCTGACTTGATGTCGAGCCCCTGGCCCGTCAGAGCTGCGTAGCGGCTGCCTGTGCGCGGAGCCTTTTTCATGGGTGCAGGGATGCTCTGATGCCACTGTGCTGAAGGCGCAGCAGATAGCTAGTATTACTACTTGGAGTGACAAGCTAAACAATGTGGCACATTTCTTAATAAAGCTGATAGTTACACCGCTATACAAAATATTCACCATAGATATCAAGCCTGCAGGTGCAGGATACAATTCCAGCCTCGTTTTTTGCCGACACTGTGTACCAGCCGGCATCCTCTTTTGTTGTTGGATGGATGAGGAGACACACGTATCCTGTTGCATCCTGAGTCATGCTGAAATAAAGAGATTATGGAGAATTAATTTCAATTCCATTAGAGCTCTTTCAAACTATTAAAGACGTACTTATCCATCGTCAGTGTGTTAGCTACGGTACATGGCACGCCTCCAGTTTGGAGAAACAGACAGGAGTTACCGCAAGGAAGTAAAGCAATGTACTTGTGGCTGGACCGGTTAATTAGTTTGTGTTATCGTGTGGCTGTGATTGTGACTGACCAAAGTTACACAATAACACTAACTAACTAACTAACTGGTCCAGGCAGCAGTAGATCAGCAAACTCACATGTTGTGCAAAGTAAAAGTACTGTTTCTCAATGAAGTCTGGTGGTGTTGAAGAGAGCATAGATAGATCTTAAGTAATACACTGACTATGGATAAGTAGCTCATACAACCCCACTTCAAAACGTCCAAACTATTCCTTTAAGTTGCAATACATGGTACGGAAACAGCTACATGATGAAGATCAGAACTCTTACTCACCTGATCCTGCCCTTATTTTTAGGAATGGTGTCATTGTCTTTCTTCCAGAAGATGACTGGAGGGGGCATACCCACCACCCGACACTCCAGCCTGACGGGAGTCCCGTCAGGAATACCCATGTTCTGCAGCTTCTCCACAAACTGGGGAGGGTGCTTCATCTCTTTCTCTAAAGTGGACGTGACTTAGATTACTGGACTTTCCAAACATGGCATGGGACATCATACTTAAGTATTCAACTAATTTGCGTACGACAAGTAATTCATTCCTTTTCATTGACTGTATCCAGTCCTTACCTACAACTTTCAGCTCGAGACTAAAGGAGCTCTGTCCGGCTTTGTTGCTTGCAATGCACGTGTACGTGCCGGCGTCATTCTGCATCAGAGGATCAATGACCAGAGAGTGGATGCCATTCTCCCGCACCAACATCTTGTGCAAAAGGTCCGGATAGATTGGCCTCCCGTTGACCAACCACATGAGCTCTGGGTTGGGGAGGCCGCTCACCTGGAAGACAAATAAACATTGAAAGTAAGGTGAGGCAAAAATGCAAATATCTTTGAATTAGATGCCAGAACCTACTGCCTACCTTACAGTCTAGTCTACACAGTCTTCCCTCATGAGCCAGCATGTCCCCCGGAGCCTGGAGGAAGTGAGGCTGAAAAAAGCGCTCCTGGGTTTGCTCACCTTCAACTTCTTGTATGCGGGCTCGCACCCTGTATAAAGTGAGCAGAGCATGTGATGTATGGAGGACGGAAGCTGCCAAAATCAATCAAGCGAGGCATGTATAGTCGATCTACGCACTCTGACGTGAACAACCAATAGGCGAAAACATGACATACTTTGAATAACAGCCCCCTCATTTGCATAATGAAGAAAGAAATACATCAAGAAATGTATAAAGAAAATATTACAAAAATATATAGATAAATACATACATTAAAAATGTATTAAAACAAAAAATATATATATAAATAAATAAATAAAAATTTAAAATTAAAGGGAAAATTAAATAGGAAAGTAAATAAAGAAGCAAATTAAAACACATCAATTTAGGTCACATTTTACCAATTAATTAATTCCTACATTTGTTTTTAATATTATTTATGGTACATTTAATGGCATATGAATTGAATTATCGAGGCATTCATGTTTTTTGGCAGCCTCCATTGTTATGGGGCACACACGCACACTTTGGTCTTTATCGTGGTGTACGTTAGTATTTTAGTATAGATACACATGATCACAAAATATTATTATTATTAGGGAGGAAAATCAACAATGAAAAAAATCCTCATGCTGCAGAGGGCTTCTTCTTACCTCTGCGGATCACACTGCACACTCAGTCCTGCTCACCTCTGAGAGTGAATAGGTGTCAGTCGGTTTCGGGGCGGTCCCGTTTGGACTATCAAGTGACCCGAGCAACTGACTCGTCCCTGATGGTCATTAAATATCAAATATAAGAATTTGCAGCTGGAGGGAAGACGTTGACATCATGAACAGGAAGTGCGAAGTATCACCTGAGGATTGGCTGCCATGACGGTGTAGTTGCCATCGTCGTCGTTGGTCGTGGACTCTATATGCAGAGCGCAGGTCCCATCCCCCTCTCTTATCTTCTTGTAATGGACGTTCTTCCTCAACACCTGCTTGCCATCCTTGAACCAGTAAACCTGAAGAGAGACACAGACGTGGAGGATAAATGTGAGGGATGAAAGTGACAGATCCCGCTCTCATTTGTACAGCACAGTTGTTGACCTCTCACCTTTGGAAAGGGGATTCCCACTATTTTACATGAGAAAGTGACGGGCACGCCTTCCATGGCCCTGTAGTTCTTCAGTTTCTTGTCAAGTATGGGCGCGATGCATCTTCCTGTAGGGACGTCATCGTGCTGCACCTCATCGTCCGACTCCTCCACCGGCGTCCGCTCCAAACGGAATTCGATCTCGCTCATTAGTCTCTGCTCAAAATTGGACACTTTGTACTCCTGGGAAAAGGAAAAACCACCACATAAAAGTAATCACCACGTTGCATTACACTTAACACACTGAGATAAGCAACAAAGGCCCTTGGAGAGAAATGCAACACTCAGGAACATGAGACAGCGTGCATCCATCATCAGGAAGCAACCACGGTGTTAAAGTAACAATCCGTAACACGGAGTGCGACGTTAAACCACGAGATGATGAGGATCATGCAGTGGTGTCTGTCTGACAGCATCATTCCTGGCTGGTAAAACAGGGAGAACAGAGGAAGATGAACCGTAGGTGAACGAGAACGAGCAGGAGATTGTTGAAGTGTGTGAAATGTCAGGACAATATGCGCTTTATCCTTTATAATAACCATCATTTTAATTGTTAGTTAAACTTCAGTTAAGTTATTTTACTGTTAAAACAAACAAGCCCATGATAATTAATAATGTTTACTAATTATTAGTAATGCTAGAATTGATGTGTTTTTTTAACATTAGTTTATCATTTTAATATAAAATAATTTTATAAATTATACATTGTTTTAAAGCTGATAACAGACAATTGCATTCTGATTATATTAGTAAACTATTTAATAACAAAATATTAAAAATTTTAAATTATATAGTATATTAAGTATTCATTAATGATTACTAAATAAACCTTTAGGAAATTGTTTGTAAAAACATGAATACACATTACATAGATAGATGGACCAGAAACAAATTTACTTTTAATCTAAATAATGTTTATAGATACTTTACAAAGTGTTTATTGAGCATTTAAAAAAGGTATTATAATCATCAGTGGCCCCTTTACAATAGCATCCAAACAATGTTTATAGACGGTTTACAAACCAAGTGTTACCAAAGTGTTACAAATATCCATCTATCTACGTGATGTTTATGGATGTTTTACAAACACTGTTTTAAAGTTTTACAAATGATTCAGTTATCATTAAATACTTAATATAGTGTTTAAAATGTTAAAATGTGTGCCATAATTAACAGTTACAATAACAAATATATAGCCTTACTTATAATAAGGAAACATTAATAATCATCCTTTCATTGTTTGTTGGCATGAAGATAACTATCAACTTAAGTTTGATTAACTATCAACTTACCATTTATTAACGATGGTTATTATAAAGTGTTACCGATTTAGAAAACTATTTTTTCAGAAAAGGGTTGCGAAGAAGAAGGACTATGTCATTCAGCCTTTTGGGAAACTCTGAAAGGCAAACAGAAGAAAGGGGCTGCAAGCTCGAGTGGGGAAAATGTCAAATTAGAAGAAGAATACATTTCATCAGCTCAATGCATTTTAACCCTAAAATCGTTTTTTCAGATTATTCATGCAGTTTATGTATTAGTATAGAGGCTTGAATGCTTTATTAGAGATATTGATTATCCACAGTATTTAGAGTAAAGTTTGGTAATCTCAGTCTGAAACAGTTTAAACCCAGGCAGCCTGGAGCAAAGCCGTGCTTGGGACGGGAAGGTCCGTGTACCTCATCATAGTTAATGACAGTAGCAGGAATGTTTGGTCCAAGGGGTCTGCTCGCTGTTTTCCCTTCATTACTCAGCTTCTATGAGAGGATAGGGATGGATGATGAACACCAACTAAGACACACATACTGTACACACAAACATATAAATAACACACACGCTGATTGTTAATAGCATGCGTATGTTGTGACGCTACATGGACACATAACAAATGAATGACTGGGGAGGGAATGACGACTGAAGCTCTGCTGAGTCGAAGCGAGTTCCTCATCGTCTCGGAGTCGATCCTCTTTATCATTTTACGTTTTTAAGTGTCTGTCTTTTAAGATATTTTTACATATCTACTTATGTATTCATCTCAACATGAATACGTAAGCGTAAACCTGGAGACAAGTGAGAATGCAACACAGTTATTGGTTAATAAACAGTAAACTTCATCCTGAAAAATTATTATTATTCTTTTTTCTTTCTTTTTTTTTTTTTTAAACTAGATTGCAACAGTTGGTTAGTTAAACATGTGTGAGCACATACCTACATGTCAGCAAACTGATCATTTATTGCCATTCATGTTCACACAGTAGTCTAATATCTAACTGAGCAGGGACGTAATGAGGCTGAAATTATAAATATTTAAGGGAGACACTACAGGTGAAAAGGGTACTGATGGACTAACTAATAGATATCACCAGAAATCTTCCCCAGCTGATTACTTACAGTACATTATGACAATAATCTTTTGTATTACAAGTTTTCTGAAATGAATTAATTATTATTAGATTATTAGATGCAAATTATGCTTTATCTTATGTAATCATTTGCATTTCCAGGACAGAAATGTGAACATTGTTTAAAGCCAGGTTCTTGTTTGACTTTGTTGATGTATTAGAATCAAAGGTTTTTACAGGGTGATTTTTATACATCCCTTTGTATCACTCCATGAATCAGAAAATACAGCCATAAAAAAAATTATAATTCTCGCCATGTTTTTAGGAATAAAATGTTATATAAACCAGGCTCTGAATGATACATGAACAAACCCCAGTGTAAAAACCTTCAGAATATAGAAAGGAATGAAACTGGAAAGTTTGGTGTATGTAAGTGTTACTGAAGGGAAGTTCTGGCTCAGAGTCTGAGAAAAATCTGATTTTGATTAAACAAAACGGCCTTTAAAAATATGTAATGTAAAATTCCATACATTTTGTAAGACACTACAAGTGAAAAGGGCAAAAACATTTAACTAACAGATATAAAAAAAAAGAGAAATCAATCAGAGCTGCAGAGCTGGAGAATACTTAGTACCTGTTGATGTGGAAAATGTTGAGTATCGTCTTTAAATCGAAGCTTTTTCTCAATGTCATGGAGGAGAATTTCTTTGCTTTCGCGAATGTCTTCATATGACGGGATGCGCGCCTTTGGTACGTTCTTTTTGAGGCTGAAGAGACAGAAGGGAGAAATGTATTAGAGCGGGGGACAGTTCATTAGTCTCATAAGCATTGTCAGAGAGGGGGGAGCGTACCCTAAAGGAGCTCCCCTGGGCAGGCCCATTGAGTTGGTGGGCTGGCAGGGGGACAGGGACGGCAGGACGGAGCTCAGGAATGCCACAGGATTTTGAATGGGGCTGGAGGTGGAGCTGCTGGAGGTGGGAGAGGAGGCCTGGGGAGGCGACTGGGCTCGCATGGCAAACAGGCTGTTCAGGTAAGACTGCGACACCGGTGTGGGCGAGGACACGATGGACGGAGGGCTGGTGGGACACTTGAGCACCCTCGTGGGGAAGATCCTGGGTGGCGGGGAGAATGGCGGGAGAGTAGGGGAGCTGGCTGCGGAGGAGTTGAGCTCAGCGGCCAGCTCCTGAAGCAGAGGGACCGGCGATTCTGTCGGGGAAGGACTCCTGACTGGCGAGAAGGTCTGAGCAGCTATGAACTCTTTAGGCCGGGCGTAGTTGAAGGTGTGGGAGGTGGCGGTGAGGTTCATGAGGGAGGCGTGGGTGCTTCTCAGTAGAGGAGCAGGAGATGTGACTGAGGTCAGATCTGTGAGGGCTGCGCTAAGTTTCGGTGCTAGAGGAGAGAAAAACTGGGGTGTAGGTGCGGTTTTGGCGAGAGCTGCAGGGGACAGGTTGAGGTGGGAGGCATGGATGGTGTTCATCTGGCTTACAGGAGCTATACTGAGGGGAGGAGCTGTTCTCAGCTGTGGGGCAGGTGGAGGGGAGGTCACCAGGGAGGAGGTCTTTAGCTGAGGGATTGAAGGAGGGCAGCTCAGAGGAGAAGTGTTGAGATGAGGTGAAAAGGTGGTGTTGAGTGCTGGAGCAGAGTTCAGGGAGGGAGCAGGGGGGGCGGTGGTCAGTGGAGGTGCAGAGTGGGGCGTTGTGTTCAGGGAGGGCTGGAAAGGTGGCTGATGGGGTTCACGGTGCATTCTGGGCGACCACAGCGGACCGTCATTGGGGCTTCGGACCACGGGCTGGATCTGAGGCTGGGGTTGGGACTGAGTCTGAGTCTGAGTCTGAGGTTCGGTCTCCTGTTGCTGCTCCATGAGGACCTGGTTGTGCAGAATTTGCAGCTGGGTCGGATCCCTGTTGATCAAAGCAGAACTAAAATTAAAGAACATCCAAAAAAGGACACACTACATTGTGAAAATGAGAGCGGCTCAGTGCACTGCGCTCATAAATTAAGTCCACGCTGTGAACCCCAGCAGGAATGAGCCAAAGTCAGCATGAAGAATACTCTGCCCTTGTATGGGCTACCAACAAGAAGCCTACAAAACGAGCTCTCGACACTTTCAGCTTTCATTCTAACCCGGATGCTGTTTTTTATTCATCATCAAAATGACTGCAAATTGAGTTAAACTAAACAATACAGGACAAATTGTCATATTTATCTATGTGTTACAAAAGAAGCTAATCAAACCGTACAACATTTAATTTACAGCATAATATCTGGAACATTAGATTAACTTTAATGCATTAAAGTTACTTACAAATAGAAAATGCCATCCTTTGTTTTAGAAAGCCGGAAGGTCCACATTTGAAGTCTGCATGCGTTCGTTTATGAGTTGCAACTGATTACAGCTGCTAGTGGAGCCCGAGGAGGAGGAACCCCCCCCCCCTCAACACGGCCCATCTAATTCACTTTGGTGCAGAAAAAACTGGACCCAATCTGGATAACCAATCTACAAAATCTATTGTTCTCATACTACAGCATTGCAGACCATTCTGACAGCCTTGTGTTGGTTGAAGACAGCTGTCACGATATCACATTTTCACTTTTTTTTCACGATTGGCCATTGTCTCTTTTTTTGGCAAATTAATTAAATAAAAAAATATCAATTTAGGGAGTTGGAAAAGGGAGTCTGTAACCATAACTGTTGATTTAAGAGGCACTAGATTTACACGATATTATCATATGTGCATTATTAACACGATATCAATGTTTTATTTTAAAGATATCAGGGTATATCGCAACATCCCTGTTTCATAGTTTCAGCACAGATGTGAAATTTCCCCTCAGCTTGTGCTTTTTTATTTTTTATTTGCTCTACTCACAGTTTGGGTTTAGCCAGCACTGGTGGTGGTCCTTTGTTGACCAACATGTTGCCGTCTTCATCAAACTGACTGGATGCGTCACTTTGCTCATCCTCTTCATCCTCGGGCAGTTTGAAGTGCACGCGCAGGCCGACTCTGGAGCCGTAGCGCGAGTGTTTGTAGTTCGTCTGGGCGCCTGTCTTTAGGCAGGAGTTGGGAGGGGGGTCAGGGAGGGGCACCACGATGAGGCTCCCATTCTGATGGTTTGGGGTCCCCTTAACTTTGGTGCTCGTGTCAGGCGGTGTCACTGTAGGCGTGGGCGCTTCCTGCTTTGCTGAAGTGTCAACTGCAAATGGAGAAGTGAAGGGTTTTGGGTAGGAGAGCGACAGTGTGACGCTCTGTGGTTCTGGTTGTGCTCCGCAGGATCCAGGAGGGTTCTGGTGGAGGTAGACAGGATCTAAGTTTGGGGTGCTAATGCTGCGAGGGTTGAGGCTGCTGCTCAGGCTGGAGGGTTGCAGGCTGGGTAGGCTGGTGCGGAAGGGGTCTGGACGCAACATGCTGGAGCCGTGGGGGTCCAGACGGAGGGTGCTGGTGTTCAAGGGGTCCAGGCGTAAGCTGCTGGAGACGAGTGGGTCCAGGCGAATGGTGCTGGAGTGGGGCTTGATGCTGTTGGTCACAGTAACCTCTGGTTGAGGGTATACACCGGGGGCGGATGAAGGTTCTTGGTTTCGATTGGGCTCCATCGTCAATCTGCTGGAAGGCCTCACGTGGTTGCTGCTGCTGCTGCCATTGCCTGATGACAATCAGAGATATCAATATATGTTCTTCCATAAGAATACATGAGAGCTGAAAGTGAAACAGACGTGTTACCTTTGACCCTTAGTGCAGCAGCGCTGGACACGGTTCCATACTTGTTGCTTGCTGTACAAGTAAACATCCCCGAATCTTCAGGAAAGACCTCAGCAATGACCAGAGTGCATATTTCCTCTAAAGGTAAAAACAAAAGAAAACTCGAGAAAGATACATGACTTGTGTTTCAGATGCCCAGCAGGGAGGTTTCTGAGAGTCTATCTGTAGCTGCAGTAAGGCAGGTTGCAGTGATCTGCCATGGTGGTTTGACACAGGATGAGAGACTACCTTATATGGTCCAGAGTTAGGGAAAAGCAGCCCTGGTTTATGTACTGAAGAAGAGCAGAAGCCTTCACCAAGGAGTATAAACAGTTGAGGAGCTTAATATGTACACACTGCAGCATCATATACAGACAGGCAGCTGCTTTGGTGCAGTCAATACTTGTGTTTCTGACTGATGAGGATTTAATATGTACCTGATTCAGCTGGAGATCTCGGCTCTAAAACGGAAACAAGTATTACAATCATTATGAAACTGCAATGAATGTTCACTCATCATATACCACCATCAGTTGCTGCAAGATGACATTTGTCTATTTTTTTTTAATTCCTTTAAGAAATATATTTAGTATATTTATGCTGCTGAATTCCTCCATTTCATCAAGGTTTTATAAGATGATCCTGAAAACCTTTTACAGCAATATCAAATATTTTAAACTTTTTTGGTTCAATATAATAGTTATATATAAATGCACTTTCTTACACTAAATTAGGATCACTATGTTTTTTATTTTCTTGTCTGCATGCAAACGTTTAAAAAAAAAAAAATTAAACTGAGTAATATATTTGAAATAAACTGTATTAAATAGTCTTTATAATCTTAATAAAACATTTGTTTTTAAACCAATATTTTTTATGAGATAAGGCATGTAATGTTCTTATTATAATGTATTATTATTATTAATATTTTGCTTTATTATTTGCTCAGTCTTCCCCCTCTCTTCCGTCTCTTTTTTTGTTACAAATATATAACGCTCATACACATTCACACGAGTCCAACTGTATACTTCCAATGAGTTTTTTAAATATTTTTTTTATTTTGTTTGGTTTTGTCTCGTTTAGTCTATATTCCTGTTTTCTTCTGCTCCTATGTATTGTAATATTGTATGTCATTACCTCTGTTTTGTTTACTGTCCTTGGCACCAAAAAAAACAAGGCATGTCAAATCTGGCCGCGCATTCCATTACGAAGACGCAACGCTCTCGAAAATACAGAAGGCACTTTCAAATAATGCGACAGTAGTCGGGCAGCAGCAGAGCTTACTTTTCTGCAGGATCCTGAAATCAGGAGAGTCCTCTATGAATTTCCCCTCTCTGTACCAGTCCACCCGGGGCGACGGCAGCCCTTTCACACGGCACTCTAGCACCACCAGCTGGCCTTCTGACGCAAGGAGGTCCTGCAGGCTCTGGTGGGACAGGACAGGCTCCATTACATCAGCAGACACCGACAGGCAGAAGCAGTGTACTTTCATCTGAGAATGACTCTACCTTTGCGAATACAGGGGCAGCCATGACAGATTGGCCGTTCAACCCTTGTGGATAGTTGTGGTTGGAGGTTTGACTCTTAAAAAATGTAAAAAAAAAAAAACACAGAGAGGACATGTTGATTAAAATGTACAAAACTAATCATTGTTGCTCTAGAGGAAGGACGTGTTTCAGCTCTTCTACCTCAGGTTGGGGTGTGTGTGTTGGTGCTGACAGGACAGAGGAGACCACTGAGTTCAAAGGCAGTGATGGAGCTACCGCTGCAGCCGTCTGCTCTGGCGCAGGTGTACACGTGGCAGACGGAGACACCTCCTGGGCTTCGTAATGTTCTGTATCGCCTTGTGGCAAAGTAGGAAACACCTGCAGAGGTGACACCGTCGCCTCCTCCTGAGCAGTGCGTGCTGCGGATGCTTTAGAGGGCTCCGGGGCTGGAAGTAACGCGGCTGATGTTCGGACTTGTAGGAGGGGTTCTGGGATTATTTGGTTAGTTTGTGGAGAGGAAAGCTGCTCCGCGGTGGCTGCTGCAGGTTGGCATGACGGAGAGTCTTCCTCTTCCGCAGAGAGAGTTTGGCTCGATGATGGAGGGGAAGATTTCTCCTGGAGCCTTTGAAAAATCAAAGAGGGAAGAAAGGAAAGGTCTCATTTAGTGTTGCAATAAGGTAGCTAAAAGGTCCACAAATATAAAATAAAATGGGAAAAACTCACTGTGCTACATGTTCAAAGTGATGTTCCCCCTCAGAATCCGAAGAGGAGGTGCCTGTCGGTTTGAACAAACACACTCCGTCAGTCACGGTGTTTAACCTAACTGTAAAAGCGTCAATGACAAAGAACCATTAGAACCACCTTCAACATAGATCTCAGCTGACGTGGAGTCAGTGCCATAGAAATTAGATGCGAAGCAAGAGTAGCGGCCAGTGTCTTCCTCAAAGGCCTCTGCGATGACCAGAGAGTGATGCTCGCCGCTTGTGATGATCTGAATGTCAGGGCAGTTCTCCAGCTCCTTGCCCTCACAAAACCACCTGTAATTAAACATATACAGCAAATAAATATTTTCTATGATTTTCTGTTATTATTGAAAGCATGTTCGATATGCAAATACATAACCTTTGTGTAAATTGTGTGCCTATATCATTACTAACTAACCCTAACCCCATGGAGTTTTTGACCACTAGCTATGGAGCGAAGTTTTTACGAGTAAAGGCTTGTACATACTAATATATACTGTATGTACATATAAAATAATTAATTAATTATAGACATTGATCAATATTAAAAAACATTTTGGGCCGTATCATCCAGCCCTAAGTGAGTCTCTCTTTTGTTTGTATCATGTAGGCACATGAGGGCGCAAATTCATACGCACAGGCGTGCAGGCTTGACTGCTAGTAAACATGGATGTAAACTATGCACGATTTTTTTTTTTTTTCAAAGTCAGCTTTGCAAGTTTCTTTTTTTATTTGTTTTTTATTGTCTTTTGGTGAGAAACACTTAATGTACACATAAACTCCACAGAGCACCTTTCTCAACATTTCAGAGAAATGATAAAATAAAAACCTTTCTTGATTTTTTATGGTGCATCAAATCGATATTAAAACCACTCCATACATCTTGGTCAGGGGCGGATGAATATGATTACGGGACAATACAACATGAAATCGGTGGGTAGTGTGTATTTGTATGAAATGGTTTTCCTTTCAGGATGTTATACCATACGTACGAATGGGTGAAGAATTAAAGTAGAACACATTAAGTGTGAGGAGCTCTAACAGGGACGGACACCATTCTTCAAGAATATCAATGAGCCCTTTTTCTTTCACTCGTCCTTAAGGTAAGTGATAGTATTGTTATGTGACTCTCTGATATAGCTATTAATACAGTGGGATCTTCTACCATCCCCTTGCTTTATTATTTAAAACACCATCTCTACAAAGTTCTCTCTTTCCTTCTCTTAACCTTCCGACACCATTTCTTTGAGTCTGCTTTCATGTGGCGTCTTTCCCAGTTCCCTAATAGTGCCTCTGGCTTGGTGCCATTCGGTGGAGTTATGCAGGCCAAGAGAAAAATGTTTTGATGAGCAGGCCCTATCCCTTTCCCTGTAAGACAAGAAGCAGCGCCAGCGTGCCAGTTCAGAGGCCACTTCAATGCACTGTTGATGTTATGAACATGAGGAGCACAAAACAATTTACCTAAGAGCCACACAGAGTAATGTGTTAACTTTATTATGCACTT
>CALSCE010009347.1:18365511-18387769 GCA_943593645.1 Bovichtus variegatus
ATATATATATATATATATATATATTTCAAAATAATACATAACGCTTACAGCTTCATCAGTAACGAAATCATACAACTCATGTTTTATTATCACCATGATAACTCTTGTATATTTGATGTAAAGCTGTTGTTAAAAGTATCACCTTTAAAATGTGTTCCTCAAGACACAATCTAAGTTACCCATTGCTTCGCTTTCCATGAAGAGGAATTCATTTTTCTTTTTTTAAATCTGGGTGCAGGTTCCAGAGAAAACATGAAGCTTCACTGAAGATCTCTTCCCGATACTTTGGAAATAACCCGCCGGAATGTGCCATCAATGTTCCGCCTGAGGCTCATTTCTAATGAGTAAGGGTCTAAATTGAAAGCATTAGTAGTAGATTTGGTGGCTGATCTGTGAGGCAGAGACCCCGCTCGCTGCACCTGTCAGGGCTATTTTCCCTCTGGACTTCAGAACCAGAGAGGAGATTCCCCCTGGAGCCAGGGAGCTCTGACTGGCTGACCCAGTCACATACGCATACATACACGCATAATGCTAAACATAGACTCAGTGTACACACAATGCTGTACACTGACACACCGGAGACAGTACACCACTGCAAACTGATGGGAAATATGAACCTGACGACTATTTGCACTCAGTCAAGTCATAGTCCTGGCTTGAACCCAATGTTAAAGGAAGTAAAAATGTTTTAAAGTGGAATCCAGTGAAACAGAACTCAAATCTTCAGACGTATAAGACACCGATACCAAAAACAAACCATATGATTGAGAAACAACTTTATAAATCATCTTACCAAACTCTTCATGCTGCTGTCAGGAGCTCAGTAGGTTCCATTATCAGACGCAACTACAGTCCAGTCTAAAAATGGCCGAGAGCTACATTCTCCCCGGACACACACATGTTAGTGGCTCGACAATGTTCAGTAGGACTAACAAGCCCATGCCACCTATAGTATAAACCTCAGCTTCATTTGAACTCTTTGTTGTTTTAGATTTGTTGTCCTGGGAGTGCAAGTCCATCCGAGCTTTTAACAAATATCTAACAAAACTGCTGTAAAAAAAAAAAACAAACATAAGAAAAGCATCGATAAGAGTGTAAATTGGTAAGTATTCTCTCACTCTGATACCAAAGGTGTTAACTGTCATGAGGTGTAAACTCCTCTCATATTTCCGCACATTTAACTGTAAATGGCCATTGATCAGGAAAACACCCTCATTGGAATCTGACGGTATTCTTCTTAAGAACGACAGAAAGCCAAATGTGATTTGTCCCAGACATAACCCTGACCACCAACAAACACACACACCATTCAGAATCAGCTGTTGGCTATCGTCACATGTCACTTCTGTCAGGATCTCCCAAGAAAGAAACACCAACCATCTCAGCTCACACTTCTAAAAACACTTTGTAATTCTTCAGTATTGTCTGAGGCCCAGACACACAATTTGAATGAATCCATTAAATATGGTTATTAAAGAATATAGACCAAAATAAAGTATATCCCAAGAGGGATATTTTTACAAATTAAAAATTAAAAAGATTAACCCATCAGTGGTCTCTGGTGGACAAACTAACTACAATACATCAAACATATCTGTGGACTTGTCTCCTGCAATTTCATGTTACATATTAGCAGATATAGGTGGCAATACCAGTAAATATTGTGAGTTAATATTGGACGACAATATTGGGCTCTGGTGTACCAGGGTTCCCGCAGATCCTCAAAAAAAAGTCTTAAAAAAGGTATTGAATTCATTAATCTAAAAATAAGGCCTTTACTTGCAGCCTATTAAAATGTATTAAAGCAATCTTTCAAAAGTCTTACAAAGGCTAAGTCTTGGGAAGAAGTATTTTATGAAATGTTTTTTTTTTGTGACGCTGCATTGTTAAATCTCAAAATAGTTTGTGACATCTATTTTTACTCTTTTTTTAATTTTTATTAAATGCCTCTCGCATTAGCACCACGCAGTTTTGGATAGCGGAAATATTGCGCCATAAAGGTTGGTCTCAAATGTAATTCCGAGTGTCATTAAATAAATCTTAAATCTTGCCTTAAGCTGTAGAAAATCTGTATAAACACCCTGTATTTCTGTGTATATATTATTTTTTTAATGTGTAGACAATACTGTTCTAAAATTCATGACATGTTATATATATATATATGTATATACAGTATATAATACAGCATATATTAATGTGTATTTTCTATGTCAGCAAACAA
This sequence comes from Bovichtus variegatus, assembly GCA_943593645.1. Taxonomy (NCBI): domain Eukaryota; kingdom Metazoa; phylum Chordata; class Actinopteri; order Perciformes; family Bovichtidae; genus Bovichtus; species Bovichtus variegatus. Next base: position 18,367,733 of record CALSCE010009347.1, read on the forward strand.
TAAATGTAAAAGTAGCAATACTGCAAAATATAAAAACTCCAGTTAAAGTCCTTTGTTGAAAATGTTACTTAAGTAAAAGTATGTAAGTGCAAAAGTGCTCATAATTCAGATTCCCCGTCAGTGTTATACCATATAATGTTATCTGATTGAATTACTATTACGGAGGTATTTTTATATGTTGGGCAGTTAAATCTATAATAATGCATCATATATTATAAGATCATCATATGTTTTGTATGTAAAAAGAAAGTAACAAACTGTCAAATAAATGAAGTAGAGTAAAAAGTACAAAATACCCCAAATTTGTACTGAGTAGATGTGCTTAGTAAATCTAAGGTCATGTCACCACTCACGCTCCGACTTCTTACCCAAACTAAAAGGTTATCCGAACGGATGCAGATTGTTCAGTGCACTGCAAAATCAGTGTGACAAATAGACTCAAGTCTTACTGTTTCATGCAGCTAAGAACTAAATTACTATCAGCACTCATTTGCCCTACCTGACTTCAGGCACAGGGAGTCCTCTTACAATGCAGTCCAGTTGGACCTTGCTCCCCTCTGGAACCTCCCTGCTTTTCAGTTTCTGGCTGAAACAAGGAGGCTCACAGGCAGGCTCCGCTGGGTGTGGAGTTTCTGTCAGGGCGCAGCTTTCAGCCTCCTCCACTGCCTCCTGGGAAACAGAGTCGTACTGCTGCTCCTCAGTAATCCTGTTGTCCTGAAACTCCACGTGCCCAATCCCAGAGTCCAGCTGGGCCTCTGGTTGGTGGCTACCAGCGGGGCTGGGTCTCTCCTTCTCCACCTCCACAGGCATGGCAGAGCGCTCCCTGTTGTCTGGGCCGAGGGGATAAACCGCCCCATCGTTCTGGCTCTTGTTGGGGTTCCTACTCCTGTGGGGTTTGCACGCTCTCTGTCGTACCCGTTTGGAGCTGTTGGCCTTAAAGAGAGAGGAGAGCTCCTCAATGAAGTCCGCCGCCTTGTTCAGGAACTCCTTCTTGGACTGGTTCTCCATGCCATACGGGGCGTTCCTCGCCGACCTGTCGAGGTCATTGAATCCCTCGCCGGAGTCCCTTATGTTCCTGATTGTGTTTTCCTGCCGTGCGGACGCTTTATGCATCTTTCTGTCTGATGTGAATGTTGTGTGTGTTGCTGGCAGCTCTTTGAGTTCAGGGGCTGGCTGGCTGAAGGGCACAGTGGAGGGGCCAGCGGAAGGAGCAGGAGAGGCGCTGGTGAAGGGAACAGATGGGGGTTCAGAGGAAGAGGCCGAGGAGACGTTGGAGGGGGTTAACGGTGCGACTGAGGCCTTGAGCTCTGCCCTCTCCTCATGAGGCTCATGTCCGATGGCCTGGCGGGCCAGGTTCACACTCTTATCCAGCTCCTCTTGGCTGAGGAAGGCGGAGAGGTCTGGGAATTGGGGATCATTGTGGCCCACAGAGTCCTCAGGTTTGCCTTTGAGTGACCCGTAGATCTGGAGGCGTGAGGAGGAAGCGTCAGAGCGGCTCATCTCGCTGTGGCGCTGCTGGGCTCTGGCCTCTGCCAGGTAGCTCTCTCTGAGGAGCTGAGACAGTGACGGAGGCTGGTCAATGTTGTTCTCCTGCATGCTGTAAGCAGTAGAAGTGAAATAATTAGTCAATAAATCAATGTGTACATAAAAAGCTAAAATGCTAAATAAATGCACAGGTTCCACCTTCTTAAAGGGTACTACGGCCAAGTCATACGTGTTAATCCTATGGTCTAAGACGGTCCAAAAATATTAGTAAACAAGAACAACTCTCTCCCATAAGTGCTAAAACTCAAATGTGTAATGTCGTCAAATATGAAGTTTGGAACTGCTCCATAGACAATGAATTGTGAAAGATGTGACAGATGACACAGAGTATATGGGGACATTTTCTGTTTCAGAGCGGAGAACACTACGATAGAAGAAAATGCTCATTTGGGTATAAACGAAAAAAGAAACATCCTGTGGGTCCACGAAGCAGCTCCACACTTTATACTTGAGGACTTCTGAAATGTGAGACTTACTCATGTTTAAAAATATTGATTGAACTTTCCTAGGTCATGGAAATAACATTTTTGGAATTCTTAATTCAGGTGGTGTTGACCGTTAAATGTGAAGATTTGCTACTTCTTTGATAGGAAACTAAATAACAATTCAAGACATTCACTTGATGGCCATTTTTCACAATTTTCTGATATTGTATAGAAAAAACAATTGATCAATTATTGAGAAACTACTCGGCAGATTAATCGCTAATCATTTGGTTGCAGTCCTAATAAGCAGCAATGTAAAGTATACGTACTTGCATTAATAGGAAGAAAAATACAGTCACTGACATGTCTAACAGACAGACCTTAGGCAATTAAATAAATGAAAAACAAAGATCTTGTTTTGATCTAAGCTATTAACAGATGTATCTGATACATGTAGTGAAGAGCTAATAAAAACATGCTGATATGTACCTTCGATAGACCTCGCATTAATATTACACTTGTGAAATATTTGGAGCAAAGATAGAACATGAGGACAGAGGCTGAAGTTAAAAGCAGCGGATACGTGGTAAAAACAGTTTTCTTTATTTCAGCCTTTCCTCTAACCTCGACAGGGTATCGGGTTCATGCACCGACACGAGATCTGATGGGATACCTCCACGTATATGACGTTTAGTCCCCACACAACTTTTAGACACTTGGCGTGAGCAAGTTATTGAATCCAGACATGAGATAGGGCACACATGTGCTACTGACACTCAAATCAGCGCAATTAAGAGAAGCAGCAATGCCCTTCCAACGGACCTGAAGCTGCAGCTGTTGTGTACATTAATCCTTTGCAAACAGGCTCCGAGCCCACCGAGTCATATCTAATAATAGCGAGGGGTCAGTTTACATGAAGAAAATCAACACACACAAAAAAAAAAAAAAAAAAAGAAAGCACTCCCCGTCATCCTGTGTGCCCTTGTTATCGTGATTTTGTTCAGCCAATACAATCATTGATAAAAATGACACAAACAGAACTAACAGGCCCTTGGCTAAACACAGGCAGGTTAAGATAATTCAATTTAACATTCAAACAGAAATAGCCTCAAGCCTGTCTGAGGCTCAATGTCAGAGGTTGTCTGCATCTATACACAGCATATGAGGCCGACGCCAGAAGACAGTCAACAGGACACTGTGAACAACAATTAAATTAGGGGGTGGTGCGTTTTACCTTCAGAATAAGCCCAGCTGGCCCCTGTGAAGGACTGGTAAATCCTCAGAGTGCACCAGTGCTCAAACAGGGAGATTCCGGTCTTCAGGCGGCTGCCACCGGGGGAAATCTTGGACACAGGCAGCTGCCCAGCCTTCCCGGTTTTAAAACACACAGAGTTCACCTTGGAGAGTTTATGGGAAAATATGGAGACGAGAAGCTAGGGTAACTTGTCACCAGTACAAGTAGCAACATTTGTCAGTGCAGTAGTCGCAGGTTATTTTGGGGAGGCCTGGCCCATGTGTCCGAGTGGCGTCCCAGCTCATTGGCCAGGGGGGGCCTGCTGTAAAGGGATTCCTCCTCCAGCGCTCCGTCACAGACCTCCATCCTACAGAATTAGAAGCCATGTCGAGCCTCCCAGACACTAATGTTAACACAGCAGATTAACGGAAATAATAAACTGTGAAATGTTGTGAGTTAAGCTGTGAAAAAAACAAAAGCCGGTGGTAAAACATCTGGCAGTAATGTGTGACTGCATTCAAGCATTTTATTAGTTTTAGAAAAGAAGGGAAAAAAAAGGATTTCTTTGCAACAGATTTCTGGAACAGTATTAGAGCCAAGTGGAAGTTTATTCACAGTCATTTGTTTAACATGGATCATTTCTGCAGCATGTTAGAGAGAATGTGATATCTCAGCAAGTAACTAGGGATCCACCGACAATAGCTGGATCTGTGACATTGGGGGCAGATCTATGCAATTCCTGTTAAAGTTTTGACCAATTTGTTGCTGTACTAAAAAAGGTTCACACGGTTTAAGATTTTGAGTTGCTGGTGTACGATTTATTATTTGAATAATCAAAAACAATTCACAAAATGTATATCTATGTATCTATTTGTTGCATTTGGTTATATAAAGTTAAGAAAGCAGTTTTTAAGTCAAGCCTGATGTTGCCTTACACATGGAACAGGAATGATCCGTCACTTCCACACAGTGAGGCACACAATACAGCTTATTCATTGAACACTGGTATCAGATCGGTACTCGGTATTGGCCGATACCTAAAGCCCAGGTATGAGTAGTGAGGCTGAAGAAGTAACAGAGCACATCCAGTATTTGGCATCTACACAATGACATTCTTCCACTTCCTTAGGTTCATCATAATGCCTTTTTATTTAAGAGAACAACATTTGTCAAGACCCCGATTTAAAATCTTGAAAAGTGAAAAACAAAAATCACCTCCGTGTCCCACAAATAATGAAATTAGTTTATTTGAAAAGACAATGAGAACCATAACCAAGACCGTCTGAAAGGAAAAGCAAGCCTGAGCATCCATTTACACTTAAAACAGTGTAAGACCTTGTATCAAATACTTCTATTCAAGTGAATCATTTAACAAAAATGCATTAGTGACAAAAGCTAGTGTACACTGACCACTATGCAAAAACTATTTACATCATGAACAGGCTCTACATGTTAGGAACATTTAATGCACAATACGCCACACTTGGGTCAAACAATATTTGCATATCATTCTTTCCGTAAAACCCATGCATCAGATTTGATATATTTACAGTTTCGGGACGATTTTGGTAAGTTGTCAAACAAACTTAAGTGAAATTAAGAAAAACACTATTCTGCGGTTGTTTAAGCTTTGTGGCAAACAGTGTAATGTCCTACATGGCAATCCCTGCCAATCCTACATGCAAGGCTGAAACAGTAATATTTAAAGTTAGAATTTGACTCGAGAACAAACAAAAAGCTCAAAACTTGCTAGTATAAAAAAAATGAAATTGGCTCTGTGACTCAGACAGTATACAACATTAACAACGTCAGCTTGAATCCAATGCATATATATATAAAAAGGAAGAAGAAAAAAAAAAAAAAATGCAAATCCTCTTTGGCGTAACGGGAAAATACAATCCGGTTTACCAACACATTAAAGGCAACATGAAGAAGAGAATCATAGCTGAGGTCAATGACTTTAGTTCTCATTTCTTTCCACACTCATTTGTGTTGAGTGAAGCCACTGGGTTACAGACACAGTGGGTGAAACTGAGGGAGTTGTAGTTTTATCACACGGACAGTATTATTAGCAGCAATGGAAAGTCTTGATTAGCCCAGTCTATCAAAAAGACACTTCCATGTTAAAGGTTAGGAATGAAATACCCATCATCGGCCTATCCCTCGAGAGGATATCCGATCAGAAGGCACCATGAAGGCACTCTTCAAATGAGGAGAACATGAAGAAACCCATCTCAGCGCACACAGCAGCATCCCACAAATACTGAAGCTGGATGCATCATAATCACAGAGGAAAAGCACCATAACGGAAGTCTGTGTGCTTGTTTTAGTGCAGCAAGATTAAACTTCTGCTCAACAACCCATCATGTTCTCTTTGTTGCTGTTCACAGTGTTTTGTGACCTCGAGTCGAGAGAGATGAAACTGACACAGTGTCAACATTGTACCTAGTGCAGTGAGCCAACTTGTGATAAAGATGTAGGAGGCACAGTAATAGTTCTGCAGGGAATCTGGGGACGCCGGCTCTGCCATCAGGAGTCATCGCTGGCCCGTTTGCGAGACTGGTCACCTCTGGAGAAAAAAAAAAAAAAAAAAAAAAAAAAAAAAAACACTTCACATCAGAGAGTTGTGCCTACCCAAAAATCTGTGTTTATATTCAGACTGTGACTATCTGAGAGTGATGCCTCAAAAAACACACCGCGGAAATCCGTTCATGGAGAGCTCCATCTGTAACTTCTGGTCATGAGCGGCGTAGTCAGGAAGCAGGGACTCCACAGCAGGAGGGTTGATTTGGGGAATAAACCCAGAGAAGAGAGCCGGGGCTAACTTGGCCCAGTCTGAAAGAAGAAACCAAATGAAACAGAGAAACGTGTGTGGTGCAGGTTATTTTGAAGGAGGAAGAAATAAAAGCAATATGTTGGTTTTGTTTGCTGTGGTCAATGCAAAAAGATAACATTAGCTTGCAGCAGAGACAGTAAAAAAGAAAATACAATCCTCAACTGGAAAAGTTGCTGTCAGAATGCAGATCTCTGCCAGGTGTTTCCCTCTCCCCTCCCAAACAAAGAAGAGTTTAATCTCACTTAAATTGTCCTTCCTGGCTCCCTTACAGTCAAGATAACAAAAATGGGGTTTTATTCATCTTGTATCGTGCCCAACCTCAGTGCCGCATATGGAATTGTGGGTATTATTATGCGTATGGAATTATTTTGCAGATACTCTGGTTCAAAATGAGACCAAACTTTTCTATGGACGTCAGTTTTTGAGCCACGACAAAGGTCAAAATGTGGCCTGCAAAAGACTAAGGCTTGTTTTAAAACGGCCGGTTAAGAGGAGTGAGGAGTCAGCAGTCAATGAAGGTGTAAAACAGTCAATAAAATATGTTTTTCAAAAAATGTGAGTCACCGCAACCACAAGAGGTCCTTTAACGTAAATGAGCACAGAAACTATTAGTCTGATGGGTCCAGTAGTAAAGAGATTAGACAGACACACACACAGACACACAGACACACACACACACACAACCGAACATATCATCTCACCCACAGGCTTTAACCTGTGGGTGAGATGATAACAAATGGACATAGTTTACCTGGTCGGAGGCTGTAGAGGCCTTTAACCACACTGGCCATTGTAGATGGCTGCACTTGAAACGGCATTGAATGAGCTTTGATGAGAAGAGCTGAACAAGAAAAGAATACATTTAAAACACAAAAATGTCAAAAGTATTGAAGTCTTCTGTAGGTGCAGTTCCCACATCCTGTGCAGCACAATGGGCTGAGACAAACATCTGCCCATGATTTAACAAAGTGTAGGAGACAAGTTTGGTCACAATTACACGCAGAAGAACAGTTTTCAAATGTCATGGCTGCCACCAGGGCTTCGAATGAAGCAATGCACTCACGCATCAGTGTGTTCACATGTATTTCTGCGACGTGATCAGCAAACAGCTTCATCAGATCCTCTCTTAGGTCTCTGTTCAGCTTCGACTCGATATAGAACTTATTCTGAAAACAGTGAACATGAAAAACAATTGAGGAAGTGTGACACCGTAGCACAAGGCTATACTTGGTTACACGGAATGCACTAGATTTCACTTAATAGTCCAAGTTCTATGTAGTCTTTACAACAGACATTTAACAAAAAAACAAAAAAGAGATGCCTACCAAGTACATAAAAACAGGAACTATACACTGAAGAGAAGCTGTGTATTGCGTCAGCGCAACATTAAAGTTCTCAATGAAGTCCTCAGGTGGGCTGGCCTGGAAAACAATATTGCAAGTGTTAGAAAATGTTATAGTTTCTGTATATAATCATTTCCTTGTATTTGGATCGCTTACTTGTAGATGGGTGGAAACCTGTAGCAGATGATTTGTTATTTTTAATATCAAATCATTGTAGAGGAGCTCAGAGTGCTGCTGACAAACACACTTGTAGACATAACTAGGACAACAGGGAGAAAAAGGAGAAACTCAGAAACCCAGCATTTCAGTTGGACTAAAATTAACAATGATGCACATGGCAACTTTATGGGGCTCGCCCAACAGAAATCCCACACTGTAGGAAAATGTGTCCAATCTCAGGGGTGTGTGTACCTAGTCTGTCTTACCTGTATATCTGTGCGTAGGAAACAGAGATGTGGTCTGTGGGATTCTGAATCAACAGACGGTCAATAGCCTTCTCCAGGTTTGGCCAGTGGTTTTTCCGGTAGTCTTCTACAGCCATTGCATTCAGAACTGAGTGAAGCGAGGAGAAGTGGTCAGGTTATATCAGAAACATAATTCTTGTCAAAACCACCAGGCCTAACACACCAACTGTCGACTGTCTGCTGCCAAAAGCTTCAATCTACACATATGAGGCACACTGCAGCAGGCCCAGGTGCTGGGTGCCTGCAGGGTGCCAGGCCCTGCTGTCACGGAGCCTGCTTTATGTGAACTTACGGAACTTGGAAGTGGAATCAAGGGTGAATTTTCCCTCAACAGCGGCTGGCGGAGCCGTGCAGTCGGTCTCGCTGACTTCGCTGCTTTCACTGCCTGAATCCGAGTCCATGAACTTTGACCCCCCAGTGCTGCCGGACCACAATTTCCCTCGTCGCGTGCCCGGTTCTCCTCCCGGCACCAATGGACAGGCGGGCTGCGGAACCGTTACACCCGACAGCTGGCTTCTCAGATACGTACGGACTTTGCTGCTGCTGCTCGCACAATAGTTGTGGTTATGGTCGTCTTTTAAGTCCAAACTGTCATCTTCCATCGCCTCCATGTTCCCAACCAGTCCTAAGTGCTGAAGCCTGGTATCGTTACGTAAACATTTCCGATAACAGTTAGGAATAAAGACAAAAACTGTCAGTCGTCTTTGGTGGTGTCCATCTCGGTTTTGCTGTTCACTGAATTTTACGACACGTCGTATTACGGGACAGCTGAGACAAAACAGGGAAATGTAGTTCCAAAGACTTTAGCTGAATAAAGAAAGTTCCTCGGGCTTATGAATGGTAACGTTAGTCAACTGGGCCGTGTACAACGGGTTAAAGACTACATATTAATGAACCAACTGTTAAAAGATTGACTAGCTTGCTTTTATAGCGAAATTATAGGTGAAAACCTGATATTACCACACTACGCATGCGCAACATAGGAACGCTAAGCACCCCTTTCACCCCCGACTAACGTAAAATCCTTACATATTGTACTGTATTGTTGCTATAAATACTATTTTTTTTCAGAAAAGAACAATGTTGAAATGTAACGCAGTCGTTGTGTCTCGTAGAAACCCTCCCTCTAGGTACGCGCTCTTTGAAAGCCCAGAACAGTGTGAGCTCAGAGGCGCTAGGTGGCGCAACATTCACGTCTACACCACCACATTGAAGATATTGATGTAAACGCCTGGCTCCGGTGTATGAAATAACAGGAATTAGTTGTTAGTGTTTTTCATTCTTTTTTTACTGAGAACCCCAAAAGAGATAACAACGATAAGGATGTAAAAAAAAAAAATCGTATTTCCATAAACAACATTAGGCTACCCCAGGTATGTGAATTATGTTGGTGTGTAGACCTTTAACCAACACATTGGCTCAAATATGTCTATGTACCAACACTTTATCTCTACAGGCAGCAGACTCCTCTGTATAATGACTTGATATTCTATGAAAGGTGACATGGGCAACAAAAAACGCTTTCATAAGCAGGAACAAAAGTGCCATTTTCAATGTGAACTCATTGAATATATTCCTAGGGCTTAATATTACAACTTAGAATAACTTTGTACAGATATAAACTATCATCTACTCTTCGATGAGTACGTCTCACACCAGAGTATAAAAATAAGAGGCTTGACCATAAAAAGTAGCTGCCACATGTCGGAAGGAACACCTTTTCAAACGTTATATTTTTTCCAAGATTTAAATGACAGGTTAAACATACAAAGCTTATGACAACAAAGCCGTGTTGATAAAGAGTTCTTTGGTTTAAAAATCAAAGAGTATTGTTCTTTTTTTCCAAGCATTTACCCGAATGAAAGGGCAGAGCTGAACGTTTATATTGCAAGTTAGACAATGTGTTCAAGTAAACCATCTGAAGATTTATGTATGTGTCTGAAACTCATAATACCCACTATTTAGCAGGCAGTAGGTTTACATATTTACATGTTTCCCAATGGCAACATGAACAAATTCTAAAACACACCATTAGACCACAGCTGACTTCACACTATGGACTGAGACATTTGAAGTCTTTGCTTGTAATGACTGCAATTTAGGAATTAAAGCTTAATCTAGTGTTGCATTCGCGGTACGCTGCAGTGGATGTCTCAGAAGAAGAATTTCTCAAAATGTGAATGAAAATGAGATGAGTACATGGAAAGAAATCCTAAATAAAATATAAAAAAAAAAAATCAACTACTGCATTCTATTTAGTAAGAAGTATACAGTATGAGGTTTCAGACACAATGCATTCCACAAAATCTTTTTTTTTTTTTAAAAAAGAAAAAAAAAAAAAAAAAAAAAACTTGCTGCATATTCACACAAAGTTGTCACGCAATTTCAACTTTATGAAAAATAATAGTAAGATTGATGAGTCAAAAATATATGAAAAGACATTTAGTGCTTTGTTGACTTTACATTTAAAGGTGTATGGTGCTCTGAGTCTTTTCAGAAGTATTGTCTGTCTGCACGCTCGACGTGTCCTCATTGGCTAAAGTGTGTTGTATTGTGTCTCCGAGGCATGTCTCTCCATCTGCTGCGAGTGTGTCGGCGTCCTCCAGCTCGCTGTCTTCTTCCACCCCATCTGCACTGCATTCAGACTCGTCACTGTCACTCCCACAGGAGCTTGACGTCTCATCTTCAGATTCGGAGTAAACCTCGGCCCCATGGAAGATATAGTGATTTGGTGTTTGAAACAGGTACTGGCCTGCTGTGGGAAACAACACAAACAATTTACAGTGTTAGAATTATTTGGATTAATGTGCATTTTCTTGCTGCATGAGGGGGAAAATATATTGTTGAGGAAAGCTCTAATTAATGGGTTTTCTTTAAACACAAGTCTCACTTTAAATTACAGCAACATATATACTTATTATTGTAAACAGTGTTGTTCTCTCTTCCATAGTCTGAAGCTTACTCTCAAGGCGTTTGCTGATTGGACTTCTGTTGAGTCGACTCATCCAGCATCGTCTACGGAATTCAAGGTTGGAGGTTTGGCTCTTTACTTCAGCGGCCTCCTCTTTCGGCACATCTTCTGCTGGTAACTCTGAAGGCTCAGCCGTCTCCTCGCTGGGACACTGGGCATTTGGACAAGGCTCTGGAGGTGTAACATTATTACCAGCAGTGTCTGTGACATTTGGACTTCCGGTCTCCTCTGAAGGCTTAGTTAGTGAGTCTGTACTGTGCTGCTTCTGCTCCTCCTGAGCTGCGTCGCTGGAAGCAGGCAAGGCCTCACTTGGTGGCTGTTCTGGTAGCCGAGGGGGCTTCTCCGTTGTCTCGGTGAGTCTTACAGTGTTGTAGCAGAGCTGCTCGAAGTCTCCACCCAACCGGTGACAGAGCTCGTTGACGATGACGTCACAGTCCCCAAGTAGCTCCACGTCAAAGTTGAGGTGAGGCAGCTGCTCCCTATTGATCAGGACTTGAGGCACTTCATGAGGAATAGAGTCTGGACGGGGGGAAAAAAAGAAGAAAAAAAAAAGTTACATATTTCATGTTTGGGGTTTATTGCAGGCACAATAGAAACAGAAATCCATTTATCTCAACAAAACATACTTGGGATGAGGGCAACTGGTCGGACTTTAAGTGAAGAGCCAATGACAATCAGGAGGTCCACCTCATCTTTGTCCTGCTTCATGGCTCTGTGGAACATTTCTGGAAGATTCTCTCCAAAGAAGACGATGTCAGGCTTCATGATTGCCAGGGGAATATCTGGACAACGTGGACAATGAGGGACAACCTACAGGATGAATTTATGTTATTAGTATTATAACAAAATATTGTTAAGCTTTTTTTATTTAGATAAGAGTTGCAGGTGTATAATATCCACACAAAGTAAATCAGCTGCACCACCCTCATCTACTGCCACAAATCGACTGACAGCAATACATTGATGCAAAATCTTTGGGGCGAGATGTTTATAGTAAGTTTCATTTATTAATAAGTATATTAATAGGATGGACTGCTTCAGACACGTTTTCACTATAATTAATACACCACCACAACTACAAAAATAACTGTTGAGGTGACGACACGAGTTGATGCTTCCAATCACAATGTTTTACCTGCAGTATGTCTGGACTGATGACACTAATATAGATTAACAATATATTGAAGTTGCTTGAGTAACAAAGCACGACAAACACCACTGAAGTGGTTCTCAAATTTTTAATTTCATGCCAATTCTAAATGGGCAAAAAAATAAATACATTTGCTCATAAAGCATCAGCATTTCTTTTTCTCTCATACCTTTTAAATAATTATTGAGTAAAATTCAAAAGACCTTTTTCACTACAGAGATTGACTTCAGAGCATAAAAATTACAAGTGGAGCTCATAACATTAACAATGGCTCCCTTTCAGCAAATAATGCAAAGCGATGCAGCAATTAATCAAGATTATTTGTTTAACCTGCCACATCTACTGTGAAAAGGATCAATTTATCTTTAGTTTCACTCCAAATTGCTTCTCCTGGTTTGCCCCAGTCCTGGAATGGTACCCCTCCAGTTTTGGAACAAGTGCTGACACCAAGTGTGCGGCATACACAAGATCCCTTACACAGCAACTGTACTCAGAACAGCTTCTTTGGGCCCTGCAAGAGTCTTCCCTGGAAGTTGCTTGGTGAGGATTTTCATGCATTAACCATGAAATGCTGGATGTTGTTACTGTTGGACAACGCAGTGCATTTTCATTGACATTGTTGCAGGTGTTGCTTAATACGTATGCAATAGTGTCCAATAGTGCATGTAAAAAAGTGTCATCTTGGATCAGTTTGTAATGAATAAATACCTGGTTAAAGATGTCTTCCCTTATAGCTTCACAGTCCACTTTGTGTTTACAAACGAGACAGGAAGCAGTCGCAAACGACCCTGAAATAAAAGTTATTCATGACTTTCACCATCACCATGGACAGAACTATATTAAAAATAAGCAAGATCTATCTATTAGTTATCACTCACCATGACACTGGATAATCCGCTGAACTCCAGCCACTTGTTCTAATGTATCAATGTTCTGGGTGTAGTTGCGCAGCAGCTTCCCCTGCTTATCCATCATAGATATGAATTTGTGACAGGGTGAAGGCTGAAACTGACCAGGGTAGATCTCCTGTAACAAAGAAGATGCATTCAACACTTAGTCTAGGAACACAAACTGGAACTTTTAACGTCAAATGAATACAAATGCAGCCCAGTATCAAAAGGACAAATTGCACATCCTGACTGCAGGTGACAGGGTTCAATGAAGCCTCAAAAAGTTGTTGTTTTAGAAAAGTCTTTGACATTCTGAATCCTCCTTTAAAAACACAATATAAAAACACAGCAGTTTTTGCAAACAAGGCAAGATATCTGCCCATTTTTAAAGTACAAATTTAAGGACTTTTAAGACCTTCTTAATACCACAAAAAAGAAAAAATAATACCATAACTGCAACAAAAGAAATCTACAAACAAGATTGCAGTAAACGCCGTTATTGAGTTATAACTAAATACAATTCGGAATATTCGGTTTCCTTTCTCCCAGCCGCAGCGCCTTTAGGTTAAAATGCAGAACACAGCTGCACAAGGTTTAATTTTGAAAATAGAATTTTAACTAACTTTATTATCGTGTTACATCATACACCAGAATCTTAGTTTGGGGGGGGGGGGGCATCAAATAATGTTTTCATGTATTGTTTTCACCTTTGATTTGCACAAAAGCAAGTGGACACAATGAACAAACCTTAGCAAACTTGAAAAAGGGTCTGGGGTCACGTCTGAAGTATTCAATGTCGAACATAGCTTGAGGGTCTGGAAGATCAGGAAAATCTACAGCAAGCCGTGCATAAATACCATCTCTGGAGCGAAAGTCTGGTATTCCACATGACACCGACACCTACAAAAAAAAAAAAAAAGAAGCATACAGGCTTACTTAATAGCATGAACATTGGTACTATGTATTCAAATCACACATGGTAATTCAAACAGAAACACTATAATATTACTGTAAATACACACCCCAGCACCAGTCAGCACAAGGATCCTTTTACTTTCATGGAGTAGTCGGACCACATCTTCTAAGGTGTTAATATCCTTCCGCTTCTTTCTTTTTGGAGGTTCTGAGATGTTGATGATGATCTGCCACAATGTCATGTCGTCTAAATCTGGTGGGAGTACAGTCTCAGGCAGTAAATCCCTCAGAATGGTCCTTGGATCAGTCTCTCTGATGTGTTGCTGGATGAAACTGTACGAACCTGTCGGAGAAGTACAACATCTCAGTATGCCTTGTATTCCACAATGTCCGTGCTCTGCCACGGCCTGCGATAATGCAATTTAAAACTATACTTTCTGACTAAATACATCACATCGGAGGGAACATTCAAAGCTGCTACAGGCAAAGTTTGTTCCAAAATTCACCCAACTAGTTACCTATCTGCGGTTGAGGGGTCCAGTCGCTGGAGCTGGCATGTGACGATCTGTCGTCGTCCTCGTCGATGTGATCCGGAGTGACAGCCAGGCCGTTGGAGGGAAGGTCGTCATGTCCAATGAAACCTACGCACAGAGAAGTTTGTAAAATTAAAAAACTAGAGATAAGTAGCGTCCATCTCTAATACCCACGATGATCGTTTACAACCATTATCAATGGCAACAACACCACTGTTGTGAAGTTAAGGTTAACTTTACGAAGTGAACGTTAGTGGGGAAAAGGTGCACGTTAAACCGGCTAGCACATGCTAAGTGGCTATCAAAGTTTAGTGCCGTGAAGGGATAAGTTAAATTGTGAAATCCACACAATGTGTCACCGACGGTTCTTTCATTTTAAAACTAAAGAAAAGTAAAAGCTGCAGTCTGAAGGAGTAAGTTGACATTACACAGCTCGCAACACCCACACACTTTGTCTGTGTTTAACGTTAGCTAGCGTAAGTTTATAACGTTACTTCAGACGGGAATTGCGTTAATTTATCTTTTGTTTCACACCCACAGGTTAAGTTGTAAAAACAAACACTGCAAGTCGCTTAAATACTTAAAGCTGTGTTAAATGTCCGTCTCTTTACATACCAGCATCCTCCTCAGTTGTCCCTAGTACAGCGCTGTCGTCTAGTTTCACTACTGGTTTGTGCGGCTCGGAGACCAGCAGTCCCAGTCCATTGTTGTCTCCCCCTAGCTCTGCTGGGGCCTGCTCTACCGCCATCACCGGCTTTGCTTCCTTCTCCGCTGGCTGAGAACAATTCATCGCCACCTCCCAGCTCTCTGTGGCCCCAGAGACGCATGATAATTGATCGGCTTTAGCGACTTTAACTCCGTAGTTAGTTACCGGACTGATTTTCGACCTTTTCGCGGCAGGTTCTTCCATATCGGAGGCGCCCGAAAAGGCCGTTTCGAGACTAGTCTCTCCGTCCGCCATCTTCAGCCCGCAGAGCCGCTGAGCAGATCCTTCCTCTCCGACAGCTGTATCATTTGCATAGCGCATGTGACTCATTCTCCACCAGTAATCACGACTGGAACGTCCCCTTTTTACGTCGATGACGTAAAACCATAACAACATATTGCTGCCTTCAAGCACTGTCAGAAAAAAGACATTAGAAAGATTTCAAATTGATATCGAACATTCTTGTACTTTATGTGAATGAACAGAAAAACACTTTTTGTCATTTCTTTCATCACTGTTTGTTTACCAGAATGTTTTAGTCTGATGTTCAACATTATTTAAGAAGGAACACCGGGCAAACAATTCAATTTCAGGAAACATAATTTTCTATATGTTTTGAAGGTAATAAGAAAAAATTAAAAGTTATTGTACAGTTAATTTTACTTTTTGGGAAATTCCACATGCACAAGAAGAGATGCAAAACAAATTTTGGACATTCTACCAATAACTGCATCAAAATGGCACCAAGATAAGAATATGAAGGGAATAAAAACATTATATTTTAGGGACCAATGACACAATATTTTGAATTTGTATCACTTTTTGTTAATGTTTTATTATTTTTCTTATTCTTTTTTTAACTTTGTATTTGTACCCCTGATATTAACAGTTTTGTGTTAACATAATGTTAATGTACCTCATGGATGTTATGTAGCCTACCAATTTTTTCTTGAGAGAGAAAAAAGGAAAACAAATTCAAAGGCAGAGGGATTTTGTGCAAAGTTTAAGAACAAATGACTGACCACACGTAGTTGTGAGTAAAACGCGACACAAGAGCCATGTCCATACAAATATTTTATCATTTTTATGTTACATGTATAGCTTGGCATTTCAATTATAACCTCAATTACATGCCTCTTACATACTTATCCATTTAATTTTGACACATTTACCATGTGATAAGGAGCCCAGTCATCAAAAACATGAGTAATATATTATGTTTTCTAATGAATGAAGGCTACCTTTGCCTTTTACTCCGTGCCCCCGTGAGTGTGGAGCTTCAGTTTATACACTTGAATGCAGCACACGTCATATGGTAAAAGGGACCGCTTTCCCCCACAACTCAAGAGAGATCTCCCTTGACATTTTAACCATTTGGCAGTTTCTCCATTAATTACCCAAAGCCAGCGGACAAAATCATAACAAAATAAACTTTGAGAACATTGTCAGTGAATGACCCACAGCAGCAGCGAGGGGGAGCCCATCAGCAACCCGTGAACCGAACATCTGTGATCCAGGACAGCGGAGCTGCTCCGTGACGAGAAAAGAACACACACGTTTCATATCAGATTTTTATGGAGGCTGTTTTGAACTGCAAACCAGAGGACCTGGAGGATTACTACGGGTTATTAGGATGTGATGAATTGTCTTCGGTAAGTTCTAGACAGTGGCTTTACGGATCAGTCTATTTGCTGGGTGAAATAATGGTTGTTTGGATCTAAAAACCGAAACATACTGGTTTAAGAGTTCTGAAGTAAAACAAATACGTAGCATGCTGAATGTACGTCAACGACCAGCAACCCGTACGTTGTTCAACCAAATGATTCATGAATGATGTAAGCTCCGGAGGTTAGTCTGGACCAGCACAGACCTGTTGATGTTTCAGCAGAAGATGTCAGAGGAACTAGTCGTGCGTCACGAGTGTCTGAGTAATGTCACATTCGTGCTTTATCATTTATTCTTCCACCTGAGAACATGATGGAAACACCACAAGCATCAAAGCAAGTCGAGTACCTATAATGACTACATTATGTTACATAAACAATTTCAATATTTCCTGTTGCCTCAAAATGAACGGATCAATGTAATTTCCAAGATAACATAAAATAGACCAGGTTCAGAAAATCCCAATTCTCTTACAAATTCACGATATTTGTTTTGTGGCCCTTTTTAATGTTTTTTTACCACAGTGAGCAATGTCCCTTGACAATAAAAATAATTGACTGATTTTGTAATATTTAGATTGGCAAAAGCACTTTGTGTTTATTTAACCTCTTTCATTGCAGACTGAACAGATTCTCAATGAATACAAGATCCGAGCCTTGGCATGTCACCCAGACAAACACCTAGACAGTCCAAGAGCAGGTAAATATGTGAACTATTGCTGGATATATAGCCAGAAGTGTTATATGAAGTCAAGGTGAACATAACTATTAATTTGTATAAAATGTTTAATGTTAACTTATTTATCCCTCTTTCTGATGTCTTGACTTCAAAGACAATTATGTTAATGTGGAGCTGCTTACAACTCCATGCATAATAGCTCATTTGGAAAGCATAATGTTCCATCTTAGACCCTGATATTTTCTTTCTTTCTGACAGTGGCAGATTTTCAAAAGCTGCAGGAAGCCAAAGAGGTTTTATGCAATGAAACCAAAAGAAAAAACTATGACCTTTGGACAAGAAGTGGAATTACTATTCCATTTCATGACTGGCAAGCCTTGAATGACTCTGTAAAAACTGTATGTAATGTCTTGACTTTTGTATAAAATTAGTTTTAAAATGATTGTGTACTCTGTTTAACTGTGAAAGCCTGGTGATTATATTTGGTCATCTGTTTGCAGTCAATGCACTGGGCTGTGAGAAATAAGAAGGAACCAATGTTGGAGGCCTCAAACGCCTCCGTCGCTTCCCAAGCAGAGGACCTTCATTCTGAGCCAGAAGCGCAGAGTATCCCTTCATATGAAGCCATGCCATCTGCAAGTGAGTGAATTTCAACATGTTCTCAAAGTAATACAAAGTACAGAGACCCAATTTCTTTTAATGTATGTTTCTTCTGAAGTGCCATGGAAGTGGCTAATTAGGGCAAAGAAATCCTGGTTTTCTACAGTGCCTCTAGCATCTTTATTTTTCTAGCTTTGTAGCAGAACTCACCGGCTATGCAGAACTGGCACCTCTTCTATTCACATAGTTAGGGTATATATATTTTTGCCCTAAGGTCAATAAAAATGTGTTTTGTTGCTGCCCCGGTCGACAGCAGTACATTGCTTAGGTTCTGTTTCTCTAAACTGGGGGCGTACAGACCTCCATCTTCTGTAAGTAATATACTGACTATGGACAGGAACCTCATACAACCCCACTTCAAACAAGTGAAACTATCCCTTTAGAAAGGGGGGCACGTTGGCACTCAAAAATCAAGAAAAGTGTGAACAGCTGGACCCTGCTGTTAGTTTTTTTATTTATGTCATCTAGTTTTCAGCATCAGTCCAGAGTGCAACAGGTGTACCTGCTGCTTTTCTGTTTTAGTTAGCCGGGTTTGCCTGGGATCCAACTGAAAAATCAGTCCCTGATGAATGGCTCATGATTGTTTGCACTTATTGTAAGTCGCTTTGGACAAAAGCGTCTGCTAAATGAACTGTAATGTAATGTAATGGCTAGGAGGAAACACTGAGCAGAAACCATGTGCGGAAATGTCCATTATACAACACTGCATTTTTATATAAAGTAACTCTTCATCTAACCAGCTCACCATGACTGCTATTTCTTTTTTTTAATTAACATTCATCCCTTGACCAAAGCAGGTCACCAACAAAATGCACTAGAAATACTTCCAGAAATACTGTTAGAAGTCAATTGTTACATTGGTGACAACAGGACAATATTCATATTGTTACTGTTCTTACAACATCTGTTAAATACAACAATTATATTATAATGTATAACTGTGTCACATCAGCAGGCCTACACTGTTTCTATTGCATTCATTATTTACTATGTTCCACCCAGGAGTATGTATTGTTTGACGGTGTTAAATTATTTAAAACTAACTGACTCCTCCTTGTTTAGGTGATTACTGCCATCGACGTTTCCGTTGGGCCGCTGACTCCCCATCTAGTCTGCTGCAAAAGTTTAGAAATTATGAAATATAAATCAATCAGCGGTTCAATTTTGTTTAAATGTTTGTGTCTTCTCGTTGTCCTTATTCAGTTGGGACCATTTGAACTGTTTTGTTAATCGTTGTGAATATGGTCCAGCAGTAACTCGCTAAACTTTATAAACTGGAAATTGTGAGCTGTAAATGTGTCTGTTGCAAGTGTCAAATACGTTGTCAAAGAAAAATCTGCATATGAGATTATGTGACTCACTTATTTTGTTGTTCAACACACAGTTGAAATATGATCATGGTGTATCTTTTCAAATTCTGTAATGTGTATGTTTGTGTTGCTGTCAAGCTGATAATGTTGGGAACATAAAACTGAAGCAGTATTATTTTGGTTATGTGCGTTATTTAATGTCTTCAACACCCTTTTTGCTTTTATCCAAAGTCATTCTTAATTGTAATGTTTGGTATATCTGAATTAATAATAGTGTATGACATTTTATGAAGGGATCATATTATTTATTGAGAATCATAAAGACTACACACCCATAGTGCAGCCACACAGGTGTTTTCACTTGTTGCCTAATTAGCCCTCTCCTCAGGACTGTGTGTACAAAGTCACAGATGATTAGCATGTTTCTCATTTGGCTATAATCAGACTAATCGACCATGATTGGAAACACCTGTGCATCGGTGCAGAGCCATTTGTCAAATATATGTGGTGAAGTAAAAAGTAAAGTAGCCTATTTCTCTCTGAATGTGGAGTACAAGTTCCTCAACTACTACTTCAGTACAAAAGGAAGGAACACACAGGATACTGCAGCCGACTTTTGCGACGCAGCATAGAACACTGCAGCGTCATCGCCGCTAGATGCCGCTGTGCTCTCTGATGACGTCACGTTAGTATGAGCCCAAAACCTCTCTTA
>CALSCE010009347.1:18401941-18415584 GCA_943593645.1 Bovichtus variegatus
AGTAACTTTTTAATATTTGACTTAACATTTTGAATTAGCATTACACAAAATAAGGATATCATGGACAAGTACACCAAAAATCTCATACTATACAAAGCTGCTGGAACAGAATTATACCATAGAAATACACTAATATGTATGGTTGTATTTAAGTCGTAATATGGAAACAACACAGACGCTACAAAGAAAATGTGTTGTATTTCATTGCTCAGTGTTTAAACAACACATTGATAGATGTTTCGGTGAATATGCCAGCCGGGAACACATTTTTCGGATTATTCCGACACCACATGAATGCAGCACAAATGCTCTAACTAGCAATTTTAACAAAAGTGGAACATAATTTGTGTATCTGCCCCGTGATTAGGATCCACTGCAAAATGAGTTCTTCCTTGGCCCATGCTACGCCACTTTTTTGTGCAGAAACAGAAACTGTTAAATATACAGCCCTGGTAAATTGAGATATTACACATATATATTACATTTTTTTTTTTTTTAAACCCTCAAATACTACACTTTCTTTGCAAGCACCAGAATTGTAACTGGTCAAATACCCCGTCACCTGCTGCAGCACTGCAGGCACAGTCTGCACCGTGGAGGTCATTACTGTCTTCAACTCTGTGGAATAAAAGGATTGCAGAGGAGCAGATCTCAGGGTCAAGTTCCTCATGAATTATGTCACAGCTTGAGTAAAGCTGTTAGCTAACTGCACACAGCATGAGGGCCCCGACCTTTGTATGTCAAGGACTGAGCAAGGAATCTCGCGTGCTGACCATCCTATGATTTAAAACAATCACTCATACGCTCTCTGAAAATGAGACAGGAGGGGGAAAAAAAGTTTTGAAAAAAAAATCCACCCCCCCGGGCTAGAAATAGTCCAGCATATTAACCCCCCCCCCCAAAACGTCAACATTCGGTTTGATTCATCGCACAAATTGTATCGTGTTAATTAGTGAGCTTTAGAGTTGCTGGTAGGCAGGTTTCCGGTCTTTGTGCTAAGCTAGGCTAACTGGTCGCCGGTTGTAGCTTCGTAGAGTGGTGTCAATCTTGTAACCCTCGACAAGACCGGTAATACATATATTTCCCAAAATGTCAAACTATTCATTTAACAGCAAACAGCATGAATCAGCAAATGAACACAAAATAAAAAGAAATCCTGTCTGTGATAATAAATGAATAAAGTTCAGAACATGACCTTTCGTGTGTGGCCGTCTGTGACTTTGAGACTGACTGAAACAGTTCTTAGTGAATTGACCCTGCGTTTTTATTAGATTAACCTGTGACCTACTAAATCGGATAGAGGAAGGCCTTAGAGAAGGTACAGCTAAGCCTCAAAGGTTATTGTACGAAAGACGAGGGCCAAGAGTTCAAGCACAGAAAAGCTTATATCATAGTGGATTACAATCTGTACTTGCTGAGTCAGTGAATTTAGACAGAAAACTGTGTTAGACAGTGTGACGACTGATCATCTCCCTCCTTTCTTATGTATGCAACAGGACACTATTGGCCACCTGGACACCGAGCTGAGGAACATGAAGGGCGAGATGGCCCAGCACCTGAGAGAGTATCAGGACCTGCTCAATGTCAAGATGGCCCTGGATATAGAGATAGCTGCCTACAGGTGCTGACTGCATGAAAGGACAACCCGAACAAAAGATCTCTTGACTATTAAACTCGTTAAAAAAAAATTAATTGTGAGGTGCATTAAGTCTGACATTTGTTTCCTTTGGTCCTATGAGGAAACTGCTGGAGGGGGAGGAGACTCACTTTAACTCAGGGATGTCGTTTGGTGCTGCCACCTACAGCTACCAGCCTCGAGCCTCAGCCGGCTCCTCCAGGAGCAGCCCGAGGGAGAAAGAAGGGGCCATAAAGGAGAGCTTCAAGGAGAGCAGTGAGGATAAAGATGAGGCAGACATCAACTCCAACAACTGAAGGAAGACAGGCAGGGAAATCTGGATAGTGAGAAAAGAGATAAATGGTATATGTATAGTGAGTTCATAGTCACTGTATTTGTTAAGGGCAACACAAAGACAAACGTTTGGAATTGGAGCTGAAAGTCAATATTTTTGGTGATAATCAATTTCTCGTAGTTCCTGGGACGTAGGTCTGTCTTGAGGTGATCTTTGGACTCTAAAAACAGTTTGTCAGTATTGCTGAGTTGTAACTCTCTAACACAAAACAAAGGAAATTATTCTGAAAATGAACTGTGCATCTCCAGAGGATATCATGTTGCAAATATATAAATATGTGACCAGATATTAAATGGGGGTAAATGTTCATGTGTTGCTCCCGTGAGATTGTACTGAAACCTGTGTGACAGTTAAGGGAAAAAAAAGAGATTAGCTCGGACAGACCTAATTTCTTCAGAGAAAGACACCAAGTGTTAGCGTCGTTCTACTTCTCTGTTGTTGCAGCGTGTTTTCAATGAACTTGTGCTATGAAGTTAGCCAAGACTGTATCAGTATAAATCCCCATGCTGAGTTTGAGCTTGAGGAACAGTCTCCTTATACTTGTTATAGCACTTTAGGGTCTATAGAGGATGACAATATTTTATGACTTTACAAAGTATAGATGTGTTGCCTGTTGCTAACATATTCGGTTACAGTACTCTATGTTGGAAAACCCTAGTGAAAGAATAGCCATCATGGTTTATTATTACCATGTACACCATGCAATAGCTGTGCAATATATTCAGTACATGTTAGCACAGATCATCTCATCTGGCTGCAGTGTCAATGTATACACCTACTGGAGAACCTCTCACTGTTGTTTCCGTTGCATTAAATAAAATGACGTGACTGACGAATAGTTTTCTCTGCTTTCATGTGCAAGTAAGCGTATTCACAAACATACCCAAGGCCGTCGCCAGTTAGATGTCAATCTACTCTAGGGCTGCAACTAAACACATTTTTTTCATTATTGATTAATCTGACAATTATTTTCTGGATTTGTTTAGTTTACGAAATGTCAAAAAATGTCCATGACAGTTTCTTAAAAGTCCAAGGTGATGTCCCACACTGGGAAAGAACCTCAGCTCAATACTAATTTGCAGCTATATTTAATGACCGCATACTCATAATTGATTCACATGACTTCTTTATCAAATTCATAGGATTTGCAGCACTCTGAGAAAGTCACTAACCTGCTGAATAGTAGAAGAAACTCAGAAATAGTTGGCTTTTAAAATGAGGAAATTCATTTAGTGTAGCAAGACATTAAACAATATAATAAATGCTCGTAGACACTGGTAGAAGTACATCGACATTGGTATCATCCCCCTCAGGAACAATTGAAAAGTTTATGTATGTCTATGGGTGCAGGTATTAAAGATATTAGGCATAAACCTGAATACAAAACAGGAAACAGATGAATTGGGAAACACTTCTCAGTCGTGCAATCATTTATTAATTAATTCTGACAAAAGCAAGTAGGAAAGGTATTTTTAACAAGCCCCATCAAGACTATACAAACACATCAATCTATACAAAAGCTCTTAAATTAAATGTGTAAATCAACAGATAGAAAGCTATAATTAAAAATATAGTGTCGATATAAGTTTAACACACACACACACTTTTGGTAGTTGTAGTCCCTTTTGTTTCAAGCCCTTTAAAATCACAACTATGTACCTGAAATCCCATTCTTTCCTTGAGATCATAAATAGGATGAATTAAGATACCGGTCCCTGGTTTCCAAAAAGGTAGGTAAACTAAACTGATGCAGCTTCTCAGACAACACATCGTATTACCTTCACAGACGTACAGTTTAAAAGTTTCAGACCCACTACCAGTGGTTCTGTCCAGTTATAGCTACAGCAGCAGGCACATTCTCGTGCAGTGGAAGCACACTGAGCAATGTCTAAAAGACATCTTGGCAGTATGACGAGGAATTTGTCATTCCCATTCATCGGGTACAGTTCATTTTGCATGCTGGCACAGGAAATCTAATGCATGTCACCGGTGTCCACCAAACAGACACGTGGCTTGTCCTGAATGCAAGGTTGATGTTACAGTGTCAAATGTTTACATCTTTTCATTTTAGACTGTTAATAAATAAAGACAATCCAAGTTTTTGCACTTTCTACCCTCGGGAATTGACGACTTCCACCTCTCGTGCTCAAGACTAGGAGGGCAGGACGAGGCCAAAGTGCAGCACCAACAGACCGTCCTGGAGGAAAATGGAAACGACACCAACAGGATCACTCGAAAGTACTCCCGGACTCTTGCAAACGTTCCATAATTAAAATGTGTTCATATTGTTTGTTTTTGTGCCGCTTACCTGTAGTGCCTCTTCGCCCACAGAGCTCTGTATGTCCTTGAGGGACTGGAAGGGATCGAGGAGGTGATCTCCACAGACCACATCCACCTGCAGGACACACAGACACACTTCAGACCACCACAGCAGCGGTTCAACCGAGATGACCAGCCCCAGTGTGTTGATCATTTTGCCATAAAGTTTCAAGGCGTTCAGGCCCGTCCTACAGAGAACTAGTCAAAATTCTGAGTGCGTCACAACTTCAGAAATTGGTTGGTTTTGACCAAACTAAAACAATCCACCGCAGGACTCGACACTAACTTTTAAAAGTGGCTGCCACACAAGTCATCAGCTTTTGGTTGCCGAAACTGAAAATGTGGTTGACATTTTGAGTCACCTTATATTATTTTGAGCAATTAAGATACTATGTAGTTATTCATCAGTTTAAGAATAAAAATGTGACGTAAAAGAACAAAAGCTTTCTTACAGTAACCAACCAAAATTCGCTGTAGTTTGTGTTTTATCTGATGCTTTACAGAATTTCAGTATGGGTTGACGTGTCCTGGTATACTAAATGCCAGCTGTGGTCATGCTCTCCTCCTCCGCCTCTCAAGACTTCACAAATTCCCTTTTTGTTTTTCGATTTAGATTCATCTTGTTCTTTGTCAGTTGAATCAATTTGCACATTTGTTTGTGAAGTTGACGCGCGAGTCAAGCTTTTTCACCCCACAGTCAAACAACCTAATCAATCTAAATCTAATCTAACTGACTAAAGTCTAATCAATCTAACTTAAAATCACGAATGAAATGCATAAAAAAATATTAATTTTGGGTTGCATGTCTTGCCGTTTCCTGTCCCTATTTTTGCAAATAACAATTTAAAAGGCAAGAGTTATACAACGGCTGTGACCTCTGCTAAAATGAACAGTGGCCTTTTGTTAGTCTTTCTCTGTCCTCTCCAAGTTTGTCCAGACATGCCAGGGTGCAGCATTGAGGACAGGAAATCAATGTAAGCTGCTAATCCTCATCCACGTGTTACCAAATACAACATACACCTACACCTGAACACTGTCAAACTGACCACACAAACATTTCTGTTGGTCTTCGCTCAGAGGAAAGGAGGACACTTCGGATTGTAACATATATTTGCAATCAGGATCCTTCTCTTACGGCATGTCCACTGCTCTGACACGGACATGTGGTATCACTGCACCAATTATGTGATTATACTGAGATTAAGGTTGTTCTTCAGGAGTGTCTGTGCCCTCTAGATGTAGAGGGTGCCAGCCTCCTGGGTTTCGATCTGAGCAGTTGACTAGTACATGTTGAACTCTGCCTGTACTCAGCAGTAGTTTATTCTCCCCAGTTGTACACATGTGCTTGTTGCTCTGGTCATATTTTCATGCTTTAGTTAGATATGGCTGATGTTGACGTAAGTCTCTCAGCAATCCATAAAACTGAGGAAGCCTCTTGGATAAGTAAGGAAACTTCAATACTGTCCTGTTGCCTTTGAGCCCTTTGAGACAGCAGGTGCGTGTGTGACACTGATCTACTTAACACACGTTTCACACGTGTTTGCTTCACTTCTTTTTCTGTCTATATGCAGACTCCTTCTCTCGTTTTCCCCACAGTTGTGTACTTTTTATTTTGATCTCTTACTGTCTCTATTCGGCAAATCAGTTAAATGGCGTTTAAATGAGGGTATAATTTTATACAATCATCTTTTCAAATACCCTATAAATATGTTTACAACCATTAGAAATTGTAAGATCTATTGTTGATTTCATGATTCACATGTTGCACACCTGCTACAGACTAAAGTAGCCAGGATATGTGCCCATCCTGGGAGCGAATGTCATCACATTTCTACTTTTCTCTAGAGTTGTGTAGTGCGGGTATACATGCATCATACGCCACAGGTGTGTGTTGCCCTTCATTTCTGTCTTCTAATACATACTCACTTACTCACATACAACAAATGACCCCGCTCACACCAACACTATGCTGTAATGCCAACTTCCTTTGCTGTCCTGCTTCCAAGTCTGTCTAGAGTAACAATCAGGATCAGCGCGGTCACGTCACTTTGAGAACTCATTAGCTGTAAGCCTGGCAGACTCACCTGGCATGTTGAGCTCAGCTCCATCTTCCTCCTGATGAACAGCTCCACATGGCGGACAGTGGCCTCGCCCGACACACGGACGTACCGCCTCTCCAATGGCTAAACAGGGACAGGATGTTCAGGGTGGAATGTACTGTGTCAAAGTTAAAACTACAGTAATAAACGGGAGAGATCTAAAAATGATGAATAATGCAATGTTCGGAGACAACTATTCTTGACAGTTTATCCAACAGGCACTCTTGTTACAGGACAGCTTGATCAGGGATGTTCAAATGGATCAGCAGGACTGGGGCAGCCTTTCGAACAACCTTTATCCAGTTATTATCCATCCTGTCCTTATAGTTTCTGTGACAGTGCACAATTATAAGTACTGTTATGAATATTTTAAGTTGTTACCTTATAATTGTTGATGCCCTGTTCAGCCCTGAAAACAAAACAGGAGTCAATATACAGTAAGGACAACCTTTTGGTGCAAAGCAAGCTGTCCATTTAAGACAATGGGACCATCTAATGGTATGTCTATGTAACTACACTAACAGGGTCATCAGGTAATCAGAGAATGATGATTTACTATATTTTGTGTGGTGTGTACAACGTTTTAAATAAATAACAACATTTTCTAAATAAAATATTGTTGAAATTGAGAAGATTGGACATATTGTTTACAACTGAAATTACATTTTTGTTATTGCAAGAGATGGTAAATTACTGGGAAAAGGTACTGCGGGGTACCGCTACTTTATTCCCGGTACCTGTATTAGTGCAAATGTGAACGGTACCCAACATTAATAATGGCTGCATTCCATTTAGGCCCGCAGGTTGCAGGGTCCTTTCCTGCTACTGTGCATGCTGACTCATCAGCATGGCTTACTGTGAGCAGGGCCATCATTAATGTTATTAGTAACACCTGTGCGTCTACTGTTATGACAAGTCCAAGTCTGCTGTGAAAATGCCTATTGGTTACAGTAATACATTTGCAAACTAGATTTATTTTCTTTGTGTAGGGCCTTGAGGCTGAGTACATTTCATAGCCAATATAGTTGTAACTGTGACCAAGATGTGTCCAGCATTAGAGCCTTACCCAACAAACTCCAGCAGCAGAGATACATCCAGCTCAGGAGGAATGGTGAACACAGATGGGGGAATGTTGTCCTTTTTCTGCCTCTTTAACACAACAGGACACAGAGGGGAGATCACCACTGCAAAGCAGGGAAGACAAAAACACAGGGTAATTGTTTCAGTGAAAAACTCTCAAACCTTTGCTACTGTTAAGCTAAAAATCTCCAACTTTGAACCTGCAGTTTATTAATACTTAGATTTAATTGCAAAATGGAAAAACTAAAAAAAGGTTCAAATGTCAAACACGTGCATTCACAAAAGGACCTTTTTTCATTGGTACAGACTTCCAATGATCACAGAATGATAGAACTTTATTGTGTTTGGGTTTCAGTTATGGCTGCAACTAATGGTTTTAGTAATTTCAATTAATCTAATGATTATTTTCAACACAAAGCAATTAATCATTTGGTCTATAAAATATCAGAAAACAGCAAAAATGTCTATCCCAGTTTCTCAAAGTCTAAGATGATGTCTTTAAATGTCTTGTTTTGTCAGTCCAACCCCAAGTGTGTGTGAATTAACATTGCAATTCATTTAAGTAAATACTTTAAAAAGCTTTTAACACAGAAAGACAGTGAAATACTGTACTTACACAGAGGATCACAGGCATTCATCTAACAAGCCTTTTTACTTTACACTTTTAAGGCTGAACAATTACCTGGTTTTGGCACCTCTATCCCTCTGTCTTTGTAGAAGTTACACATTTGTTCTCTTTCGACTGTGGTACAAAAAAAAAAGTTCACATTAGAATTCAAACAGATAATGTACATGAATAACTTTAAACTACATCTGACTGTATATATACTGTATGTATTTACACTCCTCCAGGAAGGGAACCATTTTGTAAACAATATCCTGCAGTTGTCTGTCAGGCCTGCAGGAAAACAGAGGAAAAGTGTTTGAAACTTAACACCGACTGCTTTATCACAGATCTGAGTGACAGCAGATTTCCAATCCTAAAAGTCCTAAAAGTTTAGAAAATAAACTAAATGTATGTATATGAAAATGAATGAACGATTTCCAGAATAATGCTGAATTGTTTTTCCACACGTTTTAATTACTTTTTACCCCTGAATACCTTAGACTCAACTATAAAAAATGTAGTTGACAGCCATCTATAAATTCAACAGGTAGAGAAGGTGACACAAATCAACCAATACATCAACTATTGACAGACCTACCTGATGTTGTAAAGCGGTTGTGTCTGGTGGACTACAATGCTGCATGTGGGACACCTGTTGCTGTAGAAAAAGTGCTTCACGATGCAGCTTTTGCAAACTTTGAGAAGATAAAACACATAATAATGTAAGACACAGTCCGGACCTTATGCATGTGGCATAGCCAGCCTAATATGTACTTTTAATGCTGATATACATATTTATATTTGAGACCTTGTGACTTTATAACAGAGATCAATATTTTAACATACAACACAAACATTTTTGGCAATAATTCCTAAGATTAAATGTGCTTGTAAACGTACTGTGACCAAGACATTTAGTGAGCTTTGCGGTTTAAACATGAACGTGTCAAAGATCGCTGTTGACAAACTATGAAGACACATAGACACACACACAATTTCTTGTTACGTTTGTTTCTGTATGCTGATCAGTGATGAGCTATATCGGCTTATACATTGAACGGCTGGCCTCTAGTGTATGGTCTTGTAAAATCTGACATGTGTGGTATGGGGACATCATGGCAGGAATGAAATGTCAGTATGGGCGTCCTGACAGCTTAGTGGTCGAGGATGCATACTTAAAACACAGCATCCACGGTTTGCATTGTTATTGCACATCCCTTGTTTCCCATAAGTCTTACTCTTTCCGAAAAGGTTTGATTCCCAAAGGTGAAATCCAATCCTTGCTATGCACCCAGTGAGGAATATATTTTAATAAGTTAACCACCCAGTTCATGTGGAACTGATTGAATCCTCTCAAGGTCCTCTGAGGACTCCAGGAGCTAAAGCAGACATTATATACTATATATAAGTTGTTTAACTCACATGTGTGCAGGCACTCTGTGATGGTGGTGGCATCGATGAGGAAGCCGCAGCAAAGGGCACAGCGGATATATGGATAGAATTGATTGAGGGGAAGATTGGGCTGTGAGGAAGTAAACAAATCACGGTCAATGGTTACAGCATTAAAATAGCCATGCAGCTACATTTACGTTACCTGAACTCACGTCTGCCTCAACAACTAACATTAGATGAAAAGCAGTACGACATGTAGCTAATCGTCTACGTTGGTTTCAGTAAGTAAGCAGGGCAGCTCAGAGATGTAGGATATTACTGTGAGTTGTCAGAAAGGGAGGACAATGCAAAATACCTCTTCGTTATGAATGAAATAAAGTCAAAGAAACCTGTGAGAAATTAAATGTAAACGTACCTCTTCCTCTGAATCGCTGTCCGATATGTTGGTTGACCCTTCATGACTCCAGCGAACATATAGAGGAGGCGACATTCAGCCTGCTAAAAATACTAATTAACAAACCTCCCTTTCTCTTCACCTGCGAGAGCAACACGGTTAGCTATGCTTTGCTAGCGGGCTAACATTCAAAACATTGACACAGATGCGCTTTAAGGCTGAAGTTACACATTAGTTGCTAATGTGACCTCAATTTGCTATGTTACATGCCCCAGTGCTCGCTTTTGTCACAAAAGAAAACTTTAACACGAAATAAAACTACTTCCTAACTTTATCTACTTTGTTGCCTACTTCCCACTCACGTTAGCGACTCAATTTCCCTCGCGCGTGTTTCACGACCTGCGGCGGCAACAACAACAATACAACTTCCGGTCTGGATCCTTCAGAATAAATGTGACCTGACCTGAAAAGCAATGTTTCGCACAAAACGTAACACTTTTTTCTGCCTAAATACTCCCCTTGACGTATAGGCTACTAATTTATCCTCACATTATCATTTAATCTGCAGCTGTGCAGAAAGAGTACAGGTCCCCAAAACCCTCAGAAACAATTTGAACAAAAGTGTGTGAATCAATGAATGAGGGAAGTGAACTGTAATTAGACCTACAGCATCAATACACTATCCGAATACAGTGGCTCGGTATTATTTATTTTGAAGACACAATGACGTATTTTCCGGTGATAACCAAACACGGTTCTACTCTGATTGTGCCAGCAGGGGACCCTCGAAGCACATCATTACGATAAATGCAAGATGAACATAATTCACTTTGTCTCCTTACTTTTAATTCATTTTAGTTTTTGTTGGTATCTCAATGAGGCGGTATTGCTCATAAACCCCATAAGTGTGACCTCACTTGACCACCAGAGGGGTCCGACAGAGACCCTCTCGAAGTTTCTCTCCAAGTTAACAATTCAAATGATTTCCATCACTTTGTCAGTTGAGGAATTTTCTGGTGCATTTGGCAATTTATTGCATGAACGGTCCGTTATTGACCACGAGCTAACACTCAACTAAATCTACATCATATGATGATTTAGAGATCTAGAGCTGCTGTAACAGTCGCAGTGGATTTAGTGTTAAATGCTGCAGTGACATGCCCACCAGAGTCAGGACATCCCCTAATAGCATGTCTAAGCAGCTCAGACATTCCTTCACAACACGATTTACATTATGTTGTTTATAGGCGATGGGAAACCCATCACCATCTCGATCCTTGTAGTGGATTGTATGCTTTAGCTGATGAAACTCTTCCTCTTGTATTGCTGGTCATTGACTCAAAACAGTACAGTTGCTGCTTTGTTTATTGCCATTGAACCTGAGTTGTTCATGGATGTAAGGCTGTTACACTACATACACTACGTTATGATTTCATGCTTCATGTTTTAGTGTACATTTATTTTGTATTAACATTGGAAAGACTGATGGTGTTTTAATTTTGAACACACTTAAGCCCTAATATTAGTAGGGGAAACCCCCTCCACCTACTACAAAGCATTCTTTATAGCTGATGTATTTGAATGCATTCAGATGGAGTGGCAGGTATCAAGAAATACTCCTTAATGAGTGCTTTACAAACTAGTGTGAGCTCATTCACTTCAGTCACTTATCACGCCTGCTATTTATCCAACTACATTTGTAGATAATAAGAGGAATACTATCACCTTCAAACTTTGTTTAGTCCACCTATACTCTTTCATTGTCCTCAGATGTAATCTTATTTTGAATCTTTCCAGCAGCATTACACCTTCACCTCTGTCTGCTTTGTATACAGTGTTACTGAATCAGCCTGCGTATGTGGAGAGGATGCAGGCTGTCCTGTTTAGCAGTAGCATCTTAAACACACCATAGACCGTTTACTGTGTGTGTGTGTGTGTGTGAGTGTGGCAGAAAGAGAGTGAGTGCAGTTTTTCCTTACCCGAATCAAGGGTCTAGACAGGATGTTTCATGCTGTCAGATTGTCAAGCCCCCTTAGGGCAAATGTGTGATTAGCTTTATAGATAGAATTAACTCAACTTCACTTGCAAACCTAACGGAAGAGTATTAGGGGCAAGGAAAAATGATAGGAGATAGATTTAAAGTAAATAAGTCAAAATACCAGAAATAAAGTTGAACTTTTATTATATGCGCTAACTCTAGTAGTTTAATGTATTTTCAAAAGTTTAACTTTTATTCCCGACACTTCAACTTTATTCTCAAAATAGTATTTTAACTTGAATCTTTACATTTAAAATGTATTCTTGACATTTCAACTTTATTCTCAACATTTTTACTTTATTCTCCACATTCTGACCTTATTCTTGAAATGCAAGACAAAACAAAAATCTTCCTCCTCTCCTTTTTTCCCCCTTGTGCCAGGCCCTTATACTCTTCCATACAAACCTGAGAGGTTTAGATGCTGTCACTGATGGATCAGTCATCTCAATTCATGGTAAACCTCTTTATCTTCTCTAAACATTCCCTCCATCAGGCGTAATCAGGCAGTTTATGTGCAGAACACTAAACGCTCTCTCATATCTGGGACTTCTCGTGGTTAAATATTTACTTTTGAGAGATTTCTTTGTGAGGAAGTGCCGTCTACTTTCTATCTGCCAACGGACGTCTGTGGGACTATAGAACTTACACACTTACCACATTTGTAGTGCTGTGTTTTGGGGAGTCAAATGAGATTTCCGCGACTTAGTGTTTTGAGTGTCTTTGTAAGTCATGCAGTTAGATAATGTCAATAATGGAAGATTAGCATCCTTGAAAACCTTTCAAGACACACTTGTGTTCTTGTGCAAACACCCTGATGTCATATTGAACAGGGGATTTCCAGACATCTGCTCTCTGTGTGTAATTGCTTTGTGTTGTCTGTGTGTTGTGCACCTTTTCGCAGTCATGTGCATCTTCATATCTTCATGATAACTTTGTATTTTCTTGTTGTATAACATCATGAAAAACTCCACAGTAGTCCGGAGGCCACGTTTTAGAATCATTTACTTCTTTAGATATTCTCAGCACTTCAACTGGGGGAAGCCCCGTTCAGAATTAGCTGGGATAAATTGGGAATTTACTATTAGTTTACGTTGAGTGGTAATTACAGCTCTGCAGCCAAGTGTCTTTTGTGGGATTACTAGGAATTTACAGGAAGGGAGAAGAAGCCTTGGTTTTGATCTTGATGCTGTGACTTGGTTGTTCAGTCTCAAGTATTCTTCCGTTTTCTCTCAGAACCTGTTAAGAATATAAGATATCATGTTGGACTTCTGTGGGTACTAAGGAACTCAAGGATTGAGAAAAATCAAGTTGCTAAAATAAATTACTTAAGATTTACTTTAGAGAAATCTTATTCCAAATATTTAGTTGGGAAAGCCTTAGGGAGACCATTGAAAGGTTAGGAATGTAGCACGTTTCCCCTTGTTTCAAAATGATATGCTAATGTAGTTGGAAAAGCGTAGAAATGAGTCCTGTGAGGAAGGATGAATAAGTTTGTACTTGGGCACAGCAGAGCTTTAACCTAAATGCTAACGTCAGCATGCTAACATTCGGATGTTTACCATCTTCGCTTTGCAAGTTATCAGCTAGCAGGTAGCCTCGTGTTGCAGGTAGCTTACTTGGTCGTAAACCAAAGCATTGGACAGCCTACATTATAGATTTAATCACCGAATGTATTACAGTTCATCCTGAGGGGGATATTAATCCATCCATCCATCCATCCATTTTCAACCGCTTATCCGGGGTC
>CALSCE010009347.1:18415984-18455238 GCA_943593645.1 Bovichtus variegatus
ACACAACTCTTGCTTTGGGCGTACAGGGATTGGATGGCCCTCAAAAATATTTATATTAATATTATATAAATATTAATGTTAAGATATTAATGTCTGTACAAAATGGAATGCATATCTATCCAAAAGTAGTCAAGACATTTCACTGGCTAAAGAATGTCAGGGGTCACCACAGAGTGCTGCAGCGGTGACGTTTTTTTGTAGGCAAATCAGGATTTGCCTACAAAAAAGATTGACCCTCGTTCCATCGACAAAGAGCCAATGGTGATGATGATTTTTGAAGCATGAATGCAATCAGCAGAAGTAAAAAGCTAATGTTAGGCTATAAATGATGACATTTAGTGCAGTCTCATTACCCACTTGTTAGCAACCGTATTAAAGACATGTAAACGTCCAGGTCCCGCCCTTGTCGGTTCTCCAGTCACTCATTGGCAGATTGTTTTTTCAAACCAAGTGGTACACACTCACTCTCGGCCGCTTAGTATTGGTTCACTTCTGAGGTTTTCTTCTGCATGAAGTTTTTTGTCACTAGCGTGTTTTCCCTGTGCCTCCAGGATCACATCTCACCCGCCTTCCGACCTGCCTGCCTGCTCGCTTCCCCGCCTCATAGCATACAGCCTGCTGAAGTTTCAATCAAGGTATGACGTTTTTTTTTCCTCAAGCACATTTATACATCAGAGGTGGCACCTTATTGGTGGAAATCCTTCCGTCACATTCGCACACAGATGGCAAGATCAACCACAACCACCTAAAACAAAGATAGGGCACCATAGTATAACCTTTCCATATAACGACAGCATACAAATACACTTCTAAGCGTCAATAAAACTAGAAAAAAAGACTTCCAAATGACCATATCAAAACACCAGTTATATTTTTCTTCTTCTAAAATCAGAAAATGTAAAAGCATTTACAATTTACACAGTACTCATAATATATTACATGGTACATACAGAGAATGATGTTTATGGTGCAGCTCACTCAGACATGAAACCAGCTCTAACAGGCTCTTCATGTCCCTGCAGTGTGTCTTTGGACATCACTTAGTACAGAGCACTTCTTAGACATTGGAAAACAGGATTTCATCCGTCCCACTGGCAACAATGACATCCAACTATTTGACAAATGACAGTCAACTTGTTTTCGCATCACTGACAATACCTTTTACTTAAAATCAGCTATGATACAAACCGTTCCTTAGAAATGAAAAACCATGTGCATATGTGTTAACTTACTGGTTGTCTGTAGTTTTGATCAGATCCCATTTGACGCAACAGTCTTGCCATTTAAGGCCTCATTACCTTCACTCAGCTTGGCAACACGGATGGAGCTGATTAACTGTGAGGCAATGAAAGATTACAGACAAAATACACAGAGCTCTGGTTCTTGTTACTTTGCAATTGTCCTGTTTTGTTAAAGGTCCTCTTCTTTTATTACAATCTCTGCATTTTCCATCAAATTCGGGGGCAGAGATAAGCCAAAGGAGGTTTTGCCATATTCACAGCTGGTGTCTGATGGTGGAATCTTCTTCTTTCCAAGCTCCAGGCTCTTAAGTTGTGGTGAAAGAAGCATCATATTCATGTGGCGCTGCATGTCATTTTTTGGGCAAAGTGAAAACGAGCAGACTGGAGTTTGTCATACAAACATTTCTCAGAGGCAGAGCTGCTCTCGGGGCAGAAATAATCTCTTTAGTTGAGTTACAGTAACACTATCTTCACACTTTGATGATGATGATGCCAACAATTTATATATATATATATATATATACGTAATAACTCCCATGGTCCCACGCTACTTCACGACGCCACCAAACTCCGTCTTTTGTTATTGTTTTGATTGAGAGACCCCTAGTGGCAGAAAATTACATATTGTGCGTTTAGGTGGAGCCAGATAATTCAGGGTTGTTGTCCACAATTGTTCACTTATTTGCTATTTCCTACGTAACATATCTATAATCAGGGGTAAACTGGGATTTCATACGCGTGTGAATCATCGTCAATGTGTGCCATTACTGAAGGGTGTAGTCTCTCATTTAGAGGATCTGCAGCTTTAAGGCACTTAGCTTACTGGCTATGTACTGAAAATTGCAGTATCTGCTATCTGCTATCATACATGTCATATCAAGTATTAGTGAATTATTACCATTAACCACCTCTGTCTCAGTGTTACAATTTCCCCCAACATAGTTTAGGCTCTTTGGCTCTGCACTTACAGTGAAACTCAGACAATTGTATCATTTCTACTTCCAAAGTAGCTCTGCTTAAAACATGTTTGCATTGCTAAGACGACAGGATGTTGGATAGTGAAAGAGCACCCATCAATAGTGACAGGTGTCAACTGACTGGAGCGTGTAAGGTTCTGCTGGACATCTGTCCCCCTCTCAGACCTCCAGGAGACTCTGTGGCCGCTCAGGTGCTTGTGGGGCGTCAGGCTGCAGGCGACAAATGGGCTTGTTGCACATGGGGCAGACACTGCGGATCTCTAACCATTTTAGCAGACACCTGAGAAAAGATGAGAGACATATTACCTCGTTTTGCCATTTCAAAGGAAGACACAGTAAGTTACACAGGTGGAACACAGGTGGGGACTTTAGAAATCAAGACAAGAAAAGAAGTTCAAACAGCTTAGGGGGAGACACTACAGGTGTTGAACTAATAGATATCTCCATAAAACTTCCCCAGTTGATAACTTACATAAAGACAATTCTTTTTTTGTATTTCAGAAAACTTTGTATTCAAGTTTTCTGAAATGTTATGTTTAAATATGCAAATGAAGCATTATCTAATACTAACTTGTTGTGAATTTAGGAGAAATTGACAGCACTGCTGTCAATGTCCTGTTTACACTGCAGGGAGAAAACCGGTCTCAGTTGCTTTAAGCATGCTCGTGCTCAAACATGCAAGGACATATTATGCTGTCAGGCATTTGATCATCATTTTGTGCAGGGCACCCTGAGGAACTTGCTCAATATCTTTTTTTCTGAATTTCATTGCTACTCTGCTCAACCTGAAGGCATAAATCCATCATGAAATGGAATTTTTGAGTCATTCCTTCAAAACTGGTTGCTCAAGATTGTTGCACATCATGAAGTCTTTACGGAAATGTAAGAAACGTGGGAAAAAAAGTGGGAAAACAAGGTCAGAATACTATTTTGTGGGTTTTAAAAGTGAGGCCAATGGAGCAAGTGCATTTCCTCACGGTTTCAATGGAAGATTGTTTGCATCTTCAGTCATAATTAGCTGCCTGATCACCAATTTGTGAAAAAGCTAAACAAATAAATCAAGTGTGGAGTTTTTTTCACTTCACTGTACCTCTGAAATACAGTTTGCACGTTGACAAATATGGAGTCAGCTATCCAATCTCATCAAAGTTTGATCATTTCCAAGCAAGGCTGTAGAACTTACTTCTTATGAAAAGCATGGGAACATGGGCACACTCCAAGCTCGTCCCTGCTGCGGAACTCCTCTAAACACACCGCACATGTTTGCTGAAAAGGGTAAATGACATAAGTTCATAACCGATGCCTGGACTATTTTTAGTAACCGGTGCTATCCTGATACAAGCACTATCACAATCCTCAGTATACAGCATTTACAAAGTCAGAACAAAAATGCATCCATTTAGCAGCTACTACTGTGTGATTCCTTGCTAAAACATTCACCGATAAAACTTTCCATGACTTTGCCCGTGTGCGTTCCACATTCATTCTGTCCCATTCACTGTGTTTTCAACTTACACCAATTAGGCTCAGTTTCTTCCCCGCTCCTTTCAAAACAACCTGTTGACAAGAATGGATGAATGGATTTGTGACATAATGCATAGTTCACCAGAGAAAAAAGAATGACTATAGTGTATATTACAATTTTTCACTAGTCTACTGGATATAGTATCGACATATTACCTCATTGTAACCATATTGTTCTCTTGCACCTTGTCGCTTGAGTCTGTAAAGCAAAAAAAATAAAAAATTAATTATCATGCTGTAATTTAGAGTCATAAAATTGTTATTATGTGCTTTGTGCTCCACATCTGTCTTCTTCACGACATGTCTTATCATGCTATATGAATCAGCTGGTAGTGTGTCGAAGCAGCCCTGGAATTCACACAATGCCAAATTCAAGTAACAACCTGTGCATCTACGCTCACCACGAGCAGATCTGTAACACTTTCAAGAACGTGCCCTTGTAGAAGAATTCTGACTGTAATTCTGTTTCATGAAGTTGATCATAAGTTGTTGAAAGCATGAATGGATTACCGATATTTTGGGCAAACAAGTAAAAGAAAAAAATTATTCATAATTGAGATACCATTTTTACGTTTGAAACCTTCCAGGCAACACTAAATAAATCTACCAACTTTACATAATCCCCCAGTCTTTAATAGGTTCTTCAGATGTGTTTCTGGCAGCCAAATAAATCATCAAACATAACCTCCTTAGCAAAGGTAACGCTTGAACAGGTTTTTCCAGAAATCCCGGAAGTTGAAAGCCGGGTTACCTAATTCCGACCCGTCTATAATAACCCGAAGCAGCGTTCACTTAAACCTTTGTCATACTGTATGTCAGCAACAAAGCACAGCGTCAGGGGTTCCAAACTTTTTCAGCTCTTGATCCAGAAGAGAATTTCAGTGTCTCCCCGGAACCCAAACTTACAAATATACATTATGAATGGCCATAAAATCTCCTTTTATAAACTACTGATGAAAAACACAACACACCATGAATTAAAAATGTATATAAAATGCATTAATTCAATTATAAAAGTACACCACAGCAATAATCCAATTTGCTGAGTGTAATGTTACGTTTCTCACCACTTCATAACGAACACGAAGTTGTGAGCATGGTCAAATATTTAAAGTACATCACAGAAACAATCTAATTTGCTGAGCTGAGACTAATGTCCGCCCACCTCAACCCCATCCCAAAGCCTGCCTTTATCAAAAAAAAGAATACTCTTCTTCTACTTTAATTGGGGAAATGAATTCACATATCATATTATCGTTATGCATTTTACTCAGCCAGTTGACGACCCGATAAAAAACAAACTTTGGGTCTGCACAATGTAATACATTGAGAGGCCTCTGCATTGAGTGTAGTTCAATAACATATGAAAACCCAGTATGTAGTATAGTTTTCTTGCTCTCCTCCTGGTAAGAACAACAGCTATATTGTATGCTAGGAGTTCAGATATGCTCTCTCAGGGTTGTTAAAAAAAAGAAATCTCTAACTAATGCAAAAGTAGTTGAGGCAGGATGAAAGAAAGTGGAAACAACAAAAGAGTAGACAAAAAGAGTTCATCATAAAATAACTCGGTGTGCACTGAAGCTTACAGGTTGATGAGCTGTCACTTTTTAAGAGCTTCAGGGGGAATTTTCCTTTGAGGCAGATTATACTGCACGTTTGACAGACTGTGAGTTAAACTAGAAGAATGTTTTCCGGTCAGAAACAAATGAATTTGAATGAAAGAGGTCTGATTTTTAGGAACATGCTAACACTCGTCCAGTGCAGCATTCTGATACTCGTGTGGATCCTGTACAGGAGCTCTAAGCCTTGTCTGTTTGTGTTGTACCTGAACAGGTAGCAGCAGAAGATCAGGGTGAGCATGAGGATGAAGAGGCCGATGCCCAGGATGATGATATAGACATTGAGCGGCAGGTGGAAGAGCTCTTCAGAAGTCATCTTGCAGTAGTTGTCGGAGGTCTGCAATCCAAGGTCACACAGACACCCTGAGAGGATGGGACACATGTGGAAAAGCATTACACATAATGAAAACAAGAGCAAAATAAATTGTAATAATACAGCTAAAGCAACAGGGTTTGGCTACCAGGAGGGAAAAATTACATACTGTATGTATTAGGGCTACACCAGTGCCACCACAGTATCACAGCAATCACAGATGATTTTCATAATAAGAAAATGTAATATCTCTTAGATTTCTGAGTTCTTACAGAGTGAAAAGCCTCTGAAACTGCATTGCATTAAAGGCATTCTGAACTATCCATTGAATATGTATTTATACCAGTACAAATATGAATTAATGCATAAAAAACTTGTGTGGAGGCAATCTTCCCATAGACGGCAAAGTATTAACAATTTCGACAATAAAATACAACTGCATCATATCCATCATATCAACATATCATTACTATGTCATGAAAGGCTGGCATTGGCCAGCATGCGAGTCCAAACCAACTCAAGTTTGTCTTCTCACAAAGAACAAGGCACTCATGAACAAAGCCTAATGGTGGTTATAATGCAAATACATATTCATGTTGTCAAATGCATTAAAAAAAACAAAAAACTGAAAATGACATTTTTTAAAACATGAATAGCCACAAAGCTAGTCAGTTAATTCACATGTAAGGAATGTAGCCTACATCATGTGGCATTTAGAAACTCAGCAGAAATGACAGAGAAAAGATTGTATGACTTTCCACACAAAGTGCATAAAGCTTGTTCCACACATGGCATTTAACGACTGTGGATCCATTTGAAAGCAATGAGAGATTTATTATTTTGAGTGATTTTAGCATAAATGGTTTGCGAGATTTTGAAGTGTGGCTGAGCTTCAGTGTTTCATTTCTTTATGAGTGATCTGATTATTTAACTATTTATTTTCTACATCGGATTCCCACAGTACCCAAACCTGAAAGCCCCCTCTCATTGTGGGGACCGACTTACTGTACATACAAAAAAGCTGTCCTCAGATTGATAGTAGGACAAGTACGTGTCTGTATTATCTTACAGTAAACCCTTTCACTCTTAGTGGAACACAGGTCGTCCATAATGGCCCGCCGCTCTATTTTCTGTGATCTATCATTGTGTCCAGCTGTTGGGATATTAGCCCACTCAGCTCTACCAGAGCCTTGCCAGCAGAGGTGGGACCAAGTCATTGTTTGGCAAGTCCCAAGTCAAGTCCCAAGTCAAGTCCCAAGTCCTAAACTTTGAACTTTGGTGAAAGTTGAGATATGAGTGCATGTGTAGAGGCAGTGTGTAATGCCAGCTATGGAAGTGCCTTATTTCTAACTTTGTGTTTAAATAAGAAGTGAGTCAGTAAGTAGGAGAAAAGGAGTTGAGGAAATCATTTTTGACTTTTTTTTTTCTTGCTGATCTATTAAACTGCAATTGGCTTTGCAACATTTATATTTAAAATCAATGTAGGCTTTAAAAAAAGCTCTAAGCACTTGTACAGTAGCATTGAACATGCTTTAGTAGTTTGTTTGAAAGGGATACACTCACACATTTGATTGGTGTCTTGCTCTTGCTCCTATGTGGTTTGTATGCACTAATTGTGAGCCGCTTTGGACAAAAGCATCCGCAAAATGATTTTAATGACTGTAATGTAAAATCTTTATAGCATAAATTATGGTATACAGCAATACAAATCAGGATCAAACTGAGTTAAGCTAGAACAGAGTCTATAACGGGAAGAATTTTTGTTTCTACTGGTGTTTACTATCCTTATAATGTTGAGTAGCTATAACAGGAGAGAAACCTTACACATATTAACAAAGCACCTCTCCATAACTTTTATGTGAACTTTTACAACCATTCTTGCGTCACACAGGAATGTGTTCCACTTCTTGGTCCTAAAGACTAGTTACTCACTGGAGTTTGGGCTTGGGAAGAAAGCAGTGTTGTTAGCCTGAGGGGCTTGAGGAGGGGCTTGAAACGTGCCAGTTTTCTTTTCATACACTGCATGTCAGCCTTAAACCGCAGTAGTTAACTATTTCTTAAGATCAAGAGGCACATTTTATACTGTGGTGGTGACCTCCTGGTTCAAAATGTATTCTTTAATGGACAGGCAGAACGGCAGAACGGTGCAGTCTTCAGTTGTACAGTGCGGGGCAGCTGTAATCTTAGCACAATGTTGGTAAATCATTGATAATGGAGCGCTTGAAGGTAGGCCACTGTGCAAATGCATGCAGTCTGGAAAGGCCTGTACCTGAATACTGTTAATCAGGAAAAGTAGCTTTGGTTTTATACTGTATGTTTTGGCTGGAAAATGATAGAACATGATTGTATAAAAAGAATTTAAGAATATGTTAGAGGTCATATCAGTGGTAAAACACATAATAAACACATTGTCATCATGGTTCTTATTGGTAAAGTCATAAAAAATTCACATCAGGATTAGGTTGTGGCAGCTATTCATAAATCCAGTGGGAAATGTGTGTGGGAAATCCTTCATAAGCTCTTAACTAATAGCTAGTTTCAAACTAGTGATTTACTAAATAAAAAATGTCTTAGCTAGTTAAGACTTTAGTAATGCATACATTGGTTGCTAGGAAACATGCAATTTAAAATATTCCCAGTTTACAACAGCATTTTAATTAAATACTATCAAGCTAATGTTAGCTGTGTCAGTTAGTTGACAGTTACAGCTTGCAGTTACTGTGTGTAAATATTTAGAAACAACTAACCTCTACGAAAGAAATAGTAGTTTCCTGGATTTAACTCCAGTTCTATGAGTATGTGCATAGCCCTCAAGCGTGCTCTACCTAGGCAAATTCTCCCCCTTCTCCACCACCCATGAGATGAGGAAAGCATTGCAAGCCCATCCCAGGTGGCGTGCCTTATAATCAGAACACGTATTACAGCTGAAAAACAACCTGTGCTTCAGCTAGTGTTAGCTAGTGACGCAGCCTGAGCGGAAATATCCTAACAGTTTTCAGAAGAAAAAACAAAAACTTGGTTTCAGACGAAATGTTGCGTCAAAGCCAGCAGAGAAAATCAACCAATGGTTGGTCAAGGTGGTGGTCAAGTAAGTCTGCGAGGTAAGCAGCTTGCTAGCTAGTGCTAAGTCAAATTAGCAGATGCTAGCAAGGTGTAGCTAGAGCTAGCCAGCTAGTGTAGCTAGGGACGTAGCCTGAGCGGCACTAGCAGTCAGTTAGGTACGTCGTTGAAGAGGCAGCATGAACACATGAACTTCATCACAGTTAGCTAGTTAGCCATCAATGCCTCCATCCCCAGTTTCAAGCGAAGCGGAGGGGGCAAGCAGGCTGAAATAGTAACGAGAAACTTCAACAGGACTTGCTCAGGGGACATCTCAGTAACACCAGAGTGTGACAAAAGTTTCACTGAGTGCTGTGTTTGCACTCAATTGGCTGTGTGAAAAAGAGAGCGCAGCGACAGATGTTTATATGGCATGTATGCTACCACCTGATTAGGTGATGACTGCAAGTATCTGTCTCTTG
Organism: Bovichtus variegatus; assembly: GCA_943593645.1. Taxonomy (NCBI): domain Eukaryota; kingdom Metazoa; phylum Chordata; class Actinopteri; order Perciformes; family Bovichtidae; genus Bovichtus; species Bovichtus variegatus. The sequence continues at coordinate 18,425,180 of CALSCE010009347.1, forward strand.
ATGGGGTTAACCATAGACTTATAGATGGACGCGTCTCCACTTCCGCCAAATGTAATGGAGAAGTTAAAGTCACACCTGCTCTCGCCGTTCCTACTCTACATACAATTCCCGAACAAATTAAAACCCATGTCCCATCCGCTAACATGACTTATACTGCAGCCAGCCACCAGGGGGCGATGGAGATGTTTTAGATTCACTTTTGGGCAACTGTCATGTCTTCATCTCTATATGCTGTCTATGGGGTAAACCAACAGCAAAGCATGTTAGAGGGCGAAGCACATACAAAATAGAACTAGTTTGTGTTGTGCAACTCTGTTTAAGTTAAGTTTAAATTCAAATCTCCCCTTAGTAAACACTTACATTATTACTAGGCTAAGTTTAAAGTTACATAAAAACTGTGCAACCGGCTCCAGGACACTTACCGTTTCACCATTGGACAGGATGCATTAAATGTGTGAATGTTCGGTTGGCAGAAAATCTTTGAGTTTGTGACCTCTCCGATATCACAAAATCTGATTTCCACAAAAGCTCAAGCTTTGAACTGTATGTCCACTACCTTTTAGGTTCAGACTAGTTTAACCCTGATAGTAGAGCGGATGTGCAGTGACTTAAATCCTTGTGGTCTGGAGTTAGCAGATGTGATTAGAGACTCCCAGTTTCTCAGGAAGACATTACCAAATTTGAACCTCATTTGAACCTCAGTCTGCAGTGATGATTTGCCACTGAAAGACAAAGACAACAATCTTGGAGATGAACCTGTGATCCTGGAGGATAAAAAGACACCAATGTCACTGACAGTATGAGGAAATATACTCCAAATCCCATCCAGCACTCTGGTTATGTACCTCTGGCCGAGCGCAGTCCCTGGTTTTTGTTTTGCCTCTCCTTCAAAACATTATCACGAGGCTCTGCCTCCCTTCCTCCTCTTCTTTTCTCTTCTCCCTTCCTTTCTTCTCTTTCCTCTGTCCTCTCTTTCTTAGATCTCCACGTCGCTTTCCTCCTCTCTGGCTGTGAAAACCTGCCGTGGCCAATTATGGAGAGACAAAGAGAAGGGCATGGATGGGTTTCCCGGCAGCACGGCCAGCCAACCAGGCAGGCAGAGAGGCAGGCAGAGAGGCAGGCAGGCAGCCTCAGTGTTCCTGTGGAAAGCAGCTCTTCCCCTGCCTTCCTGCTCTGAACAAAGCACACAGGGAGGTGTATAACACAGGAAGACAATGCGGCTAATGTTAATTCAGATCCATGCTCTCGTCTCTTCTCGTGTATTTTCTTCTCACATTCACTCTCCTCCTCTCTCCTTCCTTTTCTCTCTTCTCCACTTCTCGTCTACAGCCCTCAGTTTGTAAACAGATCCCTGCTCATGTGATTCGCTGTCTGCATCACAGCTCTGCTTTCACTGCCCCCTCCTTCCTTCTTCCACCCTCTCTCTCTCCTCCCTCCCACCCTGCCCGCCTGCCTGCCCTCCCTTTACCTCTCGCCCCTCTGGGTTTTTCCTTCCACCCCCCCTCCTTCCTTTGCAGCTGCAAGCTATTATTGAAGTAGCTGCAGAGCAGATGGCAGACAGGCAGATGTGGAAACAAGCATGTTGAGAGGTAGTTATAAGATGGTTTGATTGATTACATGCTATTTGTAGAATCAGTTGACACCAACTCTAGCTTATAGAACTCTATCCTTGTTTATGAAGATCATAACCTGAACTGATTCAGATGGGGAACTAATCTATTTCCCCCAAGGCTGGACCATAAACTGGGCAAAATGGTGAACTACCTTCATACACTACGTTAAGTTTCCAACGTTTTAGGTTTCTACTTTTTACCTTAAGTTCTCTCTTTGCCTAACGCCGAAAAACACACCAGAGCAGTGGCAAAGTGCGGCCTGCGACAAGCTGCCATGCAGTGTCTATGAAAAGCTGTGACCCTTTTGATTCTGTAGCAAAGTGCAGCCAAACTAAAAGATTTGACCGATGTTTAGAAGAATTTCTTCCTGACTGAAAAAGACGAACACGCCTCCTGGCCGCAGAAAATTGTAATCATTGCAGCGAGCCGTAATTTGCTGCTGCCTGGTGTGTTTGACTGCTGAGACGGCTTCACGGTAGTTACTGTTAAAATACGGCACCTGTGCACTTCAGTAACTTACCGTGGCTTTAATGTAGCTAGCTTCTCCAAAATGTACAACAAAGACCATAAAAACAGAGTAAGAAGGGCAAACTGGACAATCAGAAGATGTGGCAAGAAGTAATATCATTTAAAACACTTCCGCATAAACAGTACTCCCACGGACGATTCTTTGTTCCCGTGGAGGCATGCAAGAACAAGTTCTCTTCACAAATTCACGGTAACACAGGGTAAAGCAATTGATTTACAAATGATCATTTTGAGGGTGAAGTATTCCTTTAAGAGTGAAAGTATACTGCATGTATTTGGGTCCTTCGTTGTTTGATTGGATGATATGACAGGACAGAAAACCTGTTCTAGTTTTTCTCTAAAATGTATATTGATTGTAACTATTTTATAGCTATGTTCCTTACAACAGGTGCTCCAGACTCAGCCAAATGTTCTGTAGCCCCAGTAGCAATAAGATTGTACAATGTAGATGCATCTCTTTAACTGGGTGAATACATTGTCCTTATCAAATAGTTTGAAAGTAATCCAATCTGAAACATGATATCAGGCTTCAATGAGCCATATGAGTCCAACCACTCATACTTGATAAGTATTACGAAGATAAATAAGTTAAAGTTAAACAAGATAGACAAACATGCGCCGCATGAGACGGACAGACAGTCAGGCAGCACAGCTATGATAGACGGGTTGTAAAATGAACAAATCCTCAGTCTGGTGAGATGTGAGAGGAATACATAGAAGCAACACAAACCCTGATGTTCTGAGCTTGTTCCCTGTAGCGTGTTCAGTTTGTTTTCCCTTCTATAATGAGCAGTAACACAGTTCTCTTGGAGGAGACTCACATTTTCTGCCGTCTTACTGTGTTTGTTTTTTGCTGCTTTCAAATGCTCTCAGCTGACCAAATTAACTGTGCCAAAGGAGTAAACACCACAGAGTTCAACTAAACCACTACACACACACACTTACACACACATACACACTCACACACACACACACACACACACATGCTCACACACACTTGGTGTGAACGTCTCCTGAGGATTATTGCGATTATTGCTTTTTTTCTGACTCCGGAGCTGCTTTGACATATTTTTAGAACTAAATCTACAACCTGTTAGATAACATACATTGTCTCGAGAAAAAAATATATGTGCTCGCATTTGCAGTTCACAAAGAAAGACAAAAAGGAAGACATTTCAGATAGCTGTTAAATAATATTAGTTCCTTTAGCTGAGTGATGTCCCGTTCTTGACATGGAAAAGAGGTCAATCACTGAAAGTGGAAGCTGGGGAAATGTAATATTACAGAACAATAAGCAAGTAAATAATTAGTTGCACGAGCAAACTAAAATCAACGTGTTATTCATCTTTTACTACAAAACAACACTTTTGGTATTTTGCGGTTGTTTTCATCTCAGGAGAATCAATTTAAATTTACCGGGAAGTCAGAATGAATAGAAAAGTGAAAGCCCAGAATAAAGTCCCAACTAACTGTCAGTATAGTTGCAAAGCAATATAACATGTCCATGTGTCTCAGCTAGAACATATGTGAAGCTTACTAAAGAGTAACCAAAGGTTCATCTAGTGGCTGATGTGCAGAATTGCAGCATATGTCTGACCGCAAACCCAGGGAGTGATGTTTGTTTAACAGAAATCCTTCACATTGAACCAGAAAACAGAAACTCACTAACTGCACTCACACAAAATTCAACATGTGTTGGGAAAAAAAACAAGATTGTGTATCGTAAGAAACTCAAGTACAGACTTTGACTTTATCAAACTTAATTACTTATCCTAGCAACTACTGACCTTATTGTGTGTTACAAAAATGGCTAATAAAGAATTTAAGTTGGTATAAAACCATGTCATGTTAACTGTGCAAATTTAGACTCATCATACAGTATGAATGATTCTATGCACAAAACCCTTTTTGTTTATTTCCACGTGTATTTATCTGCATACATGTTACATTCAAGTCCTATATAAAAATGGTACATTAAGGGTACATCTAACACCATTAAATCTTGCTAAATTTAATTTAATAATTTAAAGCAATTTAAATTTTAGTCCATTTCAATTTCAGGACGATTTTGGATCAATCCAGCAACTTTCAGAATATACTAAACTCTGTTTCCATGATGGGAGTGACAGACTATCTAGCAATAGCTTCTGAGGTCTATATAATGTATCATATAAAACAACATTTCCCAGAAACAAACTTTTTTCACAGAACTCTGTTTTATAGAATGTATTGTATTTCTATCTTGTTAAAATTAAACTTTCAAATACAAACCTGAACCTTTACTATTCTATGGTCGTACCCAAGATAGTTTCACTTTAATAGTATAGTTGTAATAGTATTACACTCAAAATACGAGAGTAGGGAAGTAGAGAGAGAGTCTGTAAACACAGCTGTACAAAAGCATACAAAAAGAAAGCATGCTAACATTTGCTAATCAGCACTAAGCACATACTATAACTGAGGCTGGTGGGAATTTCTTTAATTCTGCAGATATTTTATCCTAAACTTAAGCGTTTTAGCGCCTGTCTTTTTAAACCCCCCTCCCGAAAAGCCCAGTCTCCTCTGATTGGCTTACAATAAAAATATGGCGCACCTTTGCAAAGGTAGTTCCCAAGCCGTGGGTGGAGATACTCAGATGGTGGGCGGTGTATTCTAATGAGCCTGTATGTGACATAGGAAGGGGATATGAATATGAAGGCCATATGAATGGCTCGTTGAATCCTCTGATCGAGGAAGCCAAGTAAAAAAACTTACTGGCTTTTCTTATCTCAGGCAGTTTTGAGTTTTTTTTAAATAATATATCTTCTTTAACTCTTTAGAAAATACAGCCCTAAGCCATCTTCAGGCAAGAATCCAACTCTCCTGATTTCACTAAATTATTGTAAGCAAGCTAATAACAAGAGTAAAAAGGTTTGCTGTTCAGTACAAATTAATATTGAGACTATACATTACTCCAGTTTTACTCAATAGCATCAACCCTAATACACCTTTGCTGAGACTTGTAGTAAACTTCTGTTCATTTTTATTTTCATTTATGACTTTTGAGGAGTTATTGTGATTATTAAGTGCTGGATTTTCTTTATCCACCAAGATGTGATTTTAGTACCAGTAACAATTTTTCAATGAAGTTTCCGATTCAAGTATTTATTAATGTCATGCCGCCTGTTTTGATCAGGCTGGCTGCTCTAGTGCAGTCACTGCAGCAGTATCTGTGATCCTGTTATGCACAGAGGATTTAGAACAGACTGTGGCGCCGTTGGTGGCGTTTTCTGCGTGTTATCCTCGTTCCATAACACTCAGGGCATGCGCCACCTCCTTCTCTTACAAAGGAAACACTGAGGCGTCTGGAGCCAGTGTAGAGGTCATTTAAGAAATCCCTAAACCACAAGGCGATAGAGATGTCAGGAAGTGTCACCAGGACTTCTTTCTTGTCCACCTGTTGAGTCATAACAATGTTAAAAACATGTTGGAGTCTGCAGCAACAAACAGCATCTTAAAGGAGACATGTTATGCTCATTTTCAGGTTCATTTTTGTATGTCGGGTTTCTACTAGAACATGTTTACCTGCTTTAATGTTCAAAAACCACGTTATTTTTCTCATGCTGGCTGTCTGAATATATTTGTATAGACCCACTGTCTGAAACGCTGCGTTTTAGCGCCTGTCTCTTTAAGGCCCTTACTGCTCTGATTGGTCAGTCTTTCTGTGTTGTGACATCACAATCCCATAAGTCCTGACAGCTTGTTTTAAGGTACAGTTTGTGTGACTTTCTCTGTGGATTCATCGTTTCGATACTCTCACGATATTTAAATACCACTTATATCTGCTTTATTATTTTTTTTAAAAGACATGAAAATATCCCTTTTTATAATATGGGACCTTTACACTTTCAAAACATCTCATCACTGTGAGGCGAACTGTTACAAATGTGACAGAAATAGTGTATGTAATGAGTGTATAAAGCTTTGATTCAAGTGAAAACTATACTACTGTAGAACACACTGATGTTGTGACTGAACGGAGAGGATGTCCTTTCTCACTTTAATTCAAGAGTTAGTACCTTCACATGGGTCGTGCATGGAGGGATGAGGCTGAGAACCTGGTACCTTTGATCGGCATGTTCGGGCAAGTTACAAATACGAAGCCACACGCTCTGAAAATAGAAACCAGAAGTTTTACTCACATTTTGTCAAGGCACCTAAAAACAATCACACAGCAGAAGAAAATCGAACGGCCTCATTACCTGGCTGTGAGCAGGTGGATACTGTGATGGCAAGCTACTTAACCTGCCTTGTAGGAGAGAGGGCGGTCGTTTCCTGGGACTTTCTGATCTTTCATTCTCGTGGGCCTCTCTGACTTCCCCGGGGTGCAAAAGACCCACAAGTAAACCTTTGGTTCCGTTCAGTTTCATCCTGGCCACGGCAGCATCCTCAGCATTAGAATAAGTCACCTCGCCACACGTGCGTCCATCGTTCACTATTTTCTGAGGGTCATGAGAGGAAAATATATCTTTACTGAACTATTGAATGAGGAAGACATTTCAAAGAGAAAGTGAGTGAAATGTCTGTATCCAAAGTAAGTTTGTAAAACAGTTTGTGATAAAGTTACCTGCACACTGAGGACATATCCAAAAGGTGAGGACATGTTGAGCAGATCCTCAGCTGTGGCGTTGATTTCTGTCCCCCGACTCGGAAAGATTGTAATCGTCTGTCAGGGGAAAAAACATTTGTTCAAAACTAACACCTGGAAGCAGTTACGACGGTGGACATTTTCAGAGAGCAGTGAGTACACTTTTGCATTAGTCAAGCCTTACCTTCAAATCACTTGTGTCCAAACAATTATTCAAAAGCAAATCCTGTTCGTAAAGCCCAAAGGTTTCATCGTTTAAAGAGCTGCTGTCCATGTCTATCCTGTATGTAGAGTTGTGTATCAAACTCTAGTATTACAGCAGGGCAACAATGTTGTATCAGGGCTTTGGATTTGAATTTGATGTTGACGTTCACTCTCACATGGAGACCAATAACATTCTAATGTAGAGTTTCAATTAAAAATACGGTCAAGGGGCAACAAAAGCAAAGTGAAATATCATCAAATGAGCTATAATCAAATGTAATTAAATGCTATGTTTATGATAAAAAAATTAAAGTCCTATTCTAACATTCTAACAAGAATAAAATGCATTTTATCTGATTTTAATGATAAAACATATTTTCACTTAAGTAAGGTTTTGAATGCAGGACTTTTACTTTTTTTTTTATTGTCATGGCTGATTAAAGACCTGAACGTCTATATTTTAGAGACACAGTTCATTCACTATCACAGATAAGAAAGATCCAAACTTTGATTGTTATACGTAAATGAGGGTATGATTCTATATTGGAATACTAGACACTTATCGCAGATTCTAATGTTAGGAGAAATATTGGCCCTGTTATGTGTCCTGTTGTACATTTTGAATGGTCCCTGATTTAACGTGGATTGGGAACAGGCCAAAGGGTTTGTATGCTGCATGTAAACTGCCCAGTCACTGTTGCTCTGCAAAACCTAAAGGATTCCAACTAGCTGTAGCAAGGTCATCATTTAATGTCTACCGCAAATCCACCGATGGACATGTACTTACTGCACTGAGCAATGGACTAAAAGTAAAAGACAAATCACACGAGCAAAGCCTGCTGGTGTGTGTGAGGACTGAAAGAAAACAATAGGCCCTTTTAAGGCGACACTACAGACAGAATGCACTGGTCAGTTATGGTGTATTTTGCTTCGATAACGTGTTTTCTTTCAGACAATTGGAAAGAAAACATCTAAAATACACATTTGTTTATTTAATCAACTTTGTCTATTTGCGTCTGTAGATTTCCCCCAAAAGTTAGCGTTAGATAATGACTCATTCGCATATTTTAACATTACATTTCAGAAAAACTTGTAGGCCTGATACAAAAAAATGTTTTCTTAATGTAAGTTATCAACTGGGGAGGTTTCATGGTGATATCTATTAGCTATATATATATTTTTACCCTATTCCCTTGTAGCATCTTGCAAAATGTATGAATTATACAGTACATATCTTTAAAGGCTGTTTTCTCAAAATTATTTTTTTCTCAGACTCTGAGCCAGGACTTCCCTTCAGCTCTTACATACATCAAACTTTCCAGTTTCATTCCTTTCTATATTCTGAAGGTTTTTACTCTGGGGTTTGTTCATTTATCATTCAGAGCCTGGTTTATATATAAATAACATTTTATTCCTACAAACATGGTAAAAATAGATCTTTTTTTGTTGTTGTTGTTGTTGACAGTGTTTTCTGATTAATGGAGTGATACAAAAAGATTTCTAAAATCCCCCTCTGTAAAGACTTTTGACTGTAATATGTCAACAAAATGAAACAAGAATTTTGAACTTGGCTTTAAACCATTTTCAGATTCACTTTTCTGGAAATGTATGCAAATTAGCACATATTTAATAAGAAATGCCTCATTGCATATTTAACAAACAATTTCAGAAAACCTGTAATACAAACAATACTTGTCTTAATGTAGGTAATCAACTGGGGAAGTTTTATTGTGATATCTATTAGCAAATAATGTTACCCTATTTTGGTGCTAAATATAAGACGTTTTAACATGTAAAAACACAGGTGTAAATAATATTATTAATGATGGCTGAGTTCCATTTAGCTGCTTCGGGTTCAGGGTCAAAGCCTTTGTTAATGTCTTTAGTAACATCTGTCTGACATGTTTCCATACAAATACAAGATGAGACATGTAGCCACTGCACAAGTATGGAGTCAGAACTGTCCCATGTTTAATGCATGCACACAGAAGGAATCACAAATGTATTTTTTATTATCTTATTGGCTACAGATAATATCTTGCTGAAGAAAAATACATTTGTGAAACGAGCGGCATCAGGGGAGTCTAAAAAAAAACCCCACACACATATAGTGAAGCTCACACATGACAAGCAGTCTGTAAATGCAGGTTCAAAGGTTTGTGTATAAATGTAATAACATCAAAATATGTGTTTGATGAAAATTGCAGATACCTTTAAATACATATATTTTGGGATTATTTAAAACAGGTAAACTTGTGTGTGCATCAGAAATACATTTGTGAACCTTATTTTCTCCATGTAGATTTTTAAAAAACATTTATATACAACTACTGTATGCATTGAAAATATTTTTTTATGGACTCAGAGTTATATATAAATCACATACATTTCTGAACCCTTCAGTGTGCAAGAGCAAACATTGGCTGTAGTGTTACAATCATATAATATAAATCTCAGTCATAATCCCAAATTTTTGTTTGAATACTAACTGTTCAGCGGGAACTATGGTGACGGTCAACAAATCACTATACTATAACTGTTTTATTATTATTATTATTTTAATAATCTACTTACAGTAATGGCATCTGTTTACTGTTTTATCAAGTTCATGCATGTAACTAAATTATGTTATAATTAATGTGAAAAAATGATAATTAGAAAAAAACACTACCCTGTATATACTATATACAGTTTGATCTATTGATTCAGAGTTCGACACATAAGAAATGGTTTTGTTTTGCATTTTTATTTATCCTTTATTTAACCAGAAATGTCCAATTAAGATACAATATCTCTTCTGCTGGTCAAGATGAGCGGCAAGAACAAAGTTTCATATACAAGTATAAACTGGGACAGATAACATCAGAAAGAAAAAAAAAAAACAGACTAAAACAGAACAACAGACTAACACATACAGGGATCAGAGGCCAAACGAATCAAGGCAATTAATGGCACGTGTTAAACTCAACAAAATTGTTCTGAAAAACTGATTTTAAAGTATTTTTAAACATGTCAAGAGAAGGTAAAGTTTTAAATTAAGTTTGTCTTGCAGCTCATTCCAAGTTTGCATCAAATGCAACTTAATGTTTTATCTGAACTGACCACCAAGGACACACCATGCCCACGACACAGGTGAGCAAAGAAAGACATGACATTACCATTTTTAAAACACGTTCAAGGGTTGCTGGAAGAGGACTAAGTAGCTCCAGTGTTTATGCGTGAGATACGTCTCAAACCACCCTGAAAACAATCTAGCTCCATATATCCATGTGGATAATATTCAGCAACATATTGTACAGAAGGCCTCAAAGTCGGCCTAAAATTGGCAAGTGAGGCTCACTTGGTTTGAAGAATTGTCTGTAATCTGTTTGTAAAAATATAACTGCCTGGTTCATTTTATTTCCTAAAAATAGATCTAAATTACTGAGAGTCATGTCTCAATCAGGGGAAGAGGCCAGTGATTCCACTACTTTTTTTTGTAACGAGTTACAATTTTACTTTGGTTTCTTTAATGTAAAACACTCATCTAGTACATGTTTGTTCCAAAACGTTAGTCTCGATTCCACTTTGGTCGGTTCATATCGGAGTTTATATCCTTTATAATCTTGTTTTCAGTTTGGCTTTCAGTGAGATACTGTTAAAGTGAATGCGCGTCTACCATTTCCCCAGCAGGGGGCGCTCCAGGATCGCATGTCAAATGCAGTCGTTTGAAAACACCCGGGTCGCAGAAGATGGCGCTGTTATTTGTTTATTACTGTCCCGACAGAAGTAGACGGCTGATCAACAAAAAGGCAGAGTATTCTTTTCGCACGTTAACATATTATTTCCTACACCACCTATCACCAAGCATAAGCACGTGGAATGACTGTACAGTTTGAAACAGTCCAGGAGACCTGCAATATATTAAACATGTTGACTTTTGTTGTCACTTTGGTATTATTGTGTGATACATGGTGCTCTCGTTTTCATTTTTACTATTGGATATTCCAAGGCTGGACGTTCGGGTCAACAGCAGTATGAGCCAGCACAACAAATAACACGTTTTCTGTTTTTTTTTTGTGGTTTGCCACATGGAGGTCAGCCCCCTAGTGTAGTGTAATGATAATATATGTAAATGACCTACCATGCCTGACCAGACAGAACGAGATTTAACCAGCCTACGCCTGACTGTGGTTGCTTACCTCCAAACTTCACACGTGTGTAACAATACATTCCAGCACTGAACCAAGAGAAGCTCACTTCTGCTGACAGCAGGGCCTGAAGGCAGTTGACTCTTGGTGACTCTGGAAGGAAATGACGTGGAAGTTCATAGAACCACATTGAGTTTTTAATTATATCAGACTGGTGTGAACTTTATAAAGTATGGCCTACTTTTGAGTGAAAGGCATTAGTGAACACTCCTTCTCTGAAAATAGAGCAGATGTTTTTGCTTCATTGAGTATGAGTAGAGACACCTTTTTGTCACTGCCAGTGACTACACCCGATGCATTCCCTACAGTGAAATTATACGCCTAGAGTTGCAACTATTAGTCAATTATTGATGTCACCAATTATTTTGATAATCCATTAATATTAAAGTAATTTTAATGCAAAAATGGGAGAGATGCTGTTTTCAGCCTCTCAAATATGGAGGTTTCCTGCTTTTCTCTGTTTTATATCATATTAAACTGAATATCTTTAGATTTTGTACTGACTAAACAAGATATTTAAATCACCTTGGACTTTGAGAATCTGTGGACATTTTTTTAAAAACTATTTTCTGATATTTCATAGACTAAACGAATAATCGGCAGAATAATCGATATTGAAAATAGTCGTTAGTTGCAGCCCTAGTTCACATACACACACACATATTTGTATGTTTATGTTATTGGCACTCACAATATATAGTTTGGTTATTTGAGACTAAAGGGGTTGGTATTGACTAAATATTTATAGAGTTAATTAGATCAAATCAGGAAGACATGGCAATCTATCCTGCAAGCATTTTATTTTTGCATAAATGTTATCATAGTTAAAATCACACGTGTGGACAACTGTGGGCATACAGTGCATGTAAATAATAAACCACAACGGTTGAAGCAAATATCACGGGACTGAGTGTGTTATATAGACCTATATGAACATGTCTCATCTCCCATACTATGTCTTCAAGATGAACTTCAGACACTGACTTTTCCAGGACTATTCCTTAAAAGTGGGCTGACCTGTTTGTGTCCAGAAATGTGTTTTCTTTTCTTCCAAGGGTAGAGGCTTCTAAGAATGGGACAGCATGGAGGGCAAACCAAATGGCATTCATGAATCAACACATAGATAATAGGCTTTGAAATCTTGTTTGTTAATAACAAAGGCTCGGATATAGGCCAGCTGTCTGGAGTGTGAGACTGATCCAAGGATATGGACAAACCAACAGTGCACGGATACAATATGTGAAATAACACAACTTATATTTGACATGGCTTATTGAGTGCATATTGAACTTCGAAAATTTTAGGTTTCACGTTCTTTTAATGATTTCGGGAGGCATAATGACACTCTGCATCTTCCTACATTGCAATCAGAAATCCACTTGTCAAGTAATGCATTATGATCATGCATTGTGGGCACAACACCATCATTAAAAAGCACTTCTTATAATGACCAATGTGCAACTCTGAAACACAACTAATTAATACAATTACACATTTCCATCACCTGGTATAAATCAAAAATATAAATCAAACATGCACTTCAAAAACTGAAATGAGATAACTTAGCACAAACAGCATTTCAGCACCAGACTTCTTTAAAACAACATACATGATGTGTACATGTGTCTATGGCTCGCTGAGACATAAAGAAATGAGTGGTAGACAGTGTTGCTGGGTAAAGACTCAAACGCCCTTCGAAAAATCCTTCCTGAATGACTTTACAGGGTTGTGTACTGTCTCCACTACACACCAAATCCAGTATTTTTCCATCAAGTAGCGCGCTGGACCACGTGACCACAAAGGAGAAGAAAAAAAACGCTGTCATGTTTGCATCCTCAATTGACAGCGGTGCATGCCGTATATGGCTCTCAATTAGCGAAATATAGCCAGCGCTACTACATGTCTTGCCTCTACCTGCTACTAACACTTTATATTTACTAAGTCCAACGTTCACTTTGGTACTGTTGTCAATTCGGCGAACACATTCTCCTCCAGGTCGTTTTTCTAACCCCGTGCGTTCATGATCATGTAACCACTCCCACTCGTGGCTGGTGGAAAATTACCAGCTTACAAGCAACAGGCAAATGAATGGTACTTGCGGTTTATCACATAATTCAGCCATAATTCAACTGTGTTTCTGCATTAGACGACCACTTTCCTTGAAGGATATATTGCGTTTAAAAGTAATAGAGCCTTCACAGAGCGTTTAAGTGGATACAATCATTACATTGCATTAGTTTTACTCCTCGTATTATACGCACGTGCAGTAATGCAATGTAGCATTTACCATGAATGAAGGTAATTTATAACTTGACCCTTAGAAGTAGCAATAAACAGTGGTCGCTTACTTAATCGCTATTCTGATAAGCGGAGTCATGTATAAATCCATTCTGCATGGGAGTCTGCCCTCTTTTTCTCTCCGGGCGGAGCAGTCGCGTGGGCGCTTGAGCGAATTGAAATAAACTGACAGGTGAATCATTCAATGGGACACCAACTAGGAAGTCTCCGCCAAAGCTGCAGCCAATCACAGCGTGGAGTGGGCGTAACCCCAGTCCAAACTTTACGCGGCGCCATCGGCTGAAAACTAAACCGAGATGGAATCTCCCAGTCTGAACCGGTTTCAACCGGTTGCGAGTTAGTTGCTTGAGAGAGGATAGGAGGCGCAGGCACACAACCTCTACACCGCCCCGCTGGAAAATTATTAGAGTAACGAATTAATTAGTGAATCAAGGTTTACTTTGTTTCGTAAAATGTATCGGAGTAACATATTGCTGGGTTTGCCGTGATAGTAGTTTTGGAACCCGCATCAGTGGTTCTTACCAGCCAGATATCACTCACTGCTGGAGCTGGAGATAGTCAACGCTGCAGAAATAGGAAATATTTTCTAATCAACAGTGATACTGAAGTACTCACTATTTTGTAGCTTCTTTGGCAAACGCCACTCTTTTCAGTCAGAGCCTCGGACTTTAGGTAGGTAACTGGGATGAAGTGCAAGCCTGCCATGCCGTGATTAACGTTTCTTGGCTTTACCTTTACAAGGAATAAAATGCATTGTGGTGTTGGTATTAAGTTGTGTTATCTTGTACTTTACGTAGCCTGTCATAATGCTCCTGAAAAGATACGCTAATTCAGAATGCAATCGCGTCAGTGGGATAACCAAATAACCATCGACTGCCCGCTAGCTAGCATTTACCACTTTACAAGGATTAGCTAACGTTGGCTGTCAGAGAAAGTACTGCAACTTAACATAACTAAATGCATAACTAACCGAGGCTGCATCTTGTAACGCTTCGTGCGACACTGCAGATGAATAAAACGCTGTATGATTAAATCGGTGCCTCTCCCACCTCAGCAGCATCACTCGTGTGTCTGTGATGTGAGCGGATGTCAAGTTGATGTTGCTAGGTACTTAGCCGTAGCCCATGTTAACTTTATCTCTGCGTAATGTAAAGTGTCTCAAAATGTAGCTCGCGGCACAAACCGTTGGTAGTCTTCCTGGAGTGTAACCGCAACACAAAGCGTCAACTTCCCCTAAACATCGTTGTTAAACGACAGAGTCGCATTAATGTATGGGCGCCCTCCGTCCCTGGTGTCCTGGGTGGGAGTGGTTGGAGTCAGCAGTGAGGGACCACATGTGAACTGTTTGTGCGACACACTGCTAACCGCTAGATAGAGATGCAGCGGAAAGGCTACTTAATGTTGCTGATGTGTGTGAAGCACTCTCGTGCCGCGTGCACGCTGTTTCCGTTGCAGCGTTGTTGTTATAGGAAATGCTAGTAACTGTCAACTTAGTTGTAAGCTGCAATTATTATTCTTATGTTTTTTAAATTTTTTTTAACACCGACTGCCTGCTACTTGCGGTCGGTGTTTGGAGGAGTGAACTCCGTCACTTACAGATGTAAACAACGTGACGTCGCCCAGTATATCCGGCACGTGGCTCGGTTAACCTTCTTAATATGGTCGGAGAAAGAAGCGCCTGATTAGTAGAACAGAGGAGGCGCACTTAGCAGCAACTGCCTGCTTATTTCTAAGTTTTAATCTATTGTTAAGTTGTTTGTTTGAACCAACGAGGGAATGTAATTGACTTTGGTTTTAAGAATGGTGTAATCAAACGTTTACAAATCAATATTAACCCATTTTTGGCAAGTTAGTGTGTTGACAGTCTGGTAAAAGCCCTCTTATCACACTGGTGATTATGGTTACCTGATGTTTTCATTCTTACAATAATAGTCTATTGTTACCACCCACTAGGTGAGACAATTAAGTGAATTTGTCTCTGCAGCCTGAGTCCATACTTGGTACTTAAGTCCATATTTGTGGGGTAGACCAGAGTCCAAACTGTCCACATTTTTTTTTTTTTGTCAAATTGCAGTTTTCTTTACTCAGTCCAACAGAAGAACTGACAAAGCTTTCCTTTCCTTTGCCTTCTTTTTCAACAGTGACAGACTTGTAACACCACAAGCTAAACTTCTTAATGTGACAGCTCACTGGTGGGTCCAGTCGGATATTTGTTTAGTAGTCAGCTGTTTGGAATTGTGTCTAAACACACAGTTCACATGACTTTGCCTGTTGAATGCGTTCTGTGCACTCATGACCCCTCCCTCTGCTGTCCTTGTTGCAGAGCTCTATGCCAGCAATTATGACAATGTTAGCAGACCATGCAGCACAGCAGCTGCTGGACTTCAACCAGAAATTGGATATCAACCTGCTGGATAATGTGGTGAACTGTCTATATCATGGGGTGGGACCCCAGGTATGTTGTTAAGCATATACGAACGCTTTATTTGTGTGTGTGTGTGTGTGTTTGTGTATGTGTGTGTGTGTGTTGTGTGTGTGTGTGTGTTGTGTGTGTGTGTGTGTGTGTGTGTGTGTGTGTGTGTGTGTGAGAGAGTGTGATTTTGACCAATGTTATTAACGAGCAGGGTTCTTCTATGCCACAAGTTCTCTTTAACCCACACCTGAACTAAAACACATTGTATGTTAATTATTCCTTTCCTGTTCTGTTCACATGATGTTTACAGTCTAGATAGAAACTACTGTTCTGTGGGCGCTTTCACAAGCCATAGTCCACTTGGCTAGTCCATATAAGAGTAAAATGTATACTTTTGGTTTGTTTTCTATTTAGTCTGGGTCTGTTTCATAGTGCACTAATTAAAACGGACCAAAAAAAAGTTTTTTTCTGAGGGCAGCATATGAAGGAGCAGTGCAAATGTACCGTAATTTCCGGGACTATAAGCCGCTACTTTTTTCTCACACTTTGAACCTCGCGGTTTATACAATGACGCGGCTAATTTATGGATTTTTCCCGCTTTCACAAGCTTCATGTCGCCAAAAAAACTGAGCACCGTCACTTAATGTGACGTAAATCGAGCGCGCTCAAACTTCCCATTCATTACGGTAATTCAATTTTTTACGAAATTTCTCGGTGTTTCATTCAGTGTACCAAATGAACCTCTAAAAACATTATGCCAACCTTCAATTGCATTATTAGTTCTTGGAATGTCTTCAGCAGCGGACATTATGAACAGCGGACATTATGAACAGCGGACATTTTAAACAGCGGACATTATGAATGGTCACGATTCTGATTACGGTCATGTTGTCACCCTCATCATGGCAAAGACACGGAGAAAGGCATATGATGCAGCTTTCAAGTTGAAGGCGTTTAAAGGCCTATTTATTTTTGTTCCAAGCCGTGTTTCGTTAAAGCCTGTGTAAAGTTCATTTGTTTCAATGTACCGGTAGGCACCTGCGGCTTATAGACATGTGCGGCTTATTTATGTACAAAATACATATTTTTTAAAAATTCAGTGGGTGCGGCTTATATTCAGATGCGCTGAATAGTCCAAAAATTACGGTACTTGCAGAAGTCTTTCTTATTGTTCAGAAATTTGGCAGTGGAAAGTGTAAACACAAAAATCAACAAGCGTGGAGGACACTAACCGAGCAACATAGAGCAGTTGTTTTGATCCGCACCAGAGTTACTGCGTTTACAACAGCCCAAACGAACCGCACCAGGGGTTAAACTGCCCCAGAGTTTGATTAAATCACACTATATATTGGCTTGTGAATGTGCCCTAAAATGCTTTTGCAGTTCTCTTCATTGCACCTCGTTTTGCATCCAAAGTGTCATTCATATTTGTATTACAGCAAAGAATGGCACAAGAAGTGTTGACACACTTAAAAGAGCACCCGGATGCCTGGACGAGAGTGGACACCATCCTCGAGTTCTCCCAGAACATGAACACCAAAGTAAGCTAGCTCCAGTCCATAAAAACATTGGTAAAAAGACACTTACTTGTGCTTTGAGGAAGTGTATGCTATTACAAATACAATTTGTAAAATGAAAAACACAGTAAAAGAACATTACACTAGGCTACAGTTGGTTTCTGACTGTATTCTTTAAATGATATAACATAGTCTATTTGGTGGATCTTTTTTATTGAAATCGGCTTTATGCACTGTGTGACTGAATATTGTGGGTGCACATGGCCCCAGCAGAAGTGGAATACTATTGGCACCATGCCCTAGCTCTTGAGCTATGCAGGACCTCTGTCCTTCTCATAAAAGGAATTCTGTTGGATCTGAACCTACCAGATGAACAATTGACTTTGCCTGTCAACTGTCCTGGTGGTAATACAATACAATATGAATTAAGCCTTTTACAATTGTGCCCTGTTGGGTCTGAATGGGAATGAGCTCCCTGCTATTTTACCCATCTTCCTAAACCATACCAATCCTATCAGCTATATTTATTTTGGTACCAGTTTGTTCTGTTATTATGGAGTCAGCAGTAATGCTGGTCTCTATTTCACTGCACCCTCTACGAATGCATTTTTAAAATTGATATTCATCAAAATCAACGTTACAAAATAACCAATTTTACATACAAACATACTGTATACGTCTGTATGACTCGCATGCTTTATCGCCCATAAATCTGAGACTAAAATTGCAGGAAAAGTCCCACTCATGTTTGTATCCGTGAAAAGGGCTGTAGCTTACACATTTCAACGTTGAGTAGAAAAACAGACCCAGCTGCCCCAATCCCCTTACTAGTTAGATATATGGGTATATCTGCATGGCCAGGGGTCTGTTGTATGTGCAGGCTGCTAATTGTTGTTTAAGATCTGTTGCATGAGGTAAATGTAGAAGGAGATAAAAAAAAAGAGCTGCAGGCAATAACGTTTAGTTTGAGTTATATCATCAAGGTCAACAACACCCCATAGCACACGGGCTCTGATCAGCTATGGCAGTTATACTAACTTAAGCTACTAAAAACATTTGCACAGATATAAAATGTATCTAGTATTTCTAGTATTGTCAGGTACTATATTCTTGATTTTTCAAATGAATAACCACAATATACTGATTATTGTTGAGTCATTAACATCCCTAGCCCCTTTCATCTGTTATTTGACCTTCTCACATTTGGGTTGTTGTCCTTACAATATGTCTACAGTGTGCATTGTGCCCCTCCTGTGCACTGATACTGCCTGTGAATAGTGAACGCAGTGATTCACTTTTCAGACACATTTAGCGATTCTCAATTGTAATAACAAAACAAAATTGACTATTAAAAAGAAAATCAAGCCTACTCCTTAAATCTAATGCCCATAATGGAAAATTAATGTGTGTACTGAGTATGAAATAAAGTGCAATGCATTCACGACTTCCTCAAAGTACATGCGTGACATTTGCCTTTTTTCATTTTTGCTTGCCTGTAAGAGTGCTTTTAACACTGACGTTCATTACTAATGTCTAAGTTGATGTATCAACAGTACTGTTTCTAGTTTTAAATTTGTAATTTGCCAAGAAATAGGGGCGTTAGAGGAAAAGAGGAAACAAAAGGTAAACACCTCTTGAATTCTGCATTTATCTTGTTTCATTAGTTTAAAAAGTGCGTAATTTAAAAGCACTTTGAACATTTGGCTTTTTCTTAGTAACTACAGTAGTTATAATATTTTAAGAAAAAATGTAATGAATTCAAGCTGTGACTATTTGATATTAATCACAATGTTCCATTATGTTTATGGCTTGTAATAGGAAGAGGAAAAGGGGTGTGTCATCCTGTGCATCATGACACAGCTAGGCTTTGACGGCAGGCCTCCACAAGGTCTACCCTTTTTAAATTCCCTTTGACTGAATTCTGTTCATCCGTTTCTATTGCATCTGTTTCATTGGACAGAGGGAGGGTGCAGGCTGCAGTCAGTAAGCTCCATTGTAGAGAGACGATCTGTTGATGGCTTAATTTCACCTGTAGGGATCATGGCTCTGTTCCCGCCCCACCCTTTTCTCCTTTTACAGTGCATCCTCTTCCTCTTCTCCCCTCTGTTCCCCTCAGTTCTCCAGCCAAGACCCTTTAATAATGTGCTTTTGCCAGCTAAAAAGTTGCAAAGCATTTGGCAGTTCACTGCTGATAATTTGTCTCTTCTCTTACCTCTTGTGGTGGTTTGTGCAAAGTGTGGCAGTTAAAGGTGAAACGAAATGTGTGCAGCACTGACAAGTTACACCTGTCAATGGTGTACAGTCAGTGATCCTGAGAGGAGATTTCACCTTTAATCTTCCAGCATCCATTGTCTGTAGAACATTGTTAATCCTGCTTTAATAACATCCTATACTACATGTCATTTATTATTTTTTTTGGAATCATTGTACTCTTGAAATGATGATCCCTACAGTTGAAACAGTCAGTTGAAGTAACGCTAGATCAAAAACTAACTTGTAAATAAAATGTTTTTTGGTTTTTCTTTTCTTCATGCTTTACTATTAAGCAGAAATTAATACAGGGCATAACCTGTGGTTGGTCTTGCTGTTCCTTAGGACACACCAGTTAAAGGGATCTGATTTAGGCTTGCATTAGACTTGAACCATAATCTATATTTTAGTGTTGGGAAAATTGACTCACATGGTTAAGGGTTGGGTATCGATGAGATTGTTTTTGGTTTGAATTCTGCTCATCGACTCTTGTTCTTAAGTGCTTGTTCAGATTCTTGGCATGCAATCTGAGTCTTAAAAGAAACCAAATTGTGAAGGTGAAAACCACCTTTTATTTTTTAGCAGATTTTAGGCTGCAATAAAAAGCCATAAACACCGAGTTATTTAGACTTTTTTTAATTTATTTTTTTATAGATAAATTACCATAACATTGCCCCATGTTTTATAGTAGTTAGTTAGTTGACTGTATGAGGTTATGACTGCAACTGGAGATGTTGAAAATGCTGCATTCTTTGTGGGTGTTCAGACCAAAAACAGTCTTGTGTTTAAAAAGAAATGCATGGTCCTGCATTGGTGGGCGCGTGTTGCTTCAGGTACCGCTGAGAAAATAAAATACAATACAATCCAGGAGGTCTGGCTTGTGTATTTTGTTTTTCGTCGTACTGATCTTTAGAAACAAGTTATTCATATTACAAACTAAGCTACAAATAATGTGCTTGTCCATATTTTATTGACCTTGGCACCAGCTTGACCAGATTACGCCAAAAAAAACAATTGTTGATGCCCAACCCTACATAGTGTCTGTAGCCTCGGTAACATTCAACATAGACCTTGTTATCTCTTCTAGACCATTAGACTCACTCTTGGAGCAATCAGAGCCAAAGCTGGTTAATGGATTGTTGTATTTTTCTGCTGTCTTTTGCTGTCTGGTGTGATGCTGGGAGAAACAGCACGACTTCTGCAGTGTTCCAGCTTAATGCTGCTTGTAGAGATTTAAAAAAAAAAAAAAAAAACTACAAGTGAATGTTCTGCATACTTCAAAATCTGCATGAAAGATGTGGTTCAGTCCAATTCAATTTAGAATGCAAGTTATTACAGGCCGGTCCACTTCATACTGTTTTTGGTTAGTATTAAAAATGATACAAATCTTGTTGATGAGTGTTTTCATAATAGCTTTATCCTAATGCTTCTCCCTCCTTGCATGTTACAGTACTATGCTCTTCAGATTCTGGAAACGGTTATCAAAACAAGATGGAAGATTCTTCCCAGGAATCAGTGTGAAGGTAAAAGCTACTTCTTTTTTTACAAAATGTTTTAATTCTGTTAATGCCAGTGCCTTTTTTAAATGTTGTGACGTGCGGTTGCCAAGTTGAGGAGTGTTCCCCCACTAAGCATGCTGGTTTGCTTTCTGCTTGACTGGCTTGCACTGGTGGCTGCAAGCCAGGTTTTGATTCTGCCCTGTAGCAGCTGCTTTAGAGAGGAAACAACCAAAGCACCCAAGCACTGATTTTTAAAGCTTTGTGAAGGGGCATTTTTAAAGAAGTAGAGGAACTTTAGTTAAAGTTATTACTGCGCTTGCTTATGTTGCTTTAAAAAAGAAAAAAACCATGTCACTTTTATGTGACCAATTCTAAGTCAACATTTCCCTGTTTTCTTAGTTTTTGAATCAAAACGTATTGTCCTTTGTTACCACCTACTGCTTAAGACATTTTTGATGACGATTTTTTTAAGAATCTGAAAACAGAGTGGGATTAAAATTGTTTTGCAATATTTTTGTTGGAGCAAAAAGCGATGATTATGAAATTTAATTAAATAATCATGTGCAAATCAGTTGATTCTGCCTCCCTCCATTCTTCTATCATTTTGCTCAAAATTAAAATTTTTCCATTGACCTAAGACTTCCCTACTTCTGACCGTAGATGCCTGAATTTTGTTCAAGTGGCAAACCCAGTGCAGGGCGACCGGCAAGTATGTCTTTTCCCCCTTGTGTCAGAGTATTGCCTTGTTTTCGGCTCCGCTCACTGCACCCCAGCACATCATTTTCAGAATACAGATACAGATACAGATACTAGTAACAAATGCGAGGGAGCTGAAAACACATTTTTGAAGATGCTCTGCTCACATTGACAATCTTGACTGCCTCTAAACTACCTGGGGAAATGTAACTTCCACTGAACTGACCAGAATTTTTGCCCTATAGAAGTTCAGTGGCAGTTGTAGCCCACATCCATGTGCTTACCAAGTATGTAAATGGGGGACCACACTTAGTACACATGTACTGGGATAAGATTGGCCAGATTCACTAGTTATGAGCCTGCAGACTGTGTTCAGTAACCTGCTCCAGGCAACTCGTCATGCCAGGATGTGTTTCGATTTACACATTTCATTGGTGCATGCTCACAGTGTCCTTCTGATATCTTTGTGTGTTTGCCAGGTATAAAAAAGTATGTTGTTGGTCTCATTATCAAGACTTCATCAGATGCATCAAATGTGGAGGTAAGTAAACTTTGACTTCAAATTTAAACCTGAATTACATTTTTGGCGTAATTGTTTGGGTGAATTATTGTAGAATTTAATACTTAATACCATGGAAGTTGTCAAAAATGCCAACAACTGAACTATAGATAACTAAAATAATTTTTGATAAAATGTTGGATCTACACAAAAGATTGCCAAAATGTATGTTTGGGCAAATAACTGTTATCCTCCATAGTATCTCTTCATTAAAAAGAATTGGATTTAGTGTAAAAGTCACACTTATCTACACTGATAGGGTCTGAAGTTAAAGAGTTTTGTGTTCATGTTACAACAGAGCAGCCAATCTCTGGGCAGCCATGAGTAATGTTGGTCACCATAGTGCTGTGTTGTCCACATCTAAGATGGTGACTTAAGCTGCTTTGGAAAGTGTTTTTCACTCAAATAACCAGAGGGTTGATTGTTAAAGCAATATTTCACCCACAAAGTGACCATTTGTATATCAGTTACTCACCCGTGTTACCTTGACTTCTTGAAGAAAACTTTTTCTCGTATGTCTCCATAGTACACGAAGAATCAAAAAACTGAGAAAAGTCTTGATGAATTGAAGTAAATGGAGGGCCGCTTTAAAAAACAAAACAAAAACCCTTACTATTTAAAACCCTTCCACATTAACAGTACTCGCACAGACAAGTAGTGCGCCAGTGCAAAAGTCAGAATGTTTATGCGGAAGTGTTTTCAGGAAAAATGCATGCGTTTGGGAAGCAGTGAGCATACGACTGGATAAATGAGAACATTTTGTGGGTGACGTATTCCTTTAAGAAGAGTTTAACCTACATTGAAAGCAACTTCACACCATTTGTCTCGCTCCTGTACTAAACATACATGCCATGCAACTGGTTTGAATCAACTCCAGTGGAAAAAACTGTGATTGGGTTTAAAAAGTGTATCACTTCTTTGATGAGCTGCCCACCTCTCACATGAGAGAGGCAGCAAGTATGACAACACCGCCGTCTAATCTGATTCAGAAATGACTTTCAAATCCGCTAGTGATCGTACAGCAACTCTGCTGTACGATCATGTCATTGGGAGGAGGAAGCGATGTTGGGTTATGTGTGTATGGAGTTGCATAGCCTAACTTAAGTTATGTAATAATTTTGTCTATATTTTCCCCTAATTTTAGCGTTAATGTTACTGTTACTGAACACTAGCACTTAAAATATTAGTTGAACTACTCATAACAGTGTAAAAAGAATAGTGAAACTGATTTTATTTTTCAAAAAAACATAACGTGCTGCTGTGTAATAGACCATATTAAATTGGTATTAAATCGCTTACTTTACTGATACGGTGATTATTTTAGGATACATTAGATTTGTGAAGTTTATTTTCAAATTGAGTTAACCAGTCCTTAGGCGTCTTTTACAAACACACACACGTCTGTACTCCGTAAAGAAAATTATGGATCAACTTCAAAATTGAATGTTTAACCTTTAATCATGTTGTTCTTCTCTAGTCATACCATTTCAAGTTCCAAATCATATTTTTAATGCTGTGATAAAATGTTTATTTGTTTGTTTTTTTTCAGAAAGAAAAGGTGTACATTGGGAAGCTGAACATGATCCTTGTTCAGGTAAGCCTTCAATACTAATGTCAAAGAATTGTATTACAAAATTAACCAGTACAAAATTACTTCTAGAACCAGATATCAGCTGTTTTAAAGCTGTAATTATCTGCCTTAAAAATAAATAGTGTTGCATGTTGTGGGTTTCATTTATTTTTGCAAGCGCTGAGGATTGAGGAACAGAAAACGTGTAATACAAACAAGACTCAAAAATCACATTGTTAGTTAAAGCACTTGATCTTTGTCAATATTGCTTCAGGAGTAGGCTTTCTGCCTTATTTAGGTTTACCCTTGTTACAAATCAAGTTAAAAGGTAAAGTGTGTTTATTCATTTTGGTTTTGCAAGTTTAAAAATGTATTTTATTTTTTTGTTTTATTAATCAGTATATATGTCTGTATGTCTATATGAGGGGGTTCTCAACCTTATGTAACTTACAGGTTCAATGTGTAATTCTGAGCCACCTGCTCCAAAGAAATAGGGGGCAGTATTTCACCTCTAAACTGGGTCCATACAATCTCTAATGTTCATATTTTAGTTGTAGTAGTTTGGCATATTTATTGTATTCTAATTTATTCTTTATGTTGTGTATTGCATTTACTCCTGTGTGATGTCTGTCAGTCAGTCAGCAGGGCAAGAATACCAACATTCAACCAAACTGCTGAAACTCTAAGAGCCGGTCAGAAAACTCTGCTGTCTTATAATCTTCACTAATGTTAACCGGGGGCTGCAGTAATGTTAGCTCATTGATTTAATGTTTTAAGTAAAAATTCTGGCATATCTTGCACATTGAACTTTTTAAGGCCAACTTATGGTCGTTAAACAAATCCAGAGTACCACCTTCACAAATGACGGAGAAAAAAACATAACATGACAAAAGAATGGGGAAAAAATAAACATGGCTGTAAATATGTGTTGGGTAAACTGTCAGCTGTAATGACCTGTTTACCCTCACCCATCACAGCCTGCCATTATGAATCCAAATTAAATGTATTCAGGGTCATATTTCCTCACCACAAGCTTTGTAGCTTTTCCCGGCTCAGCACTTTTTCGTTTGAAAAACTGATCCATTTCACATTAGCTAGCTAACAGTGGCTAAACATGTTTGTCTCTACCTGATGATGTATCGTGATTGGCATAATGACATTCAAACGTAACTGCTTATTGAAATTATGCATTTTAATGTGAAGTTTTTTTTATTTGTGTAAATTCTTTAGCACGTTAAGATCTAAAAATAACTTGCTTTGTTAATTACCAAAAAAGAAAGAAAGTACTTGAATCTAACCATTTGGCAATACCTCCGCGGCCCACTAGAGCGTGTCTGAGGCCCACCAGTGGACCGCGCCCCAGTGTATCGTGCTCTGTTGTAACCTCACAGTATTGCATGTGTGTGAACTGTGGAGAGGCACCAACAAGTGGCAGCAGACCGTTTCAATGACAGCAAGGGAACTCGGTTCTAGCCAGCTACTCGCATCCTACTCATCGCCAATTAAAAGCCACTGACGAGTACACTATACAGGAATATATTATCTGTGGTCCTACTAGAGAGGGAAATTAGTTTGTATTAAGCAAAATACAGCGGTATGGCTCACTGGCTGCTGCTGGGAATCCCTGAGTCAAGGTGGTGCGTTGGTTTCTCTCCAGTTCACTTGTCACAGTTACTGAGTGTTTAGGCAGAATGATTCAAATGTAGGTGAGGTAGATGACTTTATATCATTAATTATAGAGAACAAATGAAGCCCTCTGTCTTAGGAGACTGGAGGTAAAATAAAAGCTCTAAAGCAGTGATTTAATGTTAATGTCATTGCGTACACCACGCATGGCTTATGGATTAATGGCTTCTCTGCAGCTATAGTGAGCAATCCAGTGATTAACGGGTAACAATGTGGCCTTTTCGCCACATACACTGCCTCTAAATGTTGGACCAAATATATGAAATGTATATGTTTGTATATGAAATTCATATACAAAAACAGATGGATATGCTGACTGTTTATAAATTGAATTTTAGAGTAACATGTGTTTGGACATCTTACTGCTGCCTCAATGCTCCCCTCATCTTTTGCAGTGATACTTTTTAACCTGAAGATGTCACTCTTAATTAGTCTATCCGACTAAAACTTTCCAGGTCAGCTAAGCTAACATTGCATATTAATTCTCCTTGAATGTCTCTGGCAAGGCAGCGGGTGTTTTATAAATTGTCGCTGTGGCCTCATGATTGGAAAGAGGATCCTCTTGAAGAGTGAAAGCTGCAGGAGAAGCAGCAGTGTACTTTGTATGGAAACACTATGATAAAAGGGCTCTAGTCCTCATTGATGAGGTTATGAGCAATGACGGATAAGTCGAGACAAACACATTATATAACAATTAGTGTTGAGGATGATTGTACCTTACTCTAGGAAAATGCTGATTCCTGTAAATGCTGTGCTGTAGAAATTAGCTGTTCACCTCTGTGTGCTGTCTGATCAACAAATTAGTGCGGACCACTTCAGGTCACGTCTTGAGTCTGACAAATTAGACCACTGTGATTGATTTTTTTTTTTTTTCTCCAGCTGATAAAGATAACCATCTGCTACCGATTCCGATAAGTTAACTTCACATTTTTGTTTTTTAAAAGGAAGTTTATGGCCTGTAGTTTATGCACACCTGAGGGTAAGAAAGCCTAAGATGTAGTGAGCAAAGATGGATGATTTAATATTAACATTTAATAGCTCTGACCTAATCAAATCTAACTGACATCACTGATGACACAACAAGAACAAAGAACAGTTCTGATTCAAATGTTCATTTATCTTTTCTTGTAGAGGACATCAAAAAACCTTTTTGACTTCCTCTGTAACTGAAAAACGTCCACACCGGCGACGACGTGTTTGGCTCTCTAGTCGGCGTGCTGTGTTCGTTCTCCTCTTTGTTTATTGGTTTGATTGCAAACCAACTTTAAAGGTGCACACAGCCACCAACTGTATCCGGGTGTGTAGATGCTGCACTTGTTAATTTATTGAAAGCAATCAGGCTTCGTGTTATCAGCAGATATTTTATTGGCTATAATTTGATTATCGGAACAATATGTAATGTACATTTCAGTTCATCCCTACTTATTCGCGTCCATCAATTTTGCTCCTGAATATAAAACAATTTGACACCAAATGTGTGTGATGTATATTCACATGAGGGAGACAGACATTGGCTCACTGGCTACATGAGTGACTTTGCATTAATGCCAGTGAGAATGAGTCACTGCCTGCGTCGGCTGAGCTTGGCCTCCCGGGACTGTAGAGCTCCAGATTCCTCACTCCTCCTCAGGAGGCGGTGTTTAATATGTTTGTGTATGTTGTATTTGTAGTAGTTTGCTTATATCAGGTGATTTCATTACCACACATTTACATACCTACTGTTTTTACCGCTATGATCATTGTATAAAGCAGAAACGGGGGCACTTGCCCGACTTGAGATCATGCCCTTAATTTTTTCATTTTCAGATCACATGTTCGTCTCAGTGGAAACCATTTAACTCGTGTGTGTGTGTGTGTGTGTGTGTGTGTGTGTGTGTGTGTGTGTGTGTGTGTGTGTGTGTGTGTGTGTGTGTGTGTGTGTGTGTGTGTGTGTGTGTGTGTGTGTGTGTGTGTGTGTGTGTGTGGTGTGTGTGTGGTGTGTGTGTGTGTGTAGATCCTGAAGCAGGAGTGGCCCAAGCACTGGCCCACCTTCATCAGTGACATTGTTGGGGCAAGTCGTACCAGCGAGAGCCTTTGTCAGAACAACATGGTCATTCTCAAGCTGCTCAGCGAGGAGGTCTTTGATTTCTCCAGCGGTCAGATGACCCAGGTCAAGGCCAAGCACCTGAAAGACAGGTCAGCCCTTCTTCACAATGCTGTAGAAGCACAATCCTGTTCATTTGTTTTGATGACATTGCTGACAAAAACCTATTGTGGGGTCTATGTATCTGATTGCACCACCATAATATCATAATGAACCTACAAGCCTACAGAGTGTTTAAAAAGAAAAAAGAAAAAGATAGGTTTTGTGTAGAATATCACAGTAGAGACATTAATACAGTCATTAATCATCCAGTCCACTCTAGTCCAGCTCTTTCAGAACATCATAAACTAGAAGGGCAGACGGAGAGTGCCGGCCGCAGAAGTTTAGGATTTTTAGGTGTTTTATTGCACCTTAACTGAAATAATGACCATCCCCACTAACATCAGAAAACATTAATACGCTTAAGGGAGAAAGACTGGCCATCAGGGAAAATATCAGAAGCCCTATTTCACACAGTAAATGTTAACATTAATGATTAAGACCATCAAATACTAAGCACATTGACCACAAGAACTGCCTCAGGATCTGTCAGATTTAGCTCAGCAGATGACAAAATCCCATCCCGATCCTATAAATCCCATTGTAGCCAGACATTCGTTTTACATTAAGCATCAAAGTGAAGTTAATTTAAGCGAGAGATTGTATCCGTCTCTTTAAATGCAGGAAGATCTCTAAAATGTCAGCGTTAAAATGTGTTGGATGCATACAGTGCGCTCCATAATGTTTCTTCTTGTCTTTCAGCATGTGCAATGAATTCTCCCAGATATTCCAGCTTTGCCAGTTTGTTATGGTATGCAAATCCTCATCTCTTATTTATTTATTTTTTTATAGCATTGGTATATAATCACTTATCATCGGTTACACACAAGCGTTTGTCCTTAAGCTGATTTTCGTCTCATTGCTTGCACCTTAGGAAAATTCCCAGAATGCCCCCCTGGTCCACGCCACTCTGGAGACCCTCCTACGTTTTCTCAACTGGATTCCTCTCGGGTACATCTTTGAAACCAAACTGATCAGCACGTTGGTGTATAAGGTGAATTGCCAGAATGAAGTGTTTGCAAAACAAAACCATGAATTTGGTAGCAGTTATGTGCCAAACCCCCACTAACTTCAAAATACTACAAATAATTACAAGTTGCACATCCAAATTGATAACCAGAATAGCCTTCAACTAACCATCTGTTTCAACTGCTTTCAGTTCCTGAATGTGCCCATGTTTCGCAATGTGACTCTGAAATGCCTCACTGAGATTGCCGGTGTGAGCGTCAGCCAGTATGAGGAGCAGTTTGTCACACTCTTCACCCTGACCATGTGTCAACTCAAACAGGTGCGTTGGGCTCAGATAAGGCAATGCTCACGTTATCATTTCTTGTTGTAAACAAACTAAATTAAGATTTCGATCTAGATGCTGCCTCTGAACACCAACATTCGACTGGCCTACGCCAACGGGAAAGACGACGAGCAGAACTTCATCCAGAACCTCAGTCTGTTCCTCTGTACTTTCCTTAAAGAGCACGGGCAGCTCATTGAGAAGCGGCTCAACCTCAGAGAAACATTAATGGAGGTAAGAGAGAATGGTGGTAATTCAGTGGTATAACGGCTTGTCTAGGCAGGCTGCACAGGAGTACATGGGAGACAAATATGTCTCATGTAGATCACTGCAGCCATTGTCTAATTGTTCCCATGGTCGCCCCCCAGGCCCTCCACTACATGCTGCTGGTGTCAGAGGTGGAGGAGACTGAGATCTTCAAAATTTGTCTGGAGTATTGGAACCACTTGGCTGCTGAGCTCTACAGAGAGAGTCCCTTCTCTACGTCGACGTCCCCCCTGCTCTCTGGCAACCAGCACTTTGACGTGCCTCCACGCAGGCAGCTCTATCTGCCTGTACTCTCCAAGGTACCACACACAGCCAATACCATTCTATTCAACTGCTTTATGGGAGAATGAACACGCCTGTAGCCTTCGTTGGCATTGTCCCTTTGTCCACTTGAGACATTGACATACGCATTGATGCGATATGATAAATGAATGTATTTTTATGATGTCAATAACATGGCCATAAGCTGACAAACATATTTTGAATTGCACTGTTGTAGTTGAATTTATGAACTAGCAACTTTTTCCCATAAGAAATATTTCTTACTTGCAAGTAAGAACTGGCACAGCAGTGAAGTGTTTCGAGCTACTAAACTGCTGCCAAAATAATTTCTAGTTATAACATTACCAAACAGACTTTTTATTTCTCTTTGTACATATATATATATAT